>JARBWK010000002.1:64544305-64959427 GCA_030556195.1 Anolis apletophallus | reverse complement strand
TTACCTGTGTAATTAAATTCAATTAACCAAATTCATTTTTGCAATACTTTATTTTGATTCACCTTTCAAGAACTCTGAGTTCACTTTGCCTTTGTTTCCAGTAAACTCATTTGGTTAACTGTAATCCTGTCTCAAGTGTCTTTATTTTAAAGAACTGAAGTACAGCAGAGGCTATACTGATAGCCACCGGGGATAGCCAGACATATAGTTAGCCCTTCACCCTGGCATGCCATCACAGTGATAGAATACATATATAATGACTATAATCTAGTTGTATCTTGTGGATATTAAAGTTTAGTGATTGCAGATAATGGGGGACAACAGCATTAAGTAAGGCCCCTTCTACACTACCCTATATCCCAGGATTTGATCCCAGATGATCTGCTTTGAACTGAATTGTATACTGTCAGATAATAAGGGATAAGCAGATAATCTGGGATCAGATCCTGCAATATAGGGCAGTGTATAAGGGGCCTACATCACTCTTTTTGGACAGTTTTAGAATGTGGCATGCTAGTTCCTTTGCATTTGGCAGTCGGCTTGTTCATTCTTGCTAAGCAAGCTCATTCTTGGATGTTTGCCCTCAAAGCTCTGCTGTGCTGGCACCATTTTTCATGGAAGAGATATCCCATTTATCTGGAAAGAAGGGGTGACACTTTGTATGTAAAGGCATGTTTGAGCCCAGAGGTATTCCTGATGATAGTTAAAAAAAAGAAAAGAAATATTTGAATGTGCATACACACTGTTGAAGCAGTAGCCTCCTGAATCAGCAATTGTGAATCCATTTTAATATAATTGGTCCTTGGTATCTAATTGTAGCATCTTCTTAGTAGTGTGAATTTCTTTTAAAAATAGAACTTTCCAATATTATCAATTTCTATAAGATGAAATCAACCTGGAGCAAATACAAACTATCAAGACTATCCAGCCTATCTATCTCTATCTATTATCTATTATCCATTATCTATTATATCATCTATATATCTTATTTGTGGTTTGTGGAAGATGGTTTTGTTGTTACCCTGATATGGTAGCAGCTATATGAGTTCACCCACGAAGAATAAAATAATCTAGGAGGAATTATCTGATAACAATGTTTCTGTCAGAGGGTACATAATCACCCAGAGTTATATTAGAAAGGAGATAGAATACATTTTTCCATAATTGGTGGTGGCATGTGCCTTCCAATAAACCCAGGCCAACCAAGCAATTTCTTGCACAGATTTTGCAGCCAGGTTTGGGATATTCAATGAGATAGTCAGCAGATAATTTTTTGGGTTTTGTTTAATCACACTTTTTTGTTTAAAAAGTGCAATTAAATGGAGGCTGAAAATGGGGAAAGTTGATCAAAGAGAAAAAAAGAAGCAAGAAATGCATTACATAAATCATCCCAGGACTCTTGTTATAAAGCCTTTGCAATAAAAATTAAATGAATAGGAAGGTACTGTTTTTAAAGAGGTTTATATTTTCAGGGAGGGAACATTTTCATTTCAGAAGGTATAGTTCCTTGCAATGTTTAATGGGAGATTCAGGCACATCTACTCACAAAAGAGTAATCTCAGAGAATGAAAAGGTCATATTGCTCCCCATACTCCCAAAGGTTTTTTGTTTTTTGTTTGGCTTCGGATGTTCCTTTTCTACCAAATGCATCTCTCTCAATCTGAAAGAAGATAAAAGAAAATTATGGCAAGATTGGAAATCATGTGTGATCTCATTAATGGAATTCATAAATTTAAAATTTTAAATAAGAAATTTAAATAATTTGTGAGTTTTAAATATTGTTATGTAAAAATTCTTATACATATCAGTTTTCCATAACAGAATTGTAATACAGAAATATGTATCCCTTGACTATTATAAAATGTTCATCCTTTAGCTCTATTACATACTTGTTATTTACCTCTAATTGCCCTTTCCTTATTTACCCTTCACCTAGTGCTGACCCTTCCCCCCTGACTGGCCAGTTACAGTACTTATTTCCAAAATTCCATTGTTTCTACTACAGGTTTGTCCCCATTGCCTTCTATATATACAAATTCTATAATTTTTCTCCATGTTGTTAATTCGTTCAGTCACTTCAGACTTTTTGTGACCTCATGGACCATCCCACGCTAGAGCTCCCTGTCAGCCGTCACCTCCCCCAGCTCCTTCAGAGGCAAGCCAGTCACTTCAAGGATACCATCCATCCATCTTGCCCTTGGTTGGCCCCTCTTCCTTTTTCCTTCCATTTTCCCCAGCATCATTTTCTTCTCTAATCTTTCTTTTCTTCTCATTATGTGGCCGAAGTACTTCATCTTTGACTCTAATATCCTTTTATCCAATGAGCAGTTGGGCTTTATTTCCTGAAGTATTTTATTTATTTACAGTATTTCTATACCGCCTTTCTCACCCCTGGGGGGACTCAAAGCGGTTTACACATAAAATGGCAAAATTCAATGCCTTACATTGGGCACTGATACAATGCCAATACAAACAATTACAATAGTAAAACCACAATAAAACATAAATCATAATTAAAACAATACATCAACAAGCATGAAAACAATAAAACAGTCTTGTCAGTCGAATCGCCATTCCAGTCAATGTCCCTCTAAACTGCTACATACATCTACTGTCCGAAGGCCTGGTCCCAGAACCATGATTTAATTTTTTTCTAAAAGCCAGGAGGGAAGGAGCGGATCTTACCTCATATAGGAGTGTGTTCCCTAGGTGTGGGGGGGGGGGGCACAGCCAAGAAGGCCCTGTCTCTTATCCCCACCAGATGCATTTGTGCTGTTGATGGGAGTGAGAGCAGGACCACCCCGGATGATCTTAGATTATGAGGTGGGATGTAGGGGTAGATGTGTTCAGACAAGTAAGCTGTGCCAGAACCTTATAGAGCTTTATAGGTCAAAACCAGCACTTTGAATTGGGCTCGGAGATGGACCGACTGTCAGTGGAGCTGGCATAGCAGGGGGGTGGTATGCTCCCTATATGTTGCCCCGGTGAGTAATCTGGCTGCCGCCTATTGAACTAGATGAAGTTTTCAAACCGTCTTCAAAGGCAGTCCCATGTAGAGCATGCTGCAGTAATCTATTCGGAATGTAAACAGAGCGTGGACCACCGTGGCCAGATCAGACTTCCCAGGGTCCGGGCGCAGCTGGTGCATGAATTTTAACTGTGTAAAAGCTCCCTGGCCACCACCGAAACCTGGAGTTCCAGGCTCAGTGATGAATCCAGGATCACACCCAGACTGTGAATCTGCGTCATCAAGGGGAGTGTAACCCCGTCCAACATAGGCTGCAACTCTATGCCCTGTTTGACTTTTCGACTGACCAGGAGTGCCTCTGTCTTTTCTGGATTCAATTTCAATTTGTTCACCCTCATCTAATCCGACACAGCAGCCAAGCACCGGTTCAAGGTCTGAACAGCCTCCTTAGTAACAGGTGGGAAGGAATGGCAGATTTGGATGTCATCTGCACAGAGAAAACACCTTACTCCGAAACTCTGGATGATCTCCCCCAGCGGCTTCATGTAGATGTTAAATAACATTGGGGACAATACTGAACCCTGAGGGACTCCACAAGACAACAGTTGTGGAGTCAAACAGGTATCACCCAGTAACACCTTCTGAGACTGACCCTCCAGGAAGGACTGGAGCCACTGCAGAGCAGTACCTCTAAGTCCCATTTCTGCGAAGTGTCCCAGAAGGATACCATGGTCAATGGTATTGAAGGTTACTGAGAGGTCCAGCAGAACCAACAGGGACACACTCCCCCTGTCTAGCTCCCGGCGTAGATCATCCACTAAGGCAACCAAGGCTGTTTCAGTGCCATGTTCTGGCCTAAAGCCAGACTGTGCCGGATCTAAATAATAAGTGTCTACCAAGAACCCCTGGAGTTTCAAGGCCACCACACGTTCCATGACTTTGCCCAAGTAGGGAAGATTGGAAACTGGCTGAAAATTGACTAATTGAGTGGGGTCCAGTGATGGTTTTTCAACAGCGGTTTCATAACATCCTGTTTTAGGCTGGCTAAAATCTTGCGCTCCTGTAAGGAGGCATTAATCACCACCTTAACCCACTCTGCCAAACCCACTCTGGCTTCTTTTATCAGCCAGATAATCTAGTAGTAGGGATCTAGTAGTCATGTGGTAGGCCTCGCCTCTCCAAGAATCCTGCCCACCTCCTCTAGCTGAACCAATTGAAATGAATCCATTAAAACCGGACAAGCAGATGTTCATGTTACATCCTTAGAGACTGCTGTTAATGTGGTGTCGAAATCGGAATGGATCAGTGCAACTTTGTCTGCAAAGCAAATGCTTCACAGCGATCTGCCGAGTTGTCAGGGATCTCTCTCTGAGGTGGATTTAATAGTCCTCTAACAATTCAGAACAGGTCAGCTGGACGGTTCTTAGCAGATGCAATATTGGCCACAAGAGATTTTTTTTGCAGCCTTTATTGCCGCATCATAGATCCTTAAAAAGGAAACTACCTGGGAGCTCATACAGAAATACGAAAGAAAACACATCAGGATATTGTATAACAAGTTATTGGAGTGGGACGTAGAGACAGAAGTAATTAAACAAGTTATGATAGACTGGGCTCAAGACCTAGGCCACACAATACTTCTTCAAGAGTGGGAATCTATTTGGAAAAAAAATATCAAGTATTTAGGCACAACCACTGTAGCCGAAAACTGGTATAAGATGTTTTTTAGTTGGCATCTAATGCCACAAAAGTTGGCAAAATATTATAAAAATACAAATAATAAGTGCTAAAAGTGCAAAAGTCATCCAGGGACATTCTTCCACTGCTGGTGGTCCTGTGCAAAAATTCAAAGATTCTGGAAATCGATTCATGGACAAGCTCGGAAAATATGGAAAGAGAAGTTTGACTTAAAGCCGGAATATTATTTACTTAATTTAAAGGAAGGAAAGATTAACAAAGAAAAGAAAAAATATTATTTTTTATGGCAGCAGCGGCCAGAATAGTGTTGGCACGGAACTGGAAAAAAGAATAAGTTCCCCCCATAGAAGATTGGATAGGTAAACTCCATGAAATAATGGAGTTAGACAAACTTAATAGTCTGGTCAACGACCACAATATGAAGAATAGAACGGACTGGCAACCAATAAAATCTTATTTGGAGTCTCTAAAGACAAAGTAGTAAGGCCACCCTACACAGGAATCGGGTACCGGGAAAAAATAAATAAATCTGAACTCAAGAAAGACGTACACAAGCGGCGTTATATCTTCCCCACAGACCGAACTGGAAGATTATTCTATTACTCTAATGTTTCTAACTTTATCTACCACTATGCTCTCTACCTTCTCCCCTCATCTCTTCGTATTCTTCGCGTTCCCCCTTTTCCTTCTCCCTCTGTACTTTTCTATTACCCTCTCCTCTGTTCTTTTTCCCTCTTTCCCTCTATAATCTGTATTTTACTTATGTAATAAAAAAACCTCAATTAAAAAAAAGGAAACTACCTGCTTGAACTGACCCGCTACGCTTCCATTGCTACACATGCTCCAGCCACCTCTTCTTTTGCTTCATCGTTGCCAGCTCCTCAGTGAACCAAGTAGCTGGTTTAGCTCGGTTACTTGAGAGGGGGGCGTTCTGGAGTGATTGTGTCTATAGCCCTGGTCATCTCTCTATGCCAGAGAGAGACCAGGGCCTCGACAGAATCACTTACGGAGGAGGCGGGAAAATCCCCAAGAGCCATCAAGAAACCATTTGGATCCATAAGTCTCCTGGGGCGGACCATTTTAGTGGGTCCACCAAATCTGCGGAGGTAGGAAGGCACAATAAGTCTAAACCCAATCAGATGATGGTCGGTACATGGCAATGTATGGTCAGCTCCTAAACCCTGCCACCTTCTTTCCATCCCTGACAGAAAACCAGATCCAGCGTGTGTCCAGCACTGTGGGTGGGATCTGATACTAATTGGGATAGGCCCATGGTTGCCATGGCGGCCATGAAGTCCTGAGCCGCTCCTGACAGAGTGGTCTCAGCATGAACATTGAAGTCCCCCAGCACAATGAGCTGTTGAGACTCCAACGCCAGGCCTGAGACCACTCCGGCTAGCTCAGGTAGGGAGACTGTAATGCAGCAGGGTGGTCGGTACACTAAGAGAATCCCTATCCTGGACTGGTTGGATCTTCTCATGGTCCATGGCACTCTCAGAACTTTCCTCCAACACCACAGTTCAAAAGCATCTATCTTCCTTCGCTCAACCTTCCCTAAGGTCCAGCTCTCACATCCGTAGTTTACTACGGGGAATACAATATGCATATCTTTGTTGCCAGTGTGATGTCTCTACTCTTCACTATTTTATCGAGATTGGACATTGTTCTCCTCCCAAGAAGTAAATGTCTTCTTTTTTCCTGGCTGCAGTCTGCGTCTGCAGTAATCTTTGCACCTAAAATACCAAGTCTGTCACTGCCTCCATGTTTTCTCCCTCTATTTGCCAGTTATCAATCAGTCCGGTTGCCATAATCTTGGTTTTTAAAAATGTTTAACTGCAACCCAGCTTTTGCACTTTCTTCTTTCACTTTGATTATAAGGCTATTCAGCTCCTCCTCGCTTTCGGCCATCAAAGTGATATCATCTGCATGTCTAAAGTTTCTTCCAGCAATTTTTACCCCAGCCTTGCATTCATCAAGCCCCGCACATCGCATGATGTGTTCTGCATACAAGTTGAATAGGTTGGGTGAGAGTATACAACCCTGCCATACGCCTTTCCCAATCTTGAACCAGTCTGTTGTTCCATGGTCAGTTCTTACTGTTGCTACTTGGTCCTTATACAGATTCCTCAGGAGACAGACAAGGTGATTTGGTATGCCCATACCACCAAGAACTTGCCACAATTTATTATGATTCACACAGTCAAGCCTGCCATATGCCTTTCCCAATCTTGAACCAGTCTGTTGTTTTTATATGGTCAGTTTTTACTGTTGCTTGTTGGTCCTTATACAGATTCCTCAGGAGAGAGACAAGGGGATTTGTGATGCCCATACCACCAAGAACTTGCCACAATTTATTATGATTCACACAGTCAAAGGCTTTAGAATAGTCAATAAATCAGAAATAGATGTTTTTCTGAAACTCCCTGCCTTTCTCCATTATCCAGCGGATATTGGCAATTTGATCTCTGGTTCCTCTGTCTTTTCTAAACGCAGTTTGTACATCTGGCAACTCTCTCTCCATGTATTGCTGGAGTCTTCCTTGCAGGACCTTGAGCATTACCTTACTAGCATGAGAAATAAGAGCCACTGTACGAAAGTTTGAGCATTCTTTAGCATTTCCCTTTTTTGGTATGGGGATATAAATTGATTTGTCCCAATCTGATGGCCATACTTGTGTTTTCCATATTTGCTGGCATATGGCATGCATCACATTGACAGTACCATCTTTCAAGATTTTGAACAGTTCAGCTGGGATCCCGTCATCTCCTTCTGCCTTACTGTTAGCAATGCTTCTTAAGGCCCATTCAACCTCACTCCTCAGGATGTCTGGTTCTAATTCACTCACCACACCATAAAAACTATCCTCAATATTATTATCCTTCTTATACAAATCTTCTGTATAGTCTTGCCACCTTCTTTTGATTTCTTCAGCTTCTGTTAGGTCCCTGCCATCTTTGTTTTTCTCCATACCTTCTCAAAATTTCTCCATATCTTCCCCAAATCATCCTTCTTCGGTAACCCTCTTTTAACCTTAATATTACTTTTACTATTGCAATATCCCAAATTTCTCTATACCATTTTCAATTGACACTTCCCTCCTTTCCATTTTTTTTACTATTAACAATCTTGCTGCTATTATCAAGAATTAATTTATTTATCTTGATTTTCAGTTAATTTGTGGTAGAGAAAATTATGTGGATATGGGTTCAGGAAAGCCAGTACTTAACGTTTTCAGAAAGAGATGGGCACTGTTACAATATCCAGTTTGGACCCCAAGAAGCATTCCGTAATTTCAGGTTAGAATTATTTTGAGACTGTCAATTTTTCTTGAATCTGTGGGTGCATTTTCACCAATATATTTATTGTGATGGTGGGGGCAGGGGGTGAATCTATTGTGGTTGCATGACCTATAGACTAATGCAGATTAACACAGACTTGAATCCTGCCAACAGACATTGCAGGATTCTTGGGAGCATCCCCAAAACTCCAAAGTAAACCATGACTTTGGGTTTACATGACTTCAGGCCACAGCTGCTTATACTGCCATCCTGCTTTTTTTGGGCTTGGGCAGCCGGACAACAGGGATGGCACCTACCTTGTCCTGTTGATGTGGTGTTTGTGCTGGGCATTGCTTGACACCTAGAGAGATGATATCCAGAGCAACAAGGCAATTGGAGAAGAGAGGGGTGAAATGAGGTAGTTATTCCTCTTTACCTGCCTCTCTTGTCTTGCATTACTTTGTTGTTCTGGATATCATAACTCCAGGGGCTGAGCAGTGACCAGCACCATATTTGTACACAGTGGGTATTGCAAATGCTAAATCAACTGGGGCAAGGTAAGTGTCACAGTTGTGTGGTGTCAAATCAGTTCTACTGCCAATCAGTCATGTAGCTGTTATCCAATCACTGGGCTGGTTTGGGGTCGAACTGTGCATCTAGTTAGTGATAGATCAGCACCTTAATTTCTGGCCAGTCAAGATGCATCCTGAATCTAGATCTCAATCAGGAAATTACAGACGTTAGATCTTTATATTGGAACCCAATAAATGTTCAAAATTGAATGAAATCAGTAGGCCAGGTATTATTTTGGGTTGGGGATTTGCCTTCAAATTGCAGGCAAAGTGTTGCATGAGAGGATTGTATTTTTTTTTGTTTGCTTTCAGATTTCTGGTCCATGATAATCATAAGACAAAAACAGCATCCTTGCTCAAAAACTCTATATTATGTTATTGCCCAGTTTGTCAGAAAAAGAGCCACCCTGACTTTTTTTTGTCATGAACATCAAATCCACCAATAGGTGGAAGAATAATTCTAATTTGCCAATTATTATTTTTTAAATTCTTCCTTGTATCCAAAGTCACTACATATTAAAAAGGGAAGTGTGGAAGTCTCTTTTTTCCCCCTGGAAAGTGGCACACAAAATCAATTAAAATTGTAAATTCCCTTGAAGTCAGATAACATAGGTGTGAATGAATGAGCAGATTTTTATTGTTTCTAATGAAGTGATGAATGCAGAAAGACAGATGCTGAAGTCGTTAGCTGATTCTATGTAAATAAAGAAGAGAGTTTTTAAAAACTCCAACAACAAAAGTAAATCTGAAGAAGGAAAGAAATTAATTTTCTAAGTAAAAGAATACCATTCCAGGCTTTTGAAACAAACCAACAACTTAATTAAATTCCACAAACATCACAGCTTCAACAAAGTGTTGTTTAAATCAATTCAATCTTTCATCACACTGTTTTAAGAGCATCATGGAGAGATCAGAAATTACTTAGATGGCTTTCATGTATCAGAATCCCTTTGGTTTTACTTCATTTCCATTCTGACATAGAATTAATGGGCTGCATTTGCATGCTAAAACACTATATTTAATTGTAAAAGTGATGTTGTTAAATTACCTTCCAATGAGTTTATTGTAAATGGTTCATTGGAGTTTTGAAATTGCTCATTACACAATTGTCTCTCTCTGCTTTCATTCATTACATCTTTTACTGATGGTTGGGACAAAGGCAGCAGCTTTTCAGCAGGTTGTTAAGTCCTCTTGCAGAGAGGGGGGTGGAATATAAATAAATAAATATTATTATATTATTATTGTTTCTTCGCAGATGGGCTGTTACTTGTTATGAACAAGTAATTAATCCCTTTCCTCAATAGCACAGGTTATTTATTATTATTATTATTTATTATTAAATTTGACTTACTATACCGCTGTCTCTGGTGCCCAGAGCGGTTTACAGAAGTTACAGATAAAAGCATAAAAACACATAAAAATACATTAAAATACATTAAAACAATTTAAAAGGTTAGAATACAAGTGGTTGGTTAGAGTAGGATGGCAACTTCAGTTACAGTAAAGTCTTGTATCACCTTAAAAATGAGCATGTTATATTTCACACAAACTTTTGTCTGACATATATGTATTTCTGAGTAGAACTACTCAAGTTTATTTTACATGCCTACAAGTACAGCTAGTATTTTGCATTGGCTTCTTTGTGCAACTCGGTAATATTTCCTCATCTGAACACTGATGCCACAAAGCCTTAAATGGTTCTGGCCCAGCTTACCTGTCCAAACACATCTCTCCCTATGAACCATCTGGATGCTTAAATCGTCCAGAGAGGTCCTGCTCTCAGTCCTGCCTTCTTCGCAGATCCAGTTGGTGCTGTTGGTGGGGACGAGAGACAGGGCCTTCTCTGTGGTGGCCCCTCAGCTATGGAACACCCTCCCTAGGGACATTAGATTGGCCTCATCCCTCCTAACATTTCAAAAAAAAGTTAAGACCTGGCTGTTCAAGCAGACATTTGCAGATGCAGTATAACTGTTTAATTTTGATTTATGGAATGATAAGACGATGCGATGGAAAATGATTTTGACAAAATGACACCGAGAATTGTATTTTATGGTTTTAATTGACAATTGTTTACTGTTTTTATAATTATTCCATTAATTGTTTTTTAATGTATTTTTATATTGTGGGCATTTACTGACATACAGTATGTAAACTGCCTCGAGTTGCCCTCGGGTTGAGAGGGACAGTATAGAAATATAGTAAATAAATAATAAATAAAACCCATTTGTCTCATTGATTTTCTCAACATATGACAAACCCTTTTATTTTTCTGCTTACAAATTTGTGAATGTTCTCCTCTTTCCTACTTTAGCTTATCTACAGTAACAACTTGGTAGCCCGGAAAGCATTTGTATCTGAATTCGTAAGGTTTGCATACTGCATCAGAACAATGCCTTTGAATTCTGCCATGGTAAAGGTCATACAGGTCCTAAATTTCAGTTATAAAGAAGTTATGAAGCCTAACATATTTATAACAGGTTTCTATGGTGTTCCTAGTGTCCAGGACACTTAGAGTCATCCAGTCTTGGTCTCAATGGAACATATATTCAACATGGTGATGTCAAGCAAACATCAAAAAACCAAATCACATGTATGTGAAGCAGTCAGGGTTGAGATTATCAATAATATGGGTTCTTTAATATAATACTGATCTTCTAAATTGTTCTGTCTCATTGATATCATATGGCTACCTCAAAATGACAAATATGATCAAGCATTTGGCCATATTCCAAAGATTGTCCAAGTCTACCCTCCTGACAGAACATGTGCCAAGTTGGAATAACAAGGAGAAGAGTAATTACTCTCAGCAACTTCTCTGCTTGTTTGTAACAGCAATACAACAGGGACATCAATCATCTGGGTAAATATAAAAATACATTGCCACATCAAGTTACTGCAAAATAATAATATATAGTGGTCTCATTTGGAGTGGTTAGATCCTCTGACATTCTGATCAACCAAATCTATTTTACTGTCTGGGGCAAAGCAGCAAATAGTCTCACTCAAGAGGCACAATACCCAAGACCAGCCAAATTATTCTGATATAGGACACATACATTTCCACATAAACATTTTTCCACCCTGGCAATAAAATATACTGTATATTAATTAAATTACATTTAGAATGGGTTTAAATATACAATGCACCCCAAAATCCATGAATGCTCAGGCCCTATATATAAGGTACAGTAAAATAGCATCCTATATTAACTAGCAAAATCAATGTTTGTTTTTGGGATTTTTGGAAAACATTTTCAAGCTGTGGATGTTTGAACGTATGAATACAGAATCTGTGGATCTGGAGGACTGACTGTTCTAACATTTGGCTTCCATTTCAGAAGTTTCATTCTACCCAATCACAAGACTTGCTGAGTTTGTCTCCTTATTACAGCTGAAAAGCTGTTCCAGATTCTTCCACTGGCACAGTGAAATTTTATAGTGAAATAACGATCATTCATATTTTTATTTTCTTTCTCAATGCATCAAGAAATTCCATCAAAAAGTTTAATCAGGAAGTAGAATATATATATATTGTTTATATATTTTGTTATTTTTAGTGAAACATTGTATTTGCAGAGAATGGTGCTGCTCATACATACAAAAAAAATCAATAAATGTTTGCAAAAATGTCCAAAACCGCGAATAACTGTCAAAATTTAGCTTCTGAAATCAGGTTATATGGTAGCTGTCTTTAAGCGACTGAATGGTATTGTGCAGAAGGAAAAGCAAAGTTGTTGTTTTACATTTTTCCGGAGATTAGGAATCAAACCAATGGACTCAAATGACAAGAAAGAAGATTCAAACTAATTAGCAGAAAGGAACTCCCTGGTATTAAGAACCATGAAATGGAGGAATAAGCCTCCTCAGAAGGTGGCAGACTCACCTCCTTTTCTGGAGGTTTTTAGAGATTAGATGGCCACCTCTCAAGGATATTTTAGCTGTGCATTCTTGCACCGGCAAGGAATTGGACTAGATAGTACTTGCAGCCTCTTCTAACTCTATAGTTCTGCTTTTATGACATAATATGTGTACAGGATAATGTAGTGCCATATGTCCCAGTTATGCCTCTTTCATTATATTCCATTCAATTCCCATTTTCCTTCTTCATCGTTTTGTGGCAACTAACTTTAGCAAACTGAATAATTTCCCTGTCATTGGAATTTAATTTTCCCAAAGCTATTTGGAAGATCTCACATTTTCTGACTCATGTGTTGATTGTGTTGTTCAGGCTACATAACAAATGGAGCTCATCATTCCCAAACATCAGAAACAGATGGAATGGAAGAATAGATATTTTGGTTGTTTCTATATATTGTTGCTGGTATCATGGAAATTATTTCTTTACCATATTCCTGGACACCAGTAGAATCTGGTAGCTCTGATGCCATCAAGGCAGTGAATGCATCCCAGGTTTTACTTTGTGCTTTCTAAACAAATAATCCCAGGTACAGAATGTATAAAAATGGAGCAGATCATTAGCTCCACTGAAATCAGATCTATCACCACTTGACATTTCATTTTCAACTCACATAATAATTGAGTTTACATGATTTTTTTTCTGACAAGAAATTGTCTCTGTTGTATGGCTTTTTATGTTCTCATGAAACTCAGGGATATTTTTGAGCTCTACAGATTTATAGTTACAGTATTCCAGAGCAGATTTTCTTTGTCACAAATTGTGATGTCAGCTCTGCTTTACAGAAGTAATATTTGTTTTCAATGAAGGAAATTTCTGTATTTGATTGAGTATTGCACTTTGCTATGTGTGGCCTCTAGCTCATATCATGCATTTTCTTGCAATTTTGATACTACAGATATTTCCCAAGAGCTGGTTCACATTTTTTTCCGGTTAAACTGGAATTTTTAAAAACAGTTTATAATCCCTGAAGTTGTATCCCATAAACTGACAATTTTTATATTTCAGGGGGAGTAAACTTTAGAAACTTAATTCCCAATTTAAAAATTTATGCACCTGCAGCAAATATAACCCTCCAATAGTCTGAGGCAAAATCCACACAGTGGGATCAGACCCCAAATAGTCTGATCCATACAGTTTTGGTGATCAAATGTTTCTTGTAAATTTTCCTGTCAGTGCCTATTTCCTTCTACCAGCATGGCACTGATGACTTCTGATGTGACATTTTCACTTGATTTTCTTGTAATTAATCTGAACTGTCAACAAGGCCATCTGGCAGTGGCTCCTATTCAAAGGCACTGTGGTTGGAAAACTGGCTTCTGCATGCCTTCAGTGACTATTTGATTATTATCTAAATGAGCACTGAGGTCTTGTAACATGTTGATGGAATGTAACTTTCTGCCAGCTGACTTATGGCTTTATCAGAAGGGCAGAGGCTGCTCCCTTTCATCTACTCCTCATCTTGCATGTAGAGCAGCAACAAGAAGACTCATGGGTTCAGCTTTGCTTCTGCAGTGGTGTGCCCAAGAGCATTCTGGAAGTTGTTACAAGCCATGTAGATCTGACTGTCAACTTCAAGGCCTAGAAATGCAATGCAATATAGATAATTAGTTCATAAGACATGTACTGTAAAGTATATTAAAATTAATGCAGAAAGTTCTGAGTACTATATAATGAGTGTGTATTAGTGCCTAAAGGCAGCTTAGTTCCAGCACAACAAGATAAGGTAGTATGCATAGAAATATTGTAGTACCTTTGAGATTAATTGATGCAAAGAATTTGGTAGCATAAGCTTTCATGGGCTAAATCTCAATCATCAGATATGTGGAGTAAAGGCTTGTTTATACTTCCAAAATGCCCCAGACTCACCTTGAATGGAAGATTGAGACATGAGACATGGTGATTTCCAGTGTGGGATTTGTTTTTTATTTTTGTTTGTTTAAAATAAAAACAATAACAACAACTTTGGGCAAAGTTAGGGATACGCTGGAGTTTGCTGGAAAGTCCATCATAACCTGCAGCTTTGAGGCAGTCTGGAACACAAGATCAAGTCCTATTCATACTGATCTGCTGTCTAGACTGGAGACTAGTACCATCACTGTTCTGTTCTCATCATTATAGGAAAAGGGAATGGATTGTAGCCATGCTGCAATAACTGCTCCTAGTCAACTATGGAGTCAAGCCTCCTAGCTATTGTGGGCACCTTTGCTGACATCAGAACAGGATGCCTACACAGCTATCAAAGATGGTTTCCTTTCTTTCTGATTATGTGGGTGTTCTGACATCAGCAGAAGTAATCACACAACCAGAAAGAATGAGGGGGAGATCACATGGTCATTCAGTTGCTTCTGCGATTGTCAGCATGTCCCCCCCCCCCCCAAAAAAAACCTACAGAAAGAATGAGAGCACCCTCTCCTTTTTGCTGGTCACACTGATGGCCTGTTTTGATGTCAGCAGATGCAAGAGCTTTGATGCTGGCTAGGGATGGCAGTAACAGTAGCATCGAAGAGATGAGATATGGGCGACCTCTACTGAGCAGATGGACCCTTGGCCAATTTATCTGGGCTGTTTCAGGGCATTTATGCTGGGTTAAACTGCCCAGTATAGACAAGCCCTTAATCTATAAAAGTTTGTGCTACCAGCTCCTTTCACACAGTAGTCTTAAAGGACCTAGCATGTCTATATCTTTGAGGGTAAGCTAGTTTTAGTTTTAGAAAGACCTATCCTACTTTCCTATTTTCTAAAGTCATATTACTTTAGAACATTCTGTCCTGTTTGAGCTGGTACAATAGTAGCTTAAGATCATTTGGGGAGGCCCTGCTCTTGGTCTTGCCTTCTTTTCAGGTGCGACTGGTGGGGACGAGAGACAGGGCCTTCTCAGTGGTGGCCCCTTGGCTGTGGAATTCCATCCCTAGGGTTTTTAGATCAGCCCCCTCCCTCCTGACCTTCCATAAGAAAGTAAAAATGTGGCATTTTGATCAAGCCTTTGGAGATCTTGTGCAATAGATCAATATGGAATTGTGTACAATGACTATTGGAATGGCCCAGACTACGACTTTGGATAACATGGTTAACAGTGATGGGATCATTTTATATGTTTTAAATGTTTTAATGTATTTTATAATTTTATTTAAACATTTTAATTGTATATTGTTTTTGAAGGCATCCAATAGTTACCTTAGTGTAAGCCGCTTTGAGTCTTCCCGGGGTTGAGAAAGGTGGGGTAGAAATGCTATAAATAAATAATTAAACATTTTTAAAACATCTTTGGAAGGTATTATGTATGGTTTGGGAGCAACACTGTCTAAAAGTCTTACAAACTTTTGTTTAACATTTTTAGGAGAGAGGGTTTTGGGAACTGGTGGAAAGCTTCCAGGATCACAAAACAAGGCTCATACAGTGCACATCATACTGAGCTCTACATTAAAATGAATGGGAAACAGTGAGATATAACTGTCAGTGAATTTTGTTTCTCAGCCATGCCCTTATTATGCCATGGTTTACTGTCCATATAGCAAATAATTTCTTACATCATTGCAATTTCAAGGGTCATTTTTCATATCAGCATCAAAACTTGACAGATGGATGTCAGCTGGACTGTCAGTAATTGATGGTAATGTAGAACAGAACTGCTATTTGTTGAGATTCATGGGTTTGACAGCAACTCACTCAATCTTTACTCAAATGTCAACAGAGGAACACATGCCAAAGGCAGATAGATGATGGCACCATTTTGTACCTGCTCTTGGATTTTTTGTGAAGGCTGCAACCACAAATGAATGACTGAACCTTTGGGACACATACCACAATTTGTACAACTCACAATTCATGCTTAGCTCTTTATGGTTCTGTATCATCATCCAGCTTTGAATGCTATGAAATGAACCCTTAGACTTCAAACTCAGGCACTATTTATTGCATTTTTATGACATTGAAAGAATAGCTTCCACACTGGAGTAAATAGCATCTCTTGCCCTACATGATATTAACCATCAGTGAATATTAATCTTCACTGAATATTTTCAGCATGGCTCATTTCTAAGAAATCCTGGGATTTGTAGTATGGATAGGTACATAAAATTCATGTTTACAATTGTGGTAATAGAGATATGCGACCCACACAAAAATAGTTCAAAAGTCATCAGAAAACTGGGGGATGTTGGCACTTCATTTCTAAAGTGCTTCTAAAGTATAGTTTGTGAGAAATTAATGACTATAATGAGAGTGACAAAATTTCATTACTATTTTGGTATAGTAATTACGCGTAATTACTATAATTGGCGAAACTTCAGGAATTCCTTTCTCCATCAGTTTTGAAGCTATTGGAGTGAATCTTGCTACAATGGCAGAACACATGTATCACTGTTAGACCACCAAATTTCAGAACATTTCATTTATCCACAGATTTCTGGGGAATTTCAAAATCTTTATAAACAACATTAAAATAACTACAACAGCTATCTGCTTGAATTTTATATACAATGCACAAGATAACCAGAGTTTTCAGAAAGATCCACATATCTACAGATTTTGGGAATTTTTAAAATTTATACGAAAATAATTTATCCCCCAAAATGTGACAACAGCAATTCCCTTGAATGTCAGTCTGTCTTTATGATACACAACCACATAACTTCAACTTAACACAGATTTATAATATTACTTACTTACTTTAGTCCTCTTTGCAGATTCAATAATTTTATTTATTATTATCAGACTGACTCTAAATGGCTAGCCGCTGCATCCCTCATTGGGTCCTTCAGAGGCTGAGCATTGCATTCTGGGAAAAGGGATTGGGGTTTAAAGCACTCTGTGCTTTAATGAATTTGATCCAAAATATGAATTAAAAACAAAATTATGCACCACCCTATGTGGCAATAGTATCATGATCACTAATGTGAAAAGGGCATAGTTCCATGGTTGCAAGTCTAACTGGTTGCATCATAGCAGAGAAATAGAATACTGGCCCATGTACAATTTGACTCTCAGAGACAAGCACCACACTCAGTGATGAATGCAGACCACTGCATGTTCCAAGTGGTACATCTGCACAAGTTCAATGCATAGAGTAGTGTCCATAAATAAGGAGTGGATGAATACATTAGAAGTGCCTGCTGGTATTTCTTCCTTCATAGGGGAGCCAGAATATATAGCTGCAACCTGATGGAAATTACAGTGTATTAAGATAAATTTGGTATTAAACAAGGATGGTGGATCAAAGCAGTAAAACAACAGGAAAATGTTATAACAGGTTAATTGAGCAAAAGCAATTTTCACAAGAGGTCCTCAAAGCAAATGTAGAAAGGGAGAGGGAAATATAGAGGGTAATTGGAAGTGTGAGAAAGCGAAAAGCTCACATGAGAAATGGTAAAGTGAGATGCTTAAATTTAGCACTTGAAGGAGCTGTGCTCAGCTTCATTTCTGAAAGCAAAGAGAGGACTCCCTCGCTTACACCAAAAAAAGAGATGTGATGCATTACTCAATGAAAATGTAATTGCTCACTTCTCCAGTAGGTATTAAATGCCCAAAATGTCAAATTTCATGCTTGTTCTTGCCTTGTGTTTAACTTAAATTAATTATGCATGCATTGCATTAAGCCCTAGGTTCCATTCTTTTGCAGCAAAGTCAAACTTTTCCTTCTCTCCTTTAGTTACCATGTGCTCTTTATTTGTTATCCAGTATGCATCGTGACTAAATGATTATTATTTGGCTACTATTTAATTTGGTGATTTAAAAAACAAAATATAGATTGTGAGCTTTACACATGTACACATAAACACATGCACATACACCGTTAACAATATAGGTCAGTCTTAGAAACAGCTTTATATTTGAGTCACTTGAACACTGTAACACACCTGTTGCATGAAATTAAAGCCAAGAGTTACTTTCATATGGCCGTAACAAGCTCTAATGCTGCCTTTATGGCTAATAAAACCAGAATAGAATAAATATAAAGAAGGCACTATCTATAATAACGTAATAAGGCGTACAGAGAAATAAAAGGAAAGAGGTGTCAGCATTTCAGAAGGAACACTTACAGAAGCACTAAAAATATTCCAGGGGTGGCTGGATCTAAGGAACTAGCTCTTCTTCCCCTCAACAACCAACAAGAACTGAGCTTACTGCCTAGCTGCAGAGTGTCAAGGGAAACCAAACATTCAGCACAGATTTTTAGCTTCAACATCCAGAACCCTTTTGCTATCAAGGGCATTCTTTTCAAGGGCTAGAGAACAAAAAAAATCCACCCCAAAGCAATCTTCATTTTTTTTAAATTCCCGGATCTTTTGCCATTACCTCAAGTAATGACAAAGCAGCCTGACAATGGTCCTATGACACAACATTTTGACATAGCACTATATTCTAATTTAACAGCCGTGCCAGCATTCTGTGGTTGACAATATTGAATCCCTTCTTTCATCATAACCTCCAAATGTTCTGATTTGGCAGGCACAAGAGGGAACAATTCTTTCATTATAATGAAGAGAGACATCTTCCTTGTACTGTTACCACTGAAAATATATACATTCAGTCATTTGGGTCATCAATATCTTTTGTTGTGTGTATGTTTACAATCTTGAAGTCAAAGACAATATGTCCTGAATCATTTCACCTCTGAAATTACAGAGAATTTATGTTTGTCCACACCTGTAAAGGGTAGACATTGTCACCACAGGTAAAGTAATAAAGAGAGAGAGAGAAATAGTTTCAGTTCTACATCTTCGTTGTGACAGCTTCAGTCATTACCATCTGTAGCGATTGCTCTCCTGTTTTGACTCTTGGCCATAAGAAGTCAGGAAACTCATTGTTTATTGTACATAGGCCTCCAGTATTAAATAACTTCCTGTTGCTTGAGATTTCTGCTGGGTTAGTAAAAGTAACCTGCAGGGCAAAGGCTATATGCCCCATTACCCTTGTGCTACCCAATATGTTCTTCCCCCTTGTTATCTTAACTACTTGGAAGGTGAACTAATTGTGCAGGCAACAGATTGGGGGCTATATAGTTGAATCAAACAAGAATTTATTAACCAACAAGAATATTAGACTTTCATCTTGAATCTCACTACAAAGGCTTTATGAAGAGAAGTAAAGTCTTTGAGGATAGACACAGTTCTGGCCAAACTGAGGGTCTTAAATCTTCATTTCTTATTATTATCTCTTTCTTGTATGGTTTTCAACTGTCTCTAAGATGGTCTCAGAATTTAACTCCAACTGGACTTGAATACAGCTCCAAGTGGACATCCTCATTTGTAGACCTTTCGGTCTTCCTCTCTCTTCACCTTCCAGTCACAAAAGGCTGACTCATCCAAGAAACATGCTCCAATTTCTCTCTCCTCATTCTTTCCTCCCTTGTCTTCTGCTAGCTTCAAATGGAATTGAAGGTGCAAAATGTAGTTTTCACTCAATTAATCAGCCAAGGGAGATGAAAGGAGGTGGTGAAATCTTGCCCTTCTTATTAGGCTCAAGCAAAGCAAAAAAAATGTCTGTTTTATCACATTAATGACTTTTGCTATCACAAGAACGGTCTGATGTTGCTCACAACCTCATCATAAAACCCATCAGAATCGCCACACATCATAGCGATTTCGGCTGTGCATGTTGAGGGGCATGAGGAACTCATCACCCCATGTCCTGCATCACCCAGTTGAGCATCCCACAATGAGAGTGTCAACCATCCAGCTCCCCCCCCCCCATTGCTCCCGGTGGAATGTGGGAAGCCTCTCATGTTGCTGCCACAGTAGCAAGCTCCAGTTTGTAATCCCTTTAAGCACAAAGCCCTGCCAGAAGTAGTTGCGCATTGTGTAATGGGAGCTGGCAGGCTCTTTGTTTAAAGGGGCAGCAAAATGGAGCATGCCCCTGATTTTCCCCCCATCTGATCAAGTCATTAGATACATCTGTACCATTTTTGTTTTGTGAAATGTTAGATCGATATGTTGGTGCAGAAAAACTGTCCTAAAGGATTTTTGAGTGAAAACTACTATTATCTCTGATCAATGGGGAAAAAAAGAACTATGTCTTTTCTTCTGTAGTTATGCTCTCAAAAATTGTATGGAATAGTTCACACTGTCAAATTTAAGCCATCTTGGATTCTTCCTTTTCAAATAAAACTAAGCCATAAATAGTTCAAGCACAGTGGAAGGAGGAGAAAGTGACATCAGGCTATGTAGGTAAAAAAAAAAGGACAGAATGGATTGAGAATACTCCATGGCAGCGGTTTATCTCTCTATTCATTCATTCCCATGCAAATTTGCATGCATCTTCAGTGCAGATTGTGGCATGCTTTTGTCATTGGCAAAAAGAAACAAAATACTCAAATGTAATAGAGAAAATTACAGATCTCTACACTAGGGCAGGTTTAGTTACATGTCATTTAATTTTCTCTGTGGGGATACAGAAATAAAATCCACAGTTCTGTTATTTGCAGAATAGAGCTGATTGTGCAAGACAATTATCTGCTTTTTGGGGTTCCCAAAATTGTTGAGTTTTAATATTGACTTCTAGTGTCTGAACCTCAAATTGTTAGCAAGCTTGAATAATTTGTTTTTTCTGCTTTTTGCAGCTGACTGAATAATATGTGTGTACTTTCCTTATACTTTAATATGGAACTGCAAAATAGAGGTATGTGAGCAAACACCATAGCAATAACATAAAACAAATAGCATGTTGTTTGATAAATTATGCCATGCCCTTTAACTCATATACTATACTAAAAATGAGCCGTTTGTGTGCAAAATTGGGCTAAATGAAGATAATTTTCCATCGGTAATAAGATCCCATTACCCACTTTCATGTTTTATAATTTCTTAAGTGCATAATTGTGGTCTTTGAAAATGGAGATAATTGCAAGACAGATAACTGGGAGCAGGATTCATATTTCGGAAAGTCCTATCTGATTGATGCACTTGACATGTTAGTGTTGAAACTGAGCTGTTCTTGGTGCAATTTGGCATAATTAACTTGGCTTTTGACTTTAACCATAATACAGAATCATCCAATGTTACCTCATAGTGTGAGAGAAGGGGGAGCTAAATGAGGGAGGTTGTTATGAAAATTGTTAATTAGAACTCTCAAAGGGAAAAACTGCAACACCATTACTTCTGCCAAGTTTACAAACATTGCACAGCTCGAGGAAAATGATGCAATTTGACCACACTGGGCCTTTGTTTGATTCAAACAAATCAAATTATCTTACAGTTTAAGTTCATTGTGAGGAAAGCACTCCATAGGCAGGGATGGTTTGTTATTTCCCCCCTATAAGTACATCAATGGGATAGTCTGAAGTCCTCTCCATTTTCAAGATTTCTCCATGTTCATATCTCAAACTTTCCAACATTTCACATATGAATACTGGGACATATATGGCATGTCAGGGTGTAATCCATACTGTAAAGGTTATTGAGTAGAATAATAGAATCATAGAGTTGGAAGAGATCACACAGGCCATCCAGTTCGTATTCCTTATGACATCCATTCAGATAGTTAAACATGTCTCCTATCAATATTCTCTCCTGCAGGCTAAACATATCCAGCTCTTTAAGATGTTCCCCATAGGGCATGGGTTCTAGATATTTAATCCTTTTGTCACCCTCCTATGTACACATTCCAGTTTGTCAATATCCCTCTTCAATTGTGGTGCTCAGAATGGATGGGTGAAGTCTGGCCAAAGCAGAATAGAGGAGCACAATTACTTCCCTTCATATAGACACTATACTGTTTTTGATGCAAACCAAAATCAAATTTAAACTGCTGCATCACATTGTTGGCTCATGTTCAACTTGTTGTCTACTAAGACTACAATATCTTTTTCACATTGACTGTTGTCACGCCAGGTGTCACCCATCCTGTATCTGTAAATCCCATTGTTTCTGCCCAACTATAGTATCATATACTTCTTTTTGTTTAAATTCATTCTATTTTTTGGCCCAGCTCTCTAATGTTAAGGTCATTTTGAATTCTATCTTGTCTTTTGGTTTATAGTTATCCCTCACAATTTGATGTCACCTGCAAACATGATAAGCATGCTCTCTGTAACTTCATCTAAGGATCTCATGATATGGAGGTGCCTAACGTAGGCAACAGTGGGGTGGGGTGAATCAATGGGGCAGTGGAAGAAACAGTCACCTCACATCACCTGTACTGATGCGTTCCCCAACATATGGGGGAAACCATCACTGCCCGGTCGTCCCCGTCCCCCCCCCCCCCCCCGGCCTCTTCCAAGCAATGAGAACATAGGTAACCACCAATATTCTCAGGGCTCCATCCTAGCACACTTCCAGGATAGAGCCCTACTAGAAGTAGCCCTGTGTTATGCGATGGGCCCTAGTGGGCTCCATCCTCACAGCATCCTGGCACCGTGCTAGGACAAAAAAATACATGTGATTCAAAAATACATGTGATGAGGTCTTAAGTCATTTATAAAGATGTTGAACAGTACTGGGCCTAGGACCAAACCCTGTGGCACCCCATTGGTGAGCACGCTTTGGGTTCAATCACTCCTGATAGATGAGTTAGAAGCAGTTTGCTTTTGTCTGAGTGTACCCTTCTCTCCCATTTCTTGCTGACTTAATTGAGTGTAAAGCACTTTTTCCACTTTGGACTTATTCTGAAACATCAGAAAAAGACAAATTTTGTGTCTGAAATACATTGGACATTTAAAACAAATGAAGCAAGTGACCATCTACTAGCATCTGGAGGCTTGTTTCCCGATTTACCTTGACATTACTTGAAAAACAATGAAACCTCCAAGTTCTGTTGTAGCACTGGATCAGGAAAAACACAGAATTTGAGTATTACTTTTTGCATTCCACCTCCCAGCATGGTTAAGGACAGAAATAGGCCACCAGAATGTGGCACAGGAAGAGTGGAATTAGAAGGAGCTGCAGCCCTCCCTCCAGTATTTGCCACTTGAGAAAGCTGACTCACATTGCTCAATGGCAGGACTAGTCCTGACTGTGTAGCAAGAACATATGTACCCACTTATAACATTAGCAGGAAATTCTCCAACCTCAAAGAGTAGGTGTTCTAACTAAATCAGGCCTTGGCAAAGTCTGCCCCCAGAAAGTGCACAGTCTTTATAGCTTCAGTAATTGATATTCTGAGTTTATGGATTAACAGTTTGCTTCTGAAGAGGAATGACCAAGAATGATATTTAAAGGTGCCTGGAAAGCTAACAGCATGGTTTAAGTAGATAATGATTCATCTGCTGAGAGATAATTGTAATGAGTGCATTTAAAAATCTTAGCAAACAGCTATATACTTAGTAATATACACTAATGACAAAGTAAATCCTGTTTCTGTGATACTTGATCCGGATCTGAACTAAAAATAATGTTGATGCATAAGCCAGAAAAGCTGTTTTACCAACTGTTTCCCTAGTTTTGTAGATAAGTAAAGAAGTAGCCTGAAACTGTGCTGTTGAGGATAGAGTTTAGAATATATATCAAAAGAGGAATCTTATTTAAGAGGCATATCTTAAATAAAAAAAGAAAGGGAATATCGAGATAATAAATAAAAAGTCACTGTTTGGACAAAATCCCAGTTGCCTATGCAGTAAGAGCACTGGTCCATTTGAAATGTTATTTATTGGGAGCTAATCCATCAAACCATTCCTGGTATATTTCACACTTTAAAATTCCTACAAATGTCTCCATGAAGTGGGGTAATACCAAGAAGCCCACCTCCAGGTTTGCATGCATGACCTACTCATCCTTCATGACACATGCATGTACAATACAAATATTGGCAGAGACGGAACCATATAACTCTATGCATGAAGGATCCCATGAAGTCTGGAACTCAGAATAATTGGAGTGCTAGATTATGTGATTTAAAGTTTTCTGTTCTGGAAGAAATGTGTGTAATGCATACAGATATCAAGGGGTAACTGCCAGTTAAGGGTGCCAGATCAGGCCATTTTGGAACCTGTGATTTAAGAACCAAGCTCTGAAACTGAGGGGAAAGCTCTTGTGATGTTACAGGAGGCAGATTTGAGTGGTGGTATTAAGCATGATATATTAAGCATTGACTTATGTTGCACAATATGTTGAGGAACATATGGGTACATTTTTTTTGTGAGGCTAACATTTCAATCTTGAGCAGAGAAAAGAGGTCAGGATCTAAGACTCAGAACCAGTTCATGAAAGCAAGAATATTATATTAGTGTGTGGCTGTGATACTAGGGGCTCAATACTATTTAGTATGAAACCACTTCCTGTCCAAGTATGATGGAATCAGTGGATAAGAATTCTTGTACACTGGGCCTTTGATATGTACTGGGGTGTGGTTCTAGGATTTCTGTCATGGCCCCACAGAGACTTTATTATTTTATCTAATTAAGCTTCACTTTAGTTATTGAAGATTGGGTTCAATTGATTTAATAGCCATTTGTATAGCTTAGGGGGGGACATACATGGGTATCTCATTTCCTTTTGGTGGAGCCTCATAGTCAGATCCAGCAGCCTCCCTGGAGCCAGAGCCATTTATAAGAAGGTGCTAATAGAGCTAGGAAGCTGAACATATTGCACAAAAGAACAGCAGGGTTAAGGTGGAGCCTCAGTTAGGAAGCTGAACATATTGCACAAAAGAGGTTGGTGCTACAAGTTGAAGAAACCTGCCACCGATGCATGGAAGACAAGGCAAGAAAGGACACAGAAAGAAGACAAAAAGTAAGCAAGAACTACAGTTGTCTCAATTCTCCAACTTTTCCTACAAGTTTCAATTGTTAGTCCTGGGAGAAGTTGGAATTTGACTTTTTATTACTCTATTAAATAAATTAATTGTTAACTGTTTACCTGTATAAATCCAACCGTGTTCCTGGCTAGATTAGAGTGCCTTCAAGAATTAGTTTGGAGTGCAGAACAATCCCCACAAATACTAAAATTCATAGAGAGAATCCCATTATATATTATATAGTGAAATATTTCAAATATAAAATGGCAAAATCAAGATTTGCTTTTTGGAATTCTCTCTTTTAAAAAAAAACAAAAAACAATTGTGTAGGGCTGACTGACTGTAGACAAAATTTCATCAATTGGATATCTGGGCTGCTGAATAACTATACACGAAAATAATCTACTGAATTAGAGATGAATTTCTATGGTGTTGTTGCTTAATTCATTATATGGCTGAACATTATGAGCTGGAAAAATTGGTACAACATCAAACCATGTAATTTTTAATTTTGGTACTATCTCTGCTACAAATGTATCACCTTATTTGACATTTATGCCTTTCACTACTCATAAAGAAATTCTTCTCTCCAGTCTCCAGATTTATCTATCAACAAACCAGGCAAGAGCAGTTTCATTGTGCTGACTTATAATGAAGAGCTGGTTTCCATTTTCCTATTACTGAATAGGTAGTTTCAAGCTTTTGTTGAGAAAAGAATATGGATACTCTTATCCTAGTGGAAAATTTATCAGTGGGAAATTTAAGCAATTTATCAATACAATTATTTCTAATGATTTCATTGTATCCCATAGCTTCTAGAGAAGAGGTGGTAAGTTATTAAAATTATAAATTATTTTCAAGTATATAATTGAAATTTCTCATTTAAAATGCTATGGGTGCTATCTAGATTTAAGTGCAGAGAACTGGGATGACTCAAGCTTATTTATGTGCCAGGTTCTCCTTTCACAGCAGCTCCTCCAGTTGCTGAAAAGCCACACAGGGGTTACAATTCAGAGGACCAAGCTGAGTGGGACCATGATGAAAGGACCAAGGTAAAGAGGAGAATCCATGAGAATGACAATAGAGCAGAGGCATCTTCTATGAACAGAGCTTCTTGAATATAGCAGTCATTTAATCTAAAGAAGACAAGTCTATAATAAATCATCCATAGTTATACTATTAAAAAAATAAATAAAATCAGATTAAAAATCCAAACATCAATATATTGTTAAAACGCAGACATGGTTATATTGTTAAAAAGACACAAAAACAAACTTTTTCATTATTTGATAACCCTGCAAGGAAGAAGAAGATGTGGGAGATGGTTGGGTTGGGATCTCTGAAGCTTAACTAAAGCTGTGGGGGGAAAGTTGATAGGGAATGTTTCAGTGTACTAATATTCATGGTCTCCTGAGGTTTGCAACTGCTGAGGATAGATGTTAAAAAAAGTAAATTTTAATTTTTCATGTAAAAGTTTGCGAACATCAAACCACCAAACAGCAAAGGCTTCACTACTTCAGTTGTCTTATGGATACCTTTAGATTTTGGAATATTGTGTCATTTGGAATTCTAAACAAGGGATGCTCAATCTTTATGGGAATTATGACACTGTTTCCAAATGCTGAGAGATAGCAAATACCAACACCCTAGCCAGAATACTCAACGGTGAATAATACCTAGATATGCAGTCAAACAACATCTGGAGGGCCACAGGAATCTCACTCATGCAATAACAGTTTCCTTCCCAATGGAAGAAACATTGGAGGTGGAGATTATCAGAAAAAAATGCCATAAGGGAAACCTTATTGTTCCAGTTGGTGCTTGATCTCTCCTTTAATGAAGGTTGACTGCATTCTTGAGTTGGAAATAATATTTGAAATTATGAAAGGAATAATCTAAAATCATGTTCTTGAGTGTCAAGAAAAACTGAAGGAAATAATTCTGGGTTAATGTAAATCTTCATGTTTCAGGAAATGGCAATTTTAAGGAAACACTATCGAGCAATTCGAGTCTATGGTGAGGGCCGGCAGATATGCTGCCATACCCTATAGGGACAGAGTCTGTGTCTGCGGCCTATCAGAAGTCGAGGATCTAGTCCACATTCTGTTGATATGTCCCATATATGCAGAGGAGAGGGAGAAATACCTTAGCTATTTACTATCTAAAAGGACATTTTGGCCCTCTACCTTTAAAATTAACTTCCTCCTCTCGGACTCAAACCTTCAAACAGTGTATAAGGTAGCTGCTTACTTATTTAGAGCATTCAAAAAGAGACAGCGGTATATGGAGTCTATTGGAGTCAACTGTGCGGGGGATGAGTTCCAGTAGGCGGCACGGAACAGCCCGCGGTACAGTGGTAATAAGCGTCTCATCAACTGATCACCGGGCCTCTTAAGTATCCTATGCTAATAGTTCCCCTTCCTATGACAATTGCAATAAGTTTAGTTTTTAATGTGTTACATTGTATTTGCCTTGCACATTAGGTACTGATTTTATCTTTTATCTTGTATATACTACTACTGCTGTTGGAGCTTTTATTTGAAATGACCTGATGGTTACTCAATAAACGTGACTGACTGACATGATAAACCCCTCTTGGCTGAAATGGGAATATGCCTGCCTAGTGTTGTGGACTACTCTTCTGCTTCTGAGAAGGAGGTAGAACAGGAGACTGAAGAGGTAGAACTTGGGGATATGGGGCCAAGTGTTGAGGAGGAAGGAGAAAGCAAATAAGTCCCTACATTTCAAGAATGGTGAAGGACAAAAGAAGAAAGATGAAGGTCATCTAGAATCACAGCAAAAATATTGAGCAATCAAACTTTGCCCTAGGAACATCTTTGCTCAGATCTCAGGACTATTAATTAGCAGTGAAGCCAGAAGTTAGCACTGGCAGCAACTGACCTACTTGGTGTTTTTGTGTTCCAGTCTCTGTGCTACAGCTCCAGTGTTGGTTTTGCACTATACTTTTTGCTAAGGATTCTTGTTCCTGTATATTGTAAGCTTTTGCCAAAGACGCTTGCTTCTGTCTGTTGTGAATACTTTGTTTACTGTATAAATCAATCACATACAAACTTTGTGTAGAGTAAGTCCTCAATAACTTTGAAAACTGGGTAGCTTTTAAGATTTTCTCACAAAAGTAATAAAATTTCTAAAATTACTTGTTGCTATTTTTTAAAGAAAAAGCTTAGTGAATAATTGCATCCCTATTGCATTCATGTGGTTAATATCTTGTCTCACTTGGTCCAAAAGTCTGTGAAGTCTTATGTTATGAATGGGAGTGAAATGTCTCCTTTATGATAAAAGCCTTAAGGGGGGAGATGCATTAGACTAAGGGCAAGCAATCTGGTGCCCTCCAGATGTCTTCTACTACAAATTCCTGACAATTTGCCATATTCCTATAATGCTTAGGGGAGCTATAATCCAAACATCTACCAACTTGACAGTTTACCTATTACTGCACTCACTGATAGATCAAAATTTAGGAGAAAGCACTAACAGGGACCTTATGTTTTTATCTGACTAGAGGTGTCACTACTTGCATTACTATTGTTCCTGATGTAGACCTTGATTAGTGGCCTCTGACAAAGCCCTGTTTCTTCAGAAAAGAGAATGTGGAGTGGAATACGTGCTATGTAGTAAATAATGCAGTCATAGTTTGGGCAGGAGTCACTTATAAGTTGTAAATTGAGAAGACAAGGAATCTAACTTAAGCTATGTGTTTTTCAGTATATGATAGGACTTGTGCAGTTCCTCGTGGATAATCTAATGTGGAAGAAAGAGCTCATGTTAGGAATTGGCTTTAAATTGTGTTAAGAACTTTGCTTTACTAACAAAAATGTATTATAAAGGCTAATTTCAAAGAGTATAATACATATGGTTGCTGTGAGTTTTCCGGGCTATATGGCCATGTTCCAGAAGCATTCTCTCCTGACATTTCAGACACATTTGTTTCAGCCAGGCTTGTTGGAAACTAGGCAAGTGGGGTTTATATATCTGTGAAATGTCCAGGGTGGGAGAAAGAACTCTTGTCTGCTTGAGGCAAGTGTGAAATGTTGCAATTGATCACTTGATTAGCGTTGTTTAAATATGACATTGCATTGATTAGCATTGTTTAGATATGACATCCAATGAAATAATGAATAGAAAATAAAAATGAAATAACCCTGCTGTTTGTTTCGTGCCACCAAACACTTGTTATGTTCGGGTCATTTTTGACCCGGCACTATTTTCGGATGTTTTTTTGAGCCACTTAAAAGTTCTTTTTGAATACCTGTTGCATTATTATACTGTGTGATCATAGCTGTTAGTTATCAGAGAATAATTGAAACAAAAAAACTTTGCTTTTAAAATTTTGTTTTTTATTAAGTAATATTATTTTTGGGTTTACTATACACTTGTTATGTTCGGGTCATTTTTGACCCGGCCCTATTTTCGGATGTTATTTTGGCCACTGAAATGTTATTTTGAGCCTCTTTTTGAAACCTGTTGCATTATTATACTGTGTGTGAATCATAGTTGTTCATTATCAAAGAAAAATTGAATTTTTTTTAAAAAAATTGTGTTTTATTATATACCGGGTCATTTTTGACCCGAACATAACAAGTGTATACAAAACTGTAGCGCAAAAACTAAAGCACCGGGGAAAAAAAATAAAGTACCTTTAGTATGAACCCCCTAAATTAGGAAAATAGAAGGAACCACAAGTTTCAAAATCAAAAAATGAATGAATAAACAAATATTAATTTCCAAAACGGGTCATATTTGACCAGAACATAACAGCAGTGATAAGACAAAGCAACAAAATTGTCCTCCCCTTCTCACATTTGGTTTTAGCCTTCTTCCTTCCGAAGATGCAAGGAAAGCATTGGGTTAACAGTTGTTCATGCTAGTTGGGTCTACTCAACAAGGTTTATGATTTATTTTGTATAAACATTTGGAAGGTAATAGATCTTGTGAAATACTATTCTGCATAGGAAAGCACCTTGTTTTGTTTAATTGGATATCAATAAATAGCCACTCTTTTTTACAGAACATCTTTCATCTGTCACCTGCCAAGCATTCATTAAATAATGGCTTTATTTATTTTCCTACACTGACAGGGTAAAAAATTAATTCTTTTGTTGAAACCTTAAATCAAGGATTACAAGACACATGTGCCCATAATGCAATTATTTGTTCACCCTTTGGAAAAAAATGAACACCCTCATCCTTACCTTGCACATCAGTGATTTAAATCTTGGAATGTTTTCCTTCAAAGAAATATGCTTAGGACTGCAGCTTTAGAAAAGCTGGGCATTAATGTTTTGCACTAGTAAAATGATGTCAGGATGATACATATGGCCAATTTTGATTATATCCCACCTTCCTTCCCACTTCACTAACCTCAGGATAGTTTACCGAATTGAAACATCTAGATGCAAAATCTATATTATTATATAAATGTTGCAATATAATTAAATTATAGTTAAAAGCAATGCCAATAGATAACTAAACTATTGAAACAACGAATAGATCCAGCATCTCTTATCCAGAATTCCGAAATCCAAAATATTCCAATATCCAAAATTGTTCGCATGGGTGGGTCAATTTTGCTTTCTGAAGTTTCTGAAGTTTCAATGTACATGAACTTTGAAGTTTCAATATACACAAAATTGCTTTCAAACTATACATATAAGGCAGTGGTTCTCAACCTGTGGGTCCTCGGATGTTTTGGCCTTCATCTCACAGAAATCCTAACAGCTGGTAAACTGGCTGTAATTTCTGGTAATTGTAGGCCAAAACCCCCAGGGACCCACAGGCTGAGAACCACTGATATAAGGTGTATATGAAATATAAATGAATTTTGTTTTTAGACCTGGGCCTAAGACACCTACAAGATATCTCCTTATCTCTCTTGGTGTGTATACTGTATACATAATGCATGTACACACACTCACATGTTAAATGTTCATGTATAAATTGTCCGCGCACCAGTGATGAAGCGAAGCCAGGTCTGAACTTAAAAAGTTCTTTTATTGATTAAGTGAGCAAAGTAAAGCATTCTCACACAGAGCAATTCAGCAGCTTGCACCTCACAGAGGAATCAGCATGGAGACTAACTCAAGCAGCTCAGTGTCTTCCTTATCAGTATGTTTACACAGCTGAAGGTCAAACCAGTGCTGGACACCACTTGTGCTGTTTTAACTCTATAAATGCCTGGTTACACAACACAGCATCTTATACAATGGTTGAATTGCAGAATCATTTGAAAATCACACACTGACATAAATCAACCTCAAGTAGAAGTTGTGGGCAGGTTTTGACAATAAAATATGGGTTTTGATTTTGACTTATCCACCTTATTCTGTGGATAAGTCATCAGAATGGGGAAAGCATCAATGCTGCTACAGAGAGCCAGCTGTCCCTGGCTACCATCACTAGCATTTCCTCATTCAGGCATTCAAGAAAGTCCAGAAGTAGCATTGTTGGTGCATGGTGCCCCTTATATTTCTACTCTTTTTACTTTCTAGTTAAGACTAGGAATCATTGAGATCAAAACACCATAGCTCTATTATGCAGAAAAAAAATACTAAGAGGTGGCTACAATCAAGTCACATTTAACTGTCTCTGAATCATAGGGTTTATAGTATCAATTGATGCAAACACGCACATGCGCACAAATAAAAAAATCAAAATTTCCTTTTCCCTCTTTCTGTCTATCTGTAATTTGCCCTCTCAGCTCCCTGTGTGTCTCTATTTTGTTTTTAAACTTCTTTTTGTTTTCCCTTTTGTTCTCAAAGAATTTTCTGTGCATTCTTCTTTCCCTCTCCCATCTCTTGTCAGGTCAACTCGAACCCTTTCTTGACTCTTTCACACACTTTGCCTTAGCAGTGCTTATCTATCTATATTCCTTCACTCATTTTCTGCTCCTTCTTGCTCTCTCCTCCCTTTTCTCTTTAACCCATTTTAACTTTGTGAGATTCTCTTTACATTTCTTGCACCAACACCACCACAGCAGAGAGAACAGAGCAGTTCGGTGCTTCTTTTAGGCTTTTGTGGAATGAACTAAGGTCTTGCCTTTCAGAAGAGGGTGGTTCCTTTTTTAAATAAGAGTTAAGGTACAGTAAGGACACTAATTCAGGCTAACGACCATGCCTGATGGCTGCTGAGAGATTTAATATATCAAATGCTTGATCTTATTTTGTTTGCCTATCTTCTGAAATATTAAATATTTCCTTGTAATCATTTGTCTTTATATTTCTTCTAGCCCCATTCTAGCCCCAAAATGTTTCATTACCGTTACAGTGGCTCCTTGGTACCTGCCGAAATTTGGCCCGTGCCCCCAACCCCTAGATGCTCAAGTCCCATTATATGCAATAATGAAGTATAATGATGTCCCTTATATAAAATGGCAAAATCAAGGTTTGCTTTTGGAATCTTTTTCTAAAATCAAGTTATAGATGATAGTTGTGATATTATAAGATATGGATGATAGTTGTTGAACTCCCTTCCCAGTGAAATTAGATCAGCCCCCTCCCTCCTATCTTTTAGAAAACAAGTTAAAACCTGGCTATAGAACCAAGTGTTTGGAGAGTAGTGCAGGGCTATATACAGTTATGAAGTGAATGGTAATGTTCTTCTAACAGCTTCTGGATTATGATTTAGTCTATGTATAATCTTTTAACAGGCTATTTATGTATTTATATGTCAGTTTTTCATGATTTAATACACATGTACATTGTATTTTGCTTGTCTTGTGTTAATGTGGCATTGAATTATTGCCAATTTGGAAGCTGCTCTGAGTCCCCTTCAGGGTTGAGATAGAGTGGGGTAAAATACAGAATAAATAAATAAATGATTGAATCCATTGATACAGAATCCATGGAAATGAAGAATCAATTTAAGTAACTGAATTTGTATACTTCTACAAATATATTCTGGTGAGTTTTATAGGTCTCTCCATAATCCAAAATTTCTGAGTGAATTTAGGATTGCACTGCTAGTTAGATCACACCTGGAATACTGTGTCAAATTCTGGGCACCGCAATTGAAGGGAGATGCTGACAAGCTGTAATGTGTCCAGAGGAGGGTGACTAAAATGATTAAGGGTCTGGAGAACAAGCCCTATAAGGAGCGGCTTAAAGAGCTGGGCACGTTTAACCTTCAGAAGAGAAGACTGAGTGGAGAATTGATGACCATGTATAAACATGTGAGGGGAAGTCATAGGGAGGAGGGAGCAAGCTTGTTTTCTGCTGCCCTGGAGAACTAGGACGCGGAACAATGGCTTCAAACTGCAGGAAAGGAGATTCCACCTGAACATTAGGAAGAACTTCCTGACTCTGAGGGCTGTTCAACAGTGGAACTCTCTGCCCTGGAATGTTGTGGAGGCTCCTCTTCTGGAGGCTTTTTAACAGCGGCTGGATTGTCATCTGCCAGGGGTGCTTTGAATGCAATTTTTCTGCTTCTTCTTAGGGGGTCGGATTGGATGGCCTACGAGGTCTCTTCCAGCTCTATGATCCTAGTCTTCAAACTCGATACACATAACTGAAGAGGAAGTTCAATAGAACACTGTAGAACTTGCTTCTGAGATGACTAAATTGTGGGCTTCACAGATGCTCTTCCATAGAACATGATAAGAACTGTGTGCATAAAATTCATAGTAGATGAGGCTATGGATGAGCAGATCAATTGTGCTCCTGTTGTATTCAGATATTTTTGATCAAAAAAATCTGAAATAAAATCCTCACCTCTCTCTACATGAAACTGTGTGAGTTATCTTAAAGGGCAATCCTCATACTGTGCAAATTATACAACCAGATCCCTCCTTTTCCAGGAAGAAACAGACTAATCTCCATATTAAATATTCCTAGCAACAACTTCAATATGCTTGCCAAGAGCTTGATTTACAAGGTCTATTGCTCTTGTATTGTGCATGGTTTTTGCAAAGCAACTCTCCACATTGTGTATTCAATAGAACCTTTTTATTTTGAGTGGAGCAGTGATAGTGCCTGGTTTAAAAATATTATTTTTAAGAGAATGGATAAGGAAGTGCTGATTCACAGAAGACAGCACCATGGCTGAAAATGATGCTTGGTTGTCCTTGGAAACAGAGATGCAGGAGGTCTGCGCAACACCTTTCACCAGTATGAAATTTTCTTTAAAGTAAAGGAAGCCCACTGGTTACAATTCAAAATATAAAGTGTTACAGTATGAGGTTCCCTAGTATTATAACTTAGCAGTGTGACAGATTACAATAATAAAATGACAAAGAAAAATATGCTTTCCACTTTACAGGCACAAAAGAGGCATCCATCAAATATAATGCTTTGAGAAGAAACAGGGCAGGTGGTTGGGTTTTTTTTTTTGCAAGCACAAGGATTGGCTGAAAATATTTTAAATGCTTTACATATATACATTCACACATAAGAAAACACACAGCACTGAGGAATTCTAAATACATATTCTATTGACAGGCATAAAGCAATTTGATGCTTTATTAAATATGGCTTCTCATTTTGAAATACAGATTAACTGAACCTTGAGAAATAATCTTCTATCAAGTGAACCTTTAGAATTAAAATCTAAAATGCACCCAGTTGTAGTGATAAACATTGGCATTTTATAAGGTTACAAGGAGGGAAATATCTAGTTTACACCTTTGGATGACACTGAAGGATTTTACCTTGTTAAAATATTGGACCAGACTGCCTTGAATCAAGTCATACCAATGGTCTACCTAATATAGCATTATTTATTCTAACTGGCAAGAGATCTCAAATCCAAGTTTCCCAGGTCTTACACAAAGCTATTTTCCTGTCCTGCCATTGCTAATTATTTAACTCAGGCATGGGCAAACTTTCATCTTCCAGAAATCCCAGCCAGTTTACTGGCTGTTAGGATTTGTGGGAGCTGAAGTCCAAAACATCCGGAGAGCTGGAGTTTGCCCATGCCTGCTTTAGCTGAAGATGTCAGGAACCAGAGTCTCTCAATGAAGTTGTACAAACCATAATATTTTACTCTATTCATATGATCCACTGATCTGGATTTATTATGCCTTAAGACATATTGAAGTTATCCTTTTCAGTATTCAGGGTCTTGGAAAATATGGAAGTTCTATAGCTCAATGGCAGGATGCATGCTGCTGGCCTTGAGTTTTATCTCTGGTATTTACAATTGAAAGAGTTGGTAACACTGCTTCAGGACCACAACTAGTCAAAGCAGACAAAGGTCATGCATACATGGACCAAATAAAGCATATTAATCTTGAAACTGCTGCATGATGCAACAGAAATGCTGCTTCCAGCCATTAATCTAGAACATAGGAAAATGGAAATTATTTCAGAGCTTTCAGCATGTTTCTGGTGTATGGTGATAGGTAGGTAGGTAGATCAGGCTGGATCTGCTCTGATCCAGTGTCCAAGCCCACCAGACTCACTACTGTTTCATCAGCCAGAAGCAGATCCCTTGCAAGTGTTACAGTTCACATTACTTTTGGTGAGGTCACAAGATTTCCAGCCCTGTAACCAGCAGAAGTGATGTCACTTGTGAGGGAGCTGCTTTTGATCTGTAAGTGCTTTTGGCTCAGCTGGCCACCTGGACATCAAAAGGATTCCAGGGATGCTCCTGCACTGTACTGCAGGCTTGCAGTACTTTGAATTATTTCAGTGAGTGTAGATGGAAGTCATGTGCTTGAGTCTGATGTAAGTTATGACCTCATCACAACAGATTTGAGTTCTGTCATAGGAAAATCTCAACCCAGAGCAAGAACAGAGTTGGACACAGTCCATCACATGATGAAAGGCTACTTTCAGTGGAGCTCTGTCCTATGATGGAGCATTGAGAACACTGAAGTCTTCCTGTGTTTTCATAAGGTAGAATGGGGAAAGTGCAGGGGGAAGCCAGGCGGCTACGCTCCCCTCCCCCGTGGGATGGAGAAGGGGGAGATGCGGGGCGCTGGGTGATGCCCACCAAATTTGCCACCTTGCCCAATGAATGTTCCTGCTGTTCCCGATTTCAGGATCTGAAACTTTAAAGCAGCTATCCAAGGTGCTGAATTTAAAGATTGGACTTGACACATATTATAGCTCTTTTAATGTTCAGGTTAAAGTTGACTCTAGGTCATTTTGCCACTCTATATATCAGGGTCACATACCTCCTCTAGAGGAGACAATACTAAGGTGGATTAACAGGAAGTTTGATACCTTGCAAAGTATTTACTTAGGTGATCCCTCATTGACTGACTATGATGGCCTTCCATGTGCAGTGTCTTGGTGGTGAATATATATGTGACTGTAGATCCCTGTTTTTGGCCAGCATGTTCTTCCACAGCGAGGACATTGGTTTCCAGGTGGAAGGAGGTCCCAGCCAGGGTTGGCTTGACGTGCCTTCCTCTTCGTGTGTTTCTCCCTTTTTGCCCTCCATTCATGCCTCTTCAAATTCCACAGCACTGCTGATCACAGCTGACCTCCAGTTAGCGCACTCAAGGGCCAGGGCGTCCCAGTTCTTGATATCTATGCCACAGTTTTTAAGGTTGGCTTTAAGCCCATCTTTAATTCTCTTTTCCTGTCCACCAACATTCTATTTTCCATTCTTAAATTGGGAGTAGAGTAACTGCTTTGGGAGATGGTGATCAGGCATTCGGACAACGTGGCCAGTCCAGCTGAGTTTATGGCATAGGAGCATTGCTTCAATGCTGGTAGTATTTGCTTCTTCCAGCACACTGATATTTGTCCGCCTGTTCTCCCAAGAGATTTGCAGGATTTTTAGGAGGCAACGCTGATGGAATTGTTCCAGCAGTTGTGTGTGACATCTGTAGACAGTCTACATTTTGCAGGCATATAACAGGGTTGGGAGGGCAATTGCTTTATAAACAAGCACCTTGGTATCCCTATGGATGTCCCAATCCTCAAATACTCTCTTGCTTCATTTGGAAAAAATGCTGCACTCACAGAGCTCAGGCGGTGTTGTATTTTAATGTCAATGTTGACTTTTGTGGAGAGGTGGCTGTCAAGGTAGCAGAAATGGTTAACATTTTCTAACATTACTCAATGAAGCTGTTTTTTGTTTTTGTTTTTTGACATTGCAAAGGGATTGGCTGGTACCTGCTGAAAGAGCACTTTGGTTTGAGTGGCTGAGCTTCTCATATGCTTCTGCAAAGGTATTTAGAGTGGCTTGTAGATCTTCTTCTGAATGTGCACAGTAGTGTCTTGTGTCACTACTAACTGTAGAAACATAATGTAGGTAACATGGTCCATCACCCTTGCAGAAAGTCAGTATGACCATAGTATGTAAAGTCTTTTCAGCCAGCATCTTAGTGCACCATGCAGAGAAAATCAAGGACTGGGACTTATACGGCAGATATGCTTCAGATTGCACATCAGCTTTAGCAATGTCGATAACATCTCCTGCTGGATTCAGACAGTCATATGCTAGTGAGGATCCTTTTATATTCAGATCAACACCGTGCTTGCTGAGCGTGCTAATCTGGATATCAGTCAATAAGTGTTGATTTTATGTTTATACTATGTTCAGATTCATCTATAAAGTTCCACCTATTTATCACCTTGTATTAGTGTCATGTATCTGTATACTTTTGTAGTGAATCCTCTTGTTTGCATGCCCCAAGTCAACTGTAAAATTATAATGATCCCATGGTTTTCATAGTGTTTTCCCAAGTTTGGCCCCTTCTACATTGCCATATAAAATCCAGATTATCTGCTTTGAACTGGATTGTCTGGCAGTATCGACTCATATAATCCATTTTAAAGAAGTTAATGTGGATTATCTGTTTTGATTATTACTTATTTATTTATTTATTTATTTATAGTTCACTTTTATATTCCGCTCCTCCCAGCAGGCTCGGGGCGGATCACATCAAAAATACAGGACAGCACGGTGTAACAACGGCATGCGGCCGATTACAATCAATAAGAACATAAACAAACGAAGCCACATTAAAACAGTTACAAAAGTCAAAGCGTGGGTTAAGAGGACATACTTAGAAGGAGCCTAAGTGATACTCAAAGGTGGTTTTGCTAGTTCCTTCCATCTAAGTAAGGAACTTCCATCTAAGGCTGAATCTATACTGCCCTATATCCCAGGATCTGATCCCATATTATCTGTTTATCTCAGATTATTTGGCAGTGTAGACTAATATAATCCAGTCCAAATCAGATAATCTGGGACGAGATCCTGGGATATAGGGCAGTGTAGATCCAGTCAAAGTACTAACCAGGACTGACCTTGCTTAGCTTCTAAAATCAGATCCCATCTGATGCCTTTGGAGGTATTTAAGAAACCTGAGTATTTTTGTGTGCTTTCAAAGTATCCATTGATTTATGGGGACCCCATGAATTTCACAGAATCATAGAGCTCGAAGAGATCAGAGGGTATCCATTCCAACTCCCCGCCATAGGATTTTGCAGGCAAGGAATACTCAGAGGTAGTTTTGTCAGTTCCTTTCTCTGAAATATAGCCCACAGCACCTGTTATTCATTAATGATCTCCCATCCAAGCACTAACAAGAGCCGATTCTGCTTAGCTTCCAAGATCAGACATGATTAAGTGCCCTCAGGGTATAACAAGTCTTTATTCTTCATTGAAGTGACCTCTATTTGGAGTGAACACTGCTGCAAATGCATTATGATTGCTAGTGGTGCGAGATGTGTGAACATTTTCTAAATGAAGTTTGGGAAATCTTAGTGCTTTCTCCCAGAGTACCTCTTTACATGTCATGCAAAGACAGTACAGTTATGAACTCTAATTACAGATCTCATTAAGGAAGAAAGCCATCCGGAGTCCATAAAGTACCACTACAGTTTCCATGTATGCCTAAGGCCAAAAGCAAAGTTGTTGAACTGCCAGCACTGCAGGTTTTCTCAGCCTGGCGCCTTTACATCCAAGCTGCTCTCCTTCCACAATACCAACTGCCACCCACAATAATACTGTTTGTAATCAAGTCTTTAGCTGTCAGTTCTTCTGGTGAATGTTGAGGTGGTAGAGGATTCAGCTTCCTGTTGCTTAGTGATATTAGCTCCGAAGAGCTGACAGCAGCAAATGCCAGGTTTGTCAGAATGCTGTACAATATATGACTTGGAAGAAATGTGGGCAGTAAGCGGTGCACAGTAACAAGGTAACAAACTTGCCTTCCTATTGCACATGTGCCTCACTGCCATATTCCATTCAGGACAGAATATTTATACGTCTGGAGAGATACAAACCACTCAAAACTATTCAGGGAGAGCCTATATCTGAGATGGCACGGGGCCCACAGCTCAGAAGAAAGGCCCATAACTTACCAAGGCTCATGTTTTTATGCATAAGTTCCCGTCCTTCTGGGATAAACTATGTGCTATGTTAAGTACATAACACATAACTGAAAAATCACACCTCTAAAAACCTTTCACATAAGTACACAAGGTGCCACTCTGGATTTAGAGTAATGTATGGAATGTTTAATCCCCTATTCCACATTTCACCTCCCCTTTTCTGGGTCTAAAGATGGAAAAACTCTATTGGCAACAATAAGTATGTGTGTGTGCATGCGCGTGTGTGTAGCTTCCCATTTCCACTGTGTGTGTGGCAAGCAAAGAGATATGGAAAAAAACCCAGGTACAAGTGGTTGTTCAAATCTCGATTTGGGCATTGTGTCCTTATTTTAAACTAAATAGGCTAGCTAGTTTCATCTGCATGTGATAGTATTTAATATAGCAATTAGTATGCTTGGCTAAAGCATTCCAGGAGAGGAAAAACCTGGACCTGGTACTTTGAACACATCAGCGCCAACGGTATGCAACACAGGACAGTTGAGTAAGTTTTGGATTATATACCTAGACAAGCTTGGTTTCCACCCCAAAGACTCCTTGTTACACATGTGTTCTCAAACTGTAATGTTTTCATCAGTGTTTGAGCAGAGTCTAATTCATCTGGCTTTCATTGATATTTATACATGTAAGGCATTGCATTTTCCCATTGATTATGTTGGGAACTGCTTTGAGTACCCATAAGAGTGAGAAAAGCGCTATATTAGTGAAATGAACGATTGATGAATAAATAAATATCATGCACCCCAGTGCCTTGAAAGAATACATTAGAGAGAATGCTGTGTCTGTGTGAATGCATGCTTCAAAATAGAGGATATGTAGACTGCACTCTTGATTGCTTCTTGCAGACAGAGAAGATGGTAACATTGGTGACATTAAAGGCTGAACAACTCTTGAGTGGTATTAATTAACTGAGAAAATATGCCTGGCTTAGCCAAATATTTGAGCAACTAAATTCTTTAGAAAAGCCGTTGCCTGAGAGCATTCTGATCATTAACCAAGGGATGACTTGATATCCTGATGTTTGAGCATCAAACAAACACACGCGTGTGTGGGCGCGCGCACACACACATATATATACACACACTTCTCAATATACTCCAGAATCAAGATACTGTACACACATACCCTAAGAAAGCCAGATGAATTTGAAATAACATTGAAAATGGGAGATCCCACTTTCTTTTCTGTTTTTAAAATGTCAATTTCTCTCCCCTGTTTTGTCCTCAGCTTACTGCAATTGCAAAAAAAACTGAGTTAAAAGTGTGACAGTAGGAAGGAATATAAATCTTACCCTTCCCAGTAGACTCAGGCCAAAGCAAACTGCTGCAGCCTATTCTAAATGAAAGATTGACAGGGAACCCCTTTGGATAGGTCAGGAAATGATATCCTGTAGTTACAAAGAGCAATACAGTGAAACTGACTTAAGAGTGTTTCCATTTAAGAGCACTTTGAGTTATTTATTTATTTATTACTTCAAATTTCTAAACCACCACTCCCCGAGGGCTCGGAGCGGTTTACAACAAAATAGAAGCAAATATAACAAGTAAATATAATATAGTTAAGAGTCATTGCTCGACCAGGGTTTCACTTTGACATATGAGCAGTGTTTTTAGTTAAGAGGGAGTGCTAGCACCAGAGTACAGCACTTTTGGGCTTCAAGGGAGCAGGTTCTGTGCCTCATAGTCTTGTCTGATTTGAGAGATTGTGCTGGAGGGCCTAGAAAATACCGAAAGGGTTGAATTATTGTCATATGTGACTAACTGAAACCACAGGTACTAGTCCTGTGGATGTGGGCGTCATCTTGGAGACCTTCACTAATGGTTACCTTAAGGTGAATCTATTATTTGTTCAGAAAAAGTTTGCTATTGCCTTTCCCTGACATGCCTAAATTTACTCAGTGGGCTTCCATGGCCAAGCAGGATTCAATCTCTGGTCTTTCAGTGTCATAGTCCAACAGTCACACTACTCACAATGCCTTAATTGCAAAAGTTATTGCAATACTACAAATTTGGGGACTGAAGGAAAATTTATTTGGAAGGGACAGAATTCTTATTCATGGAAATATTCATTTTGCCCTCCCCATTGCTACACCTTTGCATGTATCTAAAGCCCAGAAAATGTAAGGGAGCATGCATTCATACAGAGAGACAATGCATACATTTATATATTTTCAGGAGATGGAAAGAAACTTTCTGGCCTAAATCTAATTGTTCCCATTAGCTGGATGTGTTGGATCAATGGAGCTTAACACAAGTGCTGACTTCCTGTGATCCCATTGATTTAAATGGGTCTACTCTAATTGGGACTAATAATCGGAAACAGGTTTTTGATTTTTCACTCCAGAAGTTAAAACATTGAGGAATCCTGTAAGTGGAAATCTTGAAACTTTCTAGAAGTTTTTACACACTTTCTGGCTATCAGAAAGAGTATTAGAATATTTTAAAGGTCAGCTGCTCATTTGTATGCACAGAGTAGATGAGAGAAAGAGAGAGAGAAAGAGAGTAGGAGAACCAGTCCTTGCTTACATTGCTGGAGACTTTGGCCTTAACATGGCCGGGCATCAAGTGCCACTAATTAACAGCTGCTGTCTGACCTCAAGAGCTGAGCTGGGGAATAGTTATTTAGCTCAAATAAGCATCGGGAAAGCTTACATCACCATCCTTTTCCATTTTATGTGGCTGATTAGGATGCTGTTGAACCTACAAGGACTCATTGCTCGAGACATCAAATTAAGCTCAATGTTAACTTTTAATTTTTCTCAATATGCTACGCTAACTAAATTCAACAAAAGAGGAATTGAGGAAAATATCAAAAAGCAAGGATTTGATTGCTTTGGGCTGCCAAATGGCAGGCAGAGGGAAAGATCTGTGTACGTATATATAATATGATCTTTTCTTACATATAAACGTATCATATAAAATTGTGAATTATTTATGTTTTAGTTCTTTAAAATCACTTATTGTTCATGTTGTTTTAGCCTGATCAAGCTTATTGCAAGGTATATTTAATAAGTTTTTTGCAGACAAGATTTTGCTGCTTTGCTATGATCTCCCCACCACCCTAGATCCAGTGGCCAAGCTTGAAGTTCCATGGCCACTTGCTGGCCCTGTCTTCAGTCAGATCATTATGCTGGATGTAGAAGCTGTTGACAAGATTCTTACCAGAATGAAGTCAACCACTTGTTCCCTTGATCCATGCCCCTCCTGGTTGGTCAAGGACTGCCAGGAGGAGTTACGAGGCCCTCTGATGGACATTATCAATAGGTCCATTGAGCAAGGAGTTTTTTCCAGAAGGGCTGAAAGAGGCAGTGGTTATTCCACTACTGAAAAAGCAAAATTTAGATCCTTCATTTACCTACAATTACTGCCCAGTTTCAAATATTCCGTTCCTAGGCAAGGTAATTGAGAGGGCGGTAGCAGACCAGCTCCAAAAATTCTTAGATGACACTGCCTGGCTAGACCCTTACCAGTCTGGCTTCCATTCGGGACATGGGACTGAGACTGTGCTGGTTGCCGTCTCGGATCAATATTGACACCAGCTTGGAGCACTTCCGGTTTGCTAATGGAGGTGAGCGAAGCAACCTAGGAGGCTCTCCTGGTGTTGATTTCTCTGGCAGGGATCGGAGGGGTTATCTCCGCCTTCGTCTGGAAAGAAAAAGAGGCAAAGGTCCAGGGCTCAAAAAGACTCCACTCAGTCAAAGTGGGGCCCCCTCAAGGGACCCGACGAGATTGGGCAGAGCAGAAGAAGCCTGAGGGATCCCGCTGAGAAAAGGTCCAGCATTTGCCGAGACAAAAGCTCACCCCAGCAGACAGCACTCGCACACACACTTTTCCGAGGAGCTGGGAAAAAAGAACCGGATCTGAAAAGAAAGGCATCTATCGAGGAAGAAGTGCCTGGGGAGAAGGAGGAGGAAAGGCAAGGAGATAAGAAGCACGAATGCCAAACACCGTGCCGAGGAGAGAGAGCGGGGGAAGCTAGATCTCCCCCAGATCGAGGTGAGACGAGCAAAAAAGAGAGGAAAAGAGGCGGAAGGGTTAAGGAAGACACCATTCCTACGGGCAGAGCGGATAAAATAACTAATTGAAGGTTGGTTATGGCGGCGGGGCGCTGACAAGATCTGATAAGCTGTCCTTTTAAAGTAAACATCAGGGAGCTTGAAGAAGACGGAAGGAGGAGGGTGAAGCAGGGGGAGGTACCTGGTGGCACTGACGACGTTGGTGACGAAGGATAGGCGTGGACTGCGGAGTGGTGAAGAGAGGTGCGGAGTGAAATAAGGGGCTATGAAGAAAGACAGAGAGGCGGGGACCGGAAGACGGAAGTGAGAGAAGCAAGAGGTGGAGAAAAAAATAACAAAGAAAGCAAGGAAGGTCCCGCTAGTTGCCAAACCCACACAGCACCTCTCGGAAGCTGCAAAAGCTAGAGAAACTATAGGAATCGACCTTGCTTCAGCGTCTTTTGACAGAAGGCAAGCACCCTTAGCCGTTAACCAAACCAATCCACATCAATTGGTGGCAGAAGGCAAGAAGGGAACCAAGGGGTCCAGTTGAAAACTATACCAAGATAAGATAGAACCAAGATAAGAGAGAAGAAACTACCATACTAAGGGAGAAAAGGACAAGGCAAAGAAGGATCAGAAAACGGTGTGAGTAAGAAGTCTGAGAAGGGAAAAGAAGACAAAACATAGGAGGAAAACCAGGCATAGACAAACAAAGGAAAACCCAAATGTTGATCATGTCCACAAGAGCCAAAGATAGAGATAGAAAGATCGAGCCCGCAAGAAGACCTTCAGGAGCAGGAGAGGTTGGCTTCAGGGAAATTCTGTTGGAGATTCAAGAAGTGAGATCAGCAATAAGAAATGGGGATGAGGAAAGAAGGAAAATGAGAGAAGACCTGAAAGGAGACCTGAAAGAGATGAAAGGCGAGTTACGTGAGATGAAAAGAGGGATGCAGGATGTGAATTGTAAGATATCTGATATGAACAACCAGATTGTGGACCTTAAGAAAGAAAATAATGAATTAAAATACAAACAAAAAGGAAATCTTGAGAAAATTAAAGAGCTACAAATAAAAACCCAAGACTTGGAGTATAAATGGATCACTACAGAAATTCAGCAAAAAGAATTCCAATTGCGCTATAGAGGAGTGGAGGAGGAGAATGAAGAGAAATTAGCAGAGATAATAGTGACTTTAACATCTAAAGTGCTCGATAAACCAGAGGGCTTTCTAATAGAAAAAATAGACCGAGTCATCAGAGTTCCCTCGAACTTCATAAAGAAAAATAATCTCCCTAGAGATGTGATCGTGAATTTCTCGCTCAAGAACCTAAGAGATGAAACATTAAGGTGGTGCTCAAGGAGACCAGTCTTCTTCAAAGACAAAAAAGTAACTATATTAAAAGAAATACCCGCCTCTGTGCTGGAAAAACGAGGAAACTACTATTTTCTCACAGACATCCTGAAAAAGCACAACATAAGGTACAGATGGGAGAAGAGAGAGGGAATTATGTTAACTTTTAAGGGGAGAAAGCATTGGCTAACAACCGAGCTAAAAGCCAAAGAATTCCTGAGGAAGTTTGAGGATGAATTTAGAAGCGAACCTCCCAATCAGAGCTACCAGAACCACCATGGGGAACATTCTAAAGAAATAGAACCCACACTAGCGGAGAAGGGAAATAACAATGAAGAGGAATACGAGAAAGGAGAGGAAGCTGACAAGAGAGAACATAATGCGGATTCAGAAACAGACCAGGACTTGGACTCGGATGAGGAGGAGCCAGACAAGACCCGGAGCCAAGAAGAACTAGCCTCAGGAATTGAATAATATGGACCTAAGGTGCTTGTCTTGGAACATTAATGGGCTTAACAGTGGACAGAAAAGGAAAAGGACTTTCTATCATTAAAAAAAGAAAAAGCAAATGTAATTGGGTTACAGGAAACTCATATTAAGAAGGAAGACGTAAAATATCTAAAAAATGACAAATTAGGGGTAGCATTTATTGCAGCGGCAAAAAACAAGAAGAAAGGAGTGGTATTGTACATCGACCCCATGTTAAAACCGGAGCTTGCTTTCGAGGATAAGGTGGGGAGGTACATAGGAGTATACATCAAGAGGGAGGAGGAAAGTATTCTAATATGTAATGTATATGCACCAAATGGGGCCAAAGCTGTGTTCTTTAAAAAGTTAGAAAATGTAATCACGAATGGTGTCTTTGATGGTTGTATAATCATGGGGGACCTAAATGGAGTAATTGATCCGTAATCAGACAGAAAACCAGGAGGGAAAGGGAAGGGAAGTCAATTGGGAAAACCCCCATGTAGCTTTTTTGAGCTGCAAAAAACCCTCGATTTAAAGGACATTTGGAGGGAGCAACACCAATCAGAAAAAGATTTTACTTTCGATTCGGATCGACACAAGTCCTGGTCCAGAATAGACCTGCTGCTAATCTCAGGAATTCTAATACCATATACCAAAAATACTAAAATAAAAGCAAGAACAATTTCGGGTCATTGCCAGATCAGTCTGGAGCTATTTGCAAAACAAAGAGAATTTTTCTGGAAACTACCCAATCATATAGTGGAAGATAACAAGATTGTAAAGAAAGGGAAAAATTATGAAAGATTTTTTTGAGATTAATAGTAAGGATAATAACAATATCAACCTCATATGGGATAGAAGTAAGGCCTATATGAGAGGCTTCTTTCTTAAAAAACAAGCCTTTAAAAAAAGGATGAGAGAAAAAGAAATTACAGAAATTAAAAGCAAACTAGAACAAGCAGAGAAAGAACTTAAAAGAAACCCAAATAATGGGAAAATAAGAAAAGAACTATATATATATATAAAACAACTAGAATTCTTTGATCTCAAAAGAATGGAAAGAAACTTAAAGTTTCTTAAACAAAAACATTTCGAATCGGCCAACAAAATAGGAAAATTCTTAGCATATCAACTAAGACAAAGAAAAGAAAAAACTGTAATTAAAAAGATCAAAATAGAGCAAAGGGAATATACCTCAGATGAAGAGATAAGAAAGGCATTTTTTATATTTTACTCAAACCTATATAAGGAAGGGGCCTCAGATAGGAATGAGATTTATAAATATATAGAGAGTTGCAAATTGGAAAAGATATCAGAATTGGAGAGGCTAGAACTAAATAAAAAAAATTCAAGAGCTGAAATCATCAAGGCAATACAAATGACAAAACGAAATAAAGCGGCAGGCCCAGATGGCTTCACCGCCGAATATTACAAAGAGTTCCAAGACGATCTGGCACCGATTCTGGAGAAAGTATTTAATGGCATCTTGGAATGCGGGGTGATTCCTGATACATGGAAGGAGTCAAATGTCACCTTGATTGGAAAGCCAGGGAAAGACCCAACAGATCCGGCAAGCTACAGGCCCATCTCCTTATTAAATTTCGATTATAAACTATTTACCTCCATTTTGGCTAATAGATTAAAAATTTCCTTAAATAATTGGATAAAAGAGGACCAAAACAGTTTTTTTTACCAAAAAGACAAATGAAAACAAATATTACATATATCCTAGATATCATCGAATATTATGATAAGCATAATGATAAGGAGATGGCCCTGATGTTTTTAGACGCCGAGAAAGCATTCGACGTAGTCAACTGGAATTACCTCAGAGTATTACTGGAGGAGCTGGACTTGGGTTTCCAGTTTAGAAACGCCTTTAACGCCATATATAGCTCTCAAAAAGCAAAAATTATAGTAAACCAAAAAAAAACTAAGGAGGTGGAAATCTCAAGAAGGGTAAGACAGGGATGCCCTCTATTCCCCCTCCTCTTTATCGTAACTCTAGAGACCCTGCTTAACACTATAAGGAATGATGAAGAGTTGAAAGGCCTCCAGATCAAAAAAGAACCGATCAAAGTAAAAGCTTTTGCCGATGATGTGGTGCTTATAATGGAGAATCCAGGTAAATCGATAACTAAGTGGATACAGAGGATAGAGGAATATGGGAGGGTCGCTGGACTTAGGATAAATAGGAGTAAAACGAATCTTTTAGTGAAAAATATCTCAGATGAGAGGAAAACCAGCCTACAGAAACTCTCAGGTATGAAAATTGTGGACAAGATTAAATATTTAGGTATAAACATAACACCCAAAAACTCTAAGCTCTTCAAAAATAACTACCATGAGCTTTGGGATAAAATAAAGGAGGACTTTGGAAGATGGAATAAAATAAACCTATCCTTCCTAGGGAAGATAGCAACAGTAAAAATGGTGGTGCTTCCCAAAATAAACTTTCTTTTGACCCTCCCAATTATAAAGAGTGGAAAAAATTTTGATAGCTGGGAAAGGGACATATCAAAATTCATATGGGGGGGGGGGGAGACCCAGAGTAAAAATGAAAACCATCCAAGACACCAATGAAAGGGGCGGCCTGGGGTTACCCAACTTAAAGTTATATCATGATGCCAGTGGCTTGGTATGGATAAGAGAGTGGATACAGCTAAAGGATCACAAACTGTTAGAGCTAGAAGGGCATGAATTGAAATTCGGACTACATGGATATATGATCCATAACAAAAAGAAAGCAGATGCTAATTTTAATAACCATGTTGTAAGAAGTTCACTTCTAAAGATTTGGTTAAAATATAATTCGCACCAGAAAACCCCACTTTGGACCTCGGCAAACGAGGCGTTTAGAATAAGGGAACTTAAAAATAATGAATGGATCCCATATGGCAAAACTCTAAGGTGGGATGGAGTAAATTATATTTTAAAATCCAAGGAAGAACTGGAGAGAGAGGGCATCCAAGTTAGCTGGTTTTCATTCATACAACTAAGAGAAAAATTTAAAGAAGATCAGAAAAGGGGCTTCACGGGAAAGGAAACGGAGATAGAAAACAATATTTTAAAGGAAGAAGGAAAACTTCAGGGGAGAATCTATGGAATATTATTGAGACAACATACAGAGAACAACCAAGAAAGAGAGTACATGGTTAAATGGGCGAGAAACCTTGGTTTCAAAATTAACAAAAAAAACTTGGATCACTATATGGAATACCAATGTCAAGAAATCTTGTTGTACTGCTTATAAGGAGAATTGGATAAAAATAATATATAGGTGGTACCTGTCCCCAGAAAAAATAGCCAGGCTTTATAGTAATACAAACCCTAAATGTTGGAAATGTGATAACAGTAATGGCACCTTCTTCCATGTATGGTGGACATGTGAAAAAGCATTTAAATTCTGGACAATGGTACATAAAGATCTCGAGAAAATAACATCATGTAACTTGGAAAAGAAACCAGAAGTCTTCCTCTTAGGTATGTTAAATGACACTATACCCCAAATGCAAAAGAAAATTTTACTGGCAATAACTGCAGCCAGAATCCTATTTGCTAGGAACTGGAAATCCCTAGAAATTCCATCCAGGAAAGAATGGTTTATCAAGATGCTAGAAACAATCCAAATGGAGTGGTTAACTGAAAGACTCAACAGTAAATCTAAATCCGACTGGGGGGAAATAAGAAGCTATTGTAGACTAGAATACAATATTGATTTATTGTTAGACTAATTACGAGAACTTATTCTATGTCTCCCCACAGGCAGAAATGATTGGATAATATATGAAGGGAATCCAGAGAAAATTGACAAATGTACCCCTACTCCTCAATTTGCACCTCTATTTCTTTTTTCACCCTTTTTTGCACTACTGAACGTCTATGTTCTTCCTTCTTTCACGAGCCAACTAAGGCTCGTTTTTATTCTTTGTTCTGTATTTTAATATGTCAAAACTCTAATAAAGATGTTTTTAAAAAAAATAGTGACACCAGCTTGACCGAGGTGCATCAGCATTGCTTGTATTGTTAGATCTTACAGCTGCCTTTGACATGGTCAATTATGATCTTTTGACCCACCGCCTCGCCACCTCGGGGGTCCAACAGTCTGCCTTTAATTGGGTAGACTCCTTCCTCTGGAACCACTGGCAACAAGTGGAATGGATCAGGACATCCTCTGAAAAATCACCACTTATGTGTGGAGTTCCTCAGGGGACCATTCTATCTCCACTGTTATTTAATAGGCCTGGTTGATCCATGGTTCTAAATGTTTCAAAAGTACTTACAAAACAAAAGTTCCGGTAGTGAACATTTCAGAACTCTAACAAAACTTTTAAAAATTTGTTATAAATGGCCGTTCCTAATTGGTTCTGTCTTAAAAATTGCCAATAATGAAATAATAATGAAATTTTGATAGAGTTCTGAAATGTTCACCACCAGAACTTTTGTTTTGTAAGTACTTTTGAAGCATTTAGAACCATGGATCAACCAGGACTATTTTAACATCTATATGTGACCACTCGCTCAGCTTGTTTCAAGTTATGGGCTGGAGTGTTATCAGTATGCTCCTTCTATGGATGGACGGCTGACCGGACTCAGTTCCTGCTAACTTCACATCTTGCCTTGAGGCCATAACAGGTTGGCTGCATTCCAGTAGACTAAGGGTGAATCCAGCAAAGACTGAGATCTTGTGGCTGGGTTGTCCAATGAAGCCAGCACAATATGGGAAGCATCCCATGTTGGAGTCAAAGCATCTGATGACACTTTCACCCCAGTTGGGGGTGGGGTCTCTGCTGGATGTCACACAATGTTTTGTGATGTCTGGCGTCAGTCTCTGTCCCCCAGATGAGGTGAAAGCATCTTAGAATGCTAAAATTACTCTGTCTGATGAGGTAGTATGACTCTGGAGATGAGGGTTCAAATTCCAGTTCAACCATGGGAACCCACTGAGTGACTTTGACAAGTCACACTCTCTCTACCTTTGGGGAAAACAAAGGCATACCAACTCTGAACAAACCTTATCAAGAAATCCCCATGGTAGATTTGCCTTTGGGCCACCATACATTGGAAACGAAGGCACAGAACAACAAGTAGATAAACTGACAGATAGATGCACTGTCAAACAAACAAAATCAAATACACAAATTTACTCAGTGTGCATCCATGTACACGTGGAGAAATTGGGTTTTTTTGGTGTCAATGTTTAAATGCTGTACTTATATTATATTATTGGTTTCTTTATTATTCATGTGTGTCTTACCTTTCTTATAACTTTTACCAGGCCATTCTAGTTGTGAGGCAGGCGCCATTTGTGAGGTAGCAAGCAGGCCTATCTGCTCCCCAAAGGAGATGATCCCACGCAAGGTACGGTAAGTAGAATTTGCCCCAGATAATGGGAGGCGACCATGTCTTAGTTCATATCTTTGTTGAACTGTGATAGCACCATTTCACTTGAGAGGTCAGCAACTGCATTTGAATGGGAATGTGCTAGCAGCAGACAGGTCAACAAATGACCAGATCCTTATTCCATACCATACCAAGTGTCTTCTGTGGTGGTGTCCAAAACAACTGTGGCTATTTTAACCAAAACCAATGGAGTACTGGTTTACTTGTTGAATGCCTCCTTCTTTCCACCCGGCATTGCTAAAGGTGCAAATGCAGATCATTTTATCACAGTGGAAAAGATTAGCTTCAAAGGATTTGCGTGCTCCCCAGGGCCATAGCCAGGATTTTGATTCAGGGAGGGCTGAGTTTGATTCGGGAGGGGCTGAGTCTGAGTAAGAGAGGGACTACCCTACCAAACCTTTGGTATTGTTATCCCAATAACCCCATGAATGTGGGATATAATGAGCATGGTGATCAGATCATGATATGAATAAACATAACAGTTTAAATAATGTACCAGTAAGGCCTTCTCATGGGCCACCCTGATAATTTCGGGGGGGCTGAAGCCCCTAAGTGCCCCGGCTACATGCCTGGCTCCCTGAATAACAACTAATTACTGAATGCAAAAGTTTCAATTCACTATTCTTATGACATTTTTTGGCTTGTGAGCTTTTAAATGTGCTGTTTCTGACTTGATGCAAACTGCAGAACATGCTGAGGATGTGTGTTTTTTTTGGACACCCCACCCTTGAGACGGCTTCAAACTGTATTATATGGTCTGTATAGAACCGCCCTGAGTGAGATTCCCCACCCCTTGGCAAAGAGTCAGGTTAGGATGCCTTGAAATAGGTAGTTGTAAAAAAAGTGCATTTTAAAGAACTATTTTCCAGCATATAATGACAAAGCAATCTCTTTTAAAAAATAAGAATAAGAGGAAGAAAATGTAGAAGCAGAGTAGATGTATTATTAGGAATCATAAGCTACAGTCCTGTGAAATCTGGATAACCGGATTTTGAATGCTGTTATAGTCATTCAGTTTTGGCCATAAGCCAGAAGAATGGCCTAATCCTAGATTCATGTGGTGCCTTTTATATCACAGGATTAGGAGATACAACGATGAATAGCTTGCAGCTTTCGATGTATATTTTTTGTGATGCCATTATTTTATCTTCTCTTTCTTTTTTGGCATTCATCCATGATAGACAAAATACCATTTTAAGAACTGATGCAAATTTTCTTCACCAGCACTATATGCAGTCTGCCTCCATGGATAATGGTGTGAACACAGTGAAGTATTTTTGAAGAAAATATTATATAAAATTTACATCCTTTTCCCCATGAAAATAAAGCCAGGAACGGAAGACCTCTGTAGTCAATCCTTGAAATGTTTTAAGGTCCATAAATGTAAGTCAACAAGAAAATACTCTGTTTCTTTCTTTTTTTTAAACAACCCTTTTAATCGGCAAAATGACTGCAGTTCTTATGTCAGTTTCAAGTACTTTTTTGTAACAGAATAAACAACCCTAGACATTTTTTTAAAAATTGAGGCTTAATATTAATTAGTGTTCTATATATGAGCATTTGTCTAAACAGGAGGAGAATAAAAGCCCAGCTACTGTACATCAGGATTGGGGGCTGTGTTTTTGGATCGCAACTCTTATCATCCCTGATTCCTCAAATGAGCAGATGAGATTTGCATTTTGAAAATACTTGGACACTAAATGTTTGTTAGTGCTGCATCTGGAATTTAATATAAACTGCATTGGTTCTCTGTGGTATAGGAAGCTATCAGAATGTCCTCCCTTGCCATACTGCCTTATGGGATAATGTTGCATAGAGCTTCTCAAGGTTTCAAGAATCTAAAGATGTTCTATGATACAATTTTGGCAGCCGTTTTTGACACATTTTGGCATCAGCCATCAGAGCATTGGCAGCTGGAAGCTGTGACTACAAAATGAATTGAGACACTTAAGGACATTAAGGACTCGAGTTTTTCTTATACACAGCCCAGCAGACTATTCCAGATACCCAACCACATCAGATGAACATTCAGGGCAAGGCTACGGGGAGGTCACTTCAAATGTGGACAATTCTGGTGCTTAGGAAAGGTAATATTTAGAAAGATAAAGAGGGCCAGGCATCATTCTGTTAATCCTTCTATTAATCTGGAGTTACACAATCGATTTCAAGTTCTCTCACCAATAACAGATAATGAGGACATACAACACCCCTGGGAGAGGTTCTTAGATACACCTGAGTGGATTGTCTTTGATCAATGCATGGGGGATGTCTCTGACTAGGTTTCCCAAACACAGAATGGTTTTTGAAAACTACTAAAACTCTGGGACTGTTTCCCCAGTCACTCCAGCAGATGCAGTATCAGCTGCAGTAACTGAGAAGAGATTTTTTTCTTTAAACTTCTGTACTTTAATTGAACTAGATTTTCCAAACACAGAATGGTTTTTGAAAACTACTGAAGCTTTGGGACTGTTTCCCCAGTAACCCCAGCAGATGCAGTATCAGATGCAATAACCGAGAAGAGTTTCTCACCCACAAAATGGTTTTGGAAAAATTAAAAAAAACTTTTGCTTCCAGCAGTCATTCCTTAGCAGAATCAATAATAAATTAAATTTATTAAATTTATTGAGGCTGCAATTGTATGTTTTTAATTGTAAATTGTTATTATATGTTTTTCTCTGGGGGGGGGTTGACTTGTTGCTGTGTTGTATTGAGGGCAGAGACTGCCTGTGTAAACCGTCCCGAGTCGCCTTCGGGCTGAGAGGGGCGGTATAGAAACATGACAAATAAATAAATAAATAAATTACAGAAGTAAAATAAAATAAATATAGAAAACGCCCAGTAGTCTGGATTCCTCCTTATAGCAGTTAGTCATTCAGTTTTCCTAGCTTTTCTCAGTGTAGCTTATGGCATGCCTAGCTTGCTGCTCTGCTCTCTCACACACTCTCCTCTCCCAGCTCGCAATGGAGGCAGTATCATAGTGCTTCGTAATTTAAAGGGGAATGACTGTGGTTCCACCTCCTTTTCTGCCTTCTTCTCTCCCCCCTTTTCCCTGATAGGCTAAGAAGCATACTGAGTTTGGCTTCACATCCCAGTACAGTTTGCTTGCTCTGGAAATTAAAACTGAATCCCGGAGAGAGTTACAACGCTTCCGCAACTTACAAAAAAGTTGTTACGCAGCGGTGTGGTCCGCCTAACGCTCATGTCCATAAGCTCAAGAAATACGCCAGACCAGCAGAGGTAAAATTGAAGAAAACAAACCTTTACTCTATCACCACCCCACACCACACAGAAAATAACACAAGCAGTTATAGGCCCTTGGGTGTGGCACTAGGTTGCTGATTGCCTGTTAACCCAGGTGCACAGCATTATCACATACATAGCATACATAGCATTTTCATTCACACATAATCTTGGTCCTGCAAGGACTTATCGTAACACCCCTCCTTGTGTTAATGAAAAGCTTTACATGTACAACATCAGCAATGTTAACAAGAGTGTAAGTGCTAATAAACAATAATCGACTAATTCTTTATCTTTGGCCTGTTGCCTCTTTTCTTTCTCTTCATCAGGCAAACTCTCAACTTCCTCATAAGTTTGAGGCTCATTGTTAACCAAACACACCCTGACCTGCCGAATTTGTAACCAGTCAGGTGCTTTTCTTTTCCTAGTTGATCTTCTCAAGCCCATGTTTTGGCTAGTTCCTACCCCAGGATCTTGTTCCTCCTCCTCATCTGATGACTTAGATCTCTTCATTCCTTTTATCTGAGGTCTACTCATACGTTCAGAAGTTGTTGCAACACTTTCTTCCTCTCTTATTGAGGCTTGTGCCTCCTCATGAGTACTCTCATTTGCGATAGGAAGAAATACCTCATGGTTAGCATGGATTTTGTCCCAATTCTGTGGACATGCAAAATTACCTGACCTTGAAATGACTATTGACCCGTCATCATCTAAGAATCTCCATGCTTTTGCCCCCTGAGCATATCCCACCATGATCAGCTTCCTGGATTTATCCTGGCCTTTCCTTCTGATTGCTTTGGGCACTAGAACCCAAGCTTGAGTCCCAAACGCTCTCAAATGATCCAGTGGAGGTCTCTTACCATACAAAAGAAAATAAGGAGTTTCCTGAATAGGTTCAGACCACAACCTGTTAATTAAATAATTGGCTGTATTCATTGCCTCTCCCCATAAGTTGGCTGGTAAACCAGAATCTGCCAACAGAGAATCCTTCACAGTTTGTATCTTCCTCACAAACCTCTCAATTTTCCCATTCTCAGCACTTTGGTATGGGCAAGTGAGCCGGTGTTTTATCCCCTCCTTCTTCAAGAAACCTGCCAAATTATGTGATGTGAATTCTCCTCCTCTATCTGATTGCAAGGCTTTCACATTCACTTCAAATTGTCTCTTAACATAGGCCACCCAGTTCTTGAATATTTCAAACACTTCACTTTTGTGTTTTAACAGAAAACACCATGAAAAATTAGAAAAATCATCCAAAATACATAAACAATACACAGCTCCTCCTTTACTAGGAGAAAATGGTCCAATTAAGTCTGCATGTACCAGCTGAAAAGGCTTTTCTGACATTCTTAAGCTCTTTTTACTTATTGGTGCAGACTGAACCTTTGTTCTTTTACAAACAATACAATCAAGAAAATGCTTGCAGTTATTCAACTTTAAACCTTCACTGCATTCCTGCATTTTGCTCAATACTTTGAAACTTGGATGTCCCAAAACTCTGTGCAGTTCATGTATACACTTATTATGCAATGGAGTGTTTTTGCCAACTATATTCACACTGCATGCATCCTTTTGTTCTAACACATATATACCATTCTGTATTCTTCCTGTACCATACAGTTTGGTCCCTTTCAGGATTTTAACTTTGCCTTCTGAAAAAATAACATCAAACCCTTCACTATCAAGTTTACTCACTGATAGGAGATTAAAGTCGACCTGTGGTACAAAATACACATCCTTTAGTGTTATGCCCAAACATTTAACATAAACTTCTCCTTTTACTTGAACAGAATAATGCTTCCCATCAGCAAGACTTACATTCAAACCATCCAGCTTATGAAACTTTTTAAACAAAGTCTTATCATTCACAATGTGTTTTGATCACCCTGAGTCAACATAAAAAATGTCTTTCTGCTCAGGTCTTTTGTCTGTTTGCACAATTTTCACATGTGATGACCCCCTCCTCACATGTGGCTGTACCTTTTGTTTGTCCCGTAATCTTGGGCATTCTCGTTTAAGATGTTTTGGAGAATTACAGATAAAACATCTCCTTACAGCACAAACAGTCTCCTTCTCTTGCTCCGCTGTATTTACAACCGGCTGTCTCTGCTGAGCAATCCCAGCTGTGCTTGCAGCCTCCATACTGCGGTCCTTCCGTCGATCCCAGTCTGCAATTAACCTGGCACAAATATACTGCAAATTAAGCTGAGCCTGTGGGAGTGACTCCAAGGAATTTACTATTCCGTCAAAGCAATCATTCATTGAAGACAGAACAATAAAGCATTTGTTTGCTTCAGTAAGTCTGAAGTCTCTCTGCTCCAAATCCATGAACAGGCTTTGCAAACACTGCAAATGGTCCTTCAGCTCCTCTCCAGCCTGAAGACGCTTTCTGTACAGCCTCCTGGCTAGTACAGCCACAGTTGCCGCAGAGTCAGAGACATGCACCGCTTTCAACCGCTCCCAAATAGCATGTGCAGAGGGCAAACTGCAAACGTGGACCAGCTGCTCATCATCCACTCCAAGGATGAGGGTTGCCTTGGCCTTCTCCTGGGCTCTTTGCTGCTCTGCATTAGGGTCTTGTGGTGGTGGGTTCGAAATACATTCCCACAGGGATTCCCTCCTCAAGTAACTCTCCATACGCACCTTCCACATAGAGTAGTTACTGCCATTCAACCTGGCAATGGGAAATGCTGCCAGATTCACTCCTGGATCCATCTTTCCGGCACAAAATTCCAAAATAAAAGAGTAAAGTCAAACCTGGTCTTTTCCAAAAGCAAAATATGGACCATGCAGCGTCAATGCTGACTGAGGCTAGGCTTTAGACCATCCATCTGTCTGGGTGTCTGGGCCCATAACCTGTTACGCAGCGGTGTGGTCCGCCTAACGCTCATGTCCATAAGCTCAAGAAATACGCCAGACCAGCAGAGGTAAAATTGAAGAAAACAAACCTTTGCTCTTGACCTTTACTCTATCACCACCGCACACCACACAGAAAATAACACAAGCAGTTATAGGCCCTTGGGTGTGGCACTAGGTTGCTGATTGCCTGTTAACCCAGGTGCACAGCATTATCACATACATAGCATACATAGCATTTTCATTCACACATAATCTTGGTCCTGCAAGGATTTATCGTAACAAAAGTAGAAGGTGAGCACTTCAATTCTTAAGTTTTTGGCATGGGTACTCCCCACATTTTGAATATTCATTATATATATACAATTAGAGTTGCTATGTCAGGTGATCTGGCAACCTTATTACATTACTCCATTTTCTCTAGCCAAATGCAAGTAGGAGAAAGAGGCAGTAGGAGAAAAGGGTGTTTAATCTGAGGCGTGCATTTTATAAATGCATGGTTTGGGGATGCAGTGTTATGATAGGCAAATATAAATCCACCCTTTCCATGGTTAATTGCTTTGACTGTCCTATCACTTTCCAGGCCATGCATTGTAGCAGATGAAGGAATCATGTAGCCCTTTAGATGCAGCTGAACTACATTTTCTACCATTTTTCATCTTTGGCTACGTTGGTTAGGCCTGCTGGTAGCTTCAATCAGGTGAAAGGCTATATGATCCCCACTCCTGCATTGGAGCAATAGCTTGCTCAGATCTTGACAGCCTTTTCCTTAATCCCTTGGCTATATCTTTTTAAACTTTATTACAGTTCAAAGACCCAAGTAGCTCAGTAGTAAAAGGTGCACAAAGTGGAGACAGGTTAATAAACTGATAAAAACTGATTTTATTTATTTATTTTGTGTTAAAAGCATTGCATAAATAAATAAATAAATAAATAACTGATAAAATAAAGGGTTCACAAGCAGGTGAATAAACAGGCAACAGTGACCGTATTGTCTGTAACTTTAAAGAGTTCTTCCTCTGTGCATGAGGCAGGGCATTGTGGGCAAGCATACAGATGTGGAGTTGTGTGTTCTGCTCCACAATTGTACAAAGTGGACGATTCTTCTAGGTAGTGCCATTTTGCCTGGTTGTCTGACAACTCCACTTCTGAGTCTGTTCGGGGACTTCTAAGTTACCCATTCTTGGTTTGTCCCTGGAGGAAAATCCTCATGGGTGGCCATCCAGTTGGAATTGCCTGATTTTGCTGCCCACAGGGATATTCTTGCTGTTGCTGGAGGAACATTAAGAGGAGTGGTGGTTCTCATTAAACCTTTCCTTGATTTAAAGTGGGTGGCGTTCACAGGGTTAAACCTTATTTCTCTTGCAATTGGCAGCAACTTCCCATCACACATCTGGGGGAGGGGGAAGCAATGCCAGCTAGCTTATAAAGTCTATCAGCGGGTATAGGTTTAAGACATCTGTGATTATTCTACATGATTCATTCAGTGCTATATTCACCTGCTTCATGTGGGCAGATTTATGCCAGACAGGGCAGACATACTCAGCAGATAAGGCCAGGGCTGATGTTCTTACCAATTTTGGATCCATACCCCATGTGGTATCAGTAAGTTTCTGCAGAATGTTATTATGTGCAGCTACTTTGTGCTTGGTGTTCACACAGTATTACCTGAATGTTAGTGTTTGATCTAAAGTGACACCGAGATAATTAGGGTGGGAACAGTGTTCAAGCTCTTGGCCTTCCCAGGTAACTTTCAATTTCCAGTTGGCTTCATGATTACGCAATTGGAAAGCACACACTTGTGGCTTGGCAGGGTTAGGCTTCAGGTGGTTATATTTGAAGAAGCCTTGACCTAACACCGATTAAAATGCAGGATGATGTGTTATACAGGGTCCGTATGAATAAGAGTGAGAGAACTGCAAATAAATATAGGGCAAGTTTCAGCCTGAGTTTAATACAGGAAGTTGTCTTATCTTGGCTACCTCAGAGAGAAAATTGTCATTGCTGTACCCTTGTACCCACTGTATGTGGTGTCAAGAGCAATAGGATTTTGGCCAATTTAATGACATTTTCTTTCAGTCTCAAATTTCTTGTATTTCAGTATTTAAAAATACAATTTGTGTTGGGATTCAACCCCACACTACTCAAGTCCTCAATGAGAAACAAGTTAGTTGGCTTAGAATAAGCTGAGGGGTTTCCTTCCCCCATCTCTCTTGTATGACAGTTGGAATACATCTATTTGCTCTCTCCTCTCTCTATTTCTACTTTCATTCTAATTGGTTGTGTAGAATGGATACTGTTCTACAAAAAGCCTTTACTTTTGACTTTAGCTTTTTTCACCTTTGTGTGTTCTGTATGTATTGTGACCTCTTTCTGCTTGTGTGTGTGTGTCAGAGAGATGTAGGAGCCTGGAGATTTCCCCCTCTCTTTTGAACCCTAGAAGAGATGGGGTTAGTTAGTGTAGCTTAGACCCATTTCTTTATTATTAAGAAATGTAATTATTATTTTTGTAAATAAACCTTTTCTAATTTTAAAGATTTAATGCTGGATCTTTGCCTCCTAAGCTCTAAATTCTTTACAGCCACATGACATTTCAGACTCTGCTTGCTGTGAGCTGAATGCTCAACTATAACTTTCCTGTTTTTGTATTTTGTATGCTCTGCTGTATCTTTGGGAGTTTTCTGTAACAGAAAATCCTAACAATTTAGTCATCCAAAAGGGAAAGCAAATACAAGATATACATGCATTCTAGGTCTTATCCGTTTTTAACAACTCACACATTGTTTTGGGGAGCAGAATTCTTATTGACAAGTCAAATCTTCATTCTGCCCTTTCAAAAGTTATACCCAGCTCATCACAATTTAATCTTGTCACCATTGGCATAACTATGCCAGCCAAGCCACCAGGATCTTGGCCCTAAACTGCATATACTTATTTAGCCTAGAATGTTTAAACACAGTAAGGAACAGGTCTTATTGAGGGAAAATAATCATACCTTCCTTTAACAACCTCATCATAAAGGGTTCAATTTGGTGGCATGTGCCGGTTTAGCCCAGGTCACCCACGGAGCTCACTGGCTCTTCTCATGTGACTCCGGCACAGCTCCGTGGGTGAAGGAGGGTGGAGCAGGTGCATGCCACCACCATGGCAATGTGGGAAACTTCCCATGTTGCCATTGGAATTGATGGTGGGGGGGGGGGGAGAGCTGCATGCTAACAAAGCTGGTTCCCGCTGCTCTAGGGCAATCTGAAAAATTGAAATGATGGGCTCAGGTTGTTCAGTGCTGATTTGGAGCACTGCTGTCCACTACTGCTGTTGCTGTCAAATAAGGTTGCCAAGGAGGATGCACACTAGAGACAATCCTGTTTCTTCCTGTAGTTTAAAATGCTAGAAAACCTTTTGTGGCTTGCAGTGAAATGCTGGAAATGAGATGCATTGAGGTGTGAAATGACAAGAAATATATTCCATCTGCTGTGTCCAACCTAGTGCCCTTCAGGTTTGCTATGCTAGGGTTTCTGGGATTGATATTTTGTAAGCAGCCTTGAATTCTTTTTTTGAGAAAGGAAGAGGAAATATAGAAATAACATATAACCATAAGAACAGCATTCAATATTTGCATTGTTTGTAGGTTGGAAGGCATTTGGTTAGGTTAGGCAAGACAGCATATATTTTATCATGTATGGGAATTATAGATATGATTTGCTAACAACATTCCCACCTCAGAGAATTGAGTGATATGAAACTGAGCAAGTCTAGCAGTTCATACATTAATAAAAGATTCACACCCAGGCAAGGTAGTAGTGTTGTCGAAAAAAGTAGTCATTCTTTGGGGACAGATAATAAAAAGATGGTCTGTTTCAGCCAGAAATGAACATAGAGGTCTATGACATCAATAAGACTGATGCTTGAATTTGGCTACTGTGCTTGGATGTACGTAGCTCTGCAGTGTCCTAGTCAACTAACTGTACCAGGCAAGGAAAGTTAAGCATTCCTTTCAAGCACATGTGTGCGACGTGCATCTCCTGAAACTTTGTTATGATTGTGATCCAACTAAATAGTTCTTCATCCACATATAAATGATTGGTTTATAAATACTATATGCAAAGTACTTTAGCATCCAGATTGGTTTTTCCAACACATTCCCAAGTGGCATAATGATTTTTTCTTTAAAAAAGAAATTAACTGCCAGTTTAGTAGGAGGATGAGAGTTTTAACAGAAGCAACAGCAACAGCTAATTATGTATGTATAAAAAGCATATGCTGTTTTTAAGAAACATTATGCTAAACGCTACCATAACCTTTTGTTCCCAGAGAAATAAGTTAGATAATACAAATGCAATGTGATGTAAACTGTGATGTGTTTTCATGCTGTTTTCATGCTATTAAACTGTTCCCATCAATTTTTAAAGAAAGAATTTATCTGAAGTCATTTGTAAAAAATGCTTCAGCCATGTAAATCTTTGCATTCTGGCAGTCTCCTGTTGATTTCAATATGTGATTGCAATGGAGCACCAGGGAATGGGTATCTTTCAGAATGAAAACGATCCTTGTTCCAGCATGGTTAATATTTTTGGATCCCAGCCAGGTAGGAAGCAGTAGGTATGAACTTCTAATCAAATGTGGTCATTTATTTATTAATTATATTTGTATACTGCCTTTCTCAGCCCACGGGCGACTCAAGGCAGTTTACAGAGGCAAAATTCAATGCCCAATATCACAAAACATTTAAAAACATTTAAAACATTAACATATAATATACAATTATAATAAGGTCAATAAAACATAAATCATTTCCGTCTCCACTGTCCAATGTCATCATCCAGTCATTCCATATTCCTATGTCGGTTAAACTGCCTTAGAGAATTCCAAACGCTTGCTCAAACAGCCAGGTCTTGACTTTCCTCGGGAATGTTAAAAGCATGGGTGCCAATCTAATGTCCTTGGGAAGGGCATTCCATAGCCGAGGGATCACCACTGAGAAGGCCCTATCTCTTGTCCCCGCCAAACGTATTTGGGATGCAGGCGGGATCGAGAGCAGGGCCTCCCCAGACGATCTTAATGTCCTTGCTGCTTCATAGGAGGAGATGCATTAGGACAGGTAAGTTGGGCCAGAATCATTTAGGGCTTTATAGGCTAAAGCCAGCACTTTGAATTGTGCCCGGTAGCAAACTGGCAGCCAGTGGAGCTGGTGCAACAGAAGAGTGATAGGCTTCCTGAGTACCGCCCCTGTTAGTAACCAGGCTGCCAACCGTTGGACCATTTCAAAGGCAACCCCACATAGAGCACATTGCAGTAGTCTATACGGGATGTAACCAGAGTATGGACTACCGTGGCCAAGTCAGACTTCCCAAGGTATGGGTGCAGCTGGCACACAAGTTTTAATTGTGCAAATGCTCTCCCGGTCACCTCCGAAACCTGGGGTTCCAGGCTCAGCAATGTGTCCAGGATCACACCCAAGCTGCGAAACTGTGTCTTCAGGGGAAGTGTAACCCCATCCAACACAGGCTGTAACCCTATGCCTTGTTTGGCCTTATAACTGACCAGGATTCAATTTCAATTTGGTACACCCTCATCCTGACTGTCACAGCGGCCAAGCACCAGTTCAGGACCTGGATAGCCTCCTTAGTAGTAGGTGGGAAGGAGTGACAGAGTTGTACATCATCTGCGTAGAGGTGACACTGCACCCCGAAACTCTGGAAGATCTCCCCCAGCGGCTTCATGTAGATGTTAAACAACATGGGGGACAGTATTGAGCCCTGATGAACCCCACAAGGCAATGGTTGTGGGGGTGAACAGGTGTCCCCCAATAACACCTGGGTGCGACCCTCCAGAAAGGACCGGAGCCACTGTAAAACAGTACATCCAAGGCCCATTCCAGAGAGGCATCCCAGAAGGATACAGTGGTCGATGGCATCGAAGGTCACTGAGAGGTCCAGCAGAACCAACAGGGATGCACTCTTCCTGTCTAGCTCCCGGCATAGATCATCTACTAAGGTGACCAAGACTGTCTCAGTTTCATGCCCTGGTCTAAAGCTAGACTGCACCAGATCCAGATAATCTGTGTCTCCAAGAATACCTGGAGTTGTAAAGCCACCACAAGTTCCAGAACTTTGCCCAAAAAGGGGAGATTGGAAACAGGCTTATAGTTGTTGAATTGAGTGGGGTCCAGTGATGGTTTTTTCAACAGCAGTTTTATTATAGCTTGTTTTAAGCTCACTGGAATATTGCCTTCCCGAAGGGAGGCTTTAACCACCACCTTTACCCACTTGGCCAATCCCCCTCTGGCTTCCGTTATAAGCCAGGATGGGCAGAGGTCTAGGATGCATGTGATTGGCCTCACTTCTCCAAGTATCTTGTCCACATCCTCGGGTTTCACCAATTGAAATGACTCCATCAAAATCGGACAAGCTCGTGTTACATCCCCAAAGAATGCCGTTAACATGGTGTCCAGACCAGAAGGGATCAAAGGGACTTTGTCCACAAAGAACCAAGCAAATGCTTCACAGCAGACTGCCGGGTTGTCAGGGCTCCCATCCTGAGAGGTGGGATTCAAAAGGCCTCTGTCAACTCAGAACAGCTCCACAGGATGGTTCCTTGCAGACGCAATTTTGACCACAAAGAAGGGCATCAAGCCGTGTTCGATTTGGCCTGCTCGGATCCGAATGCCACATGCCATCTAGTCTTGTAGCAACTCAGCCCTCAGTGGACCCGGGGGGGGGGGGGGGCAGGAGGCTAATCTGCCCCCACCCCCACCTGGGGGGCTGGCTGCGGCCCCAGGGGTTCCTTTGGCTTTAGACCCCGATGACGAGGATGGCGGGGATGAAGCGCCCTCATCACCAACAGACAGTTTGCTATGGGATGACACCTGGCCGGAGGCCTATTCTGATGACAAGGCTGTTTATGATTCCAGATCAGATACGGAATATGAGGGACCGGGAGGATTCGGGTCTCAGGAAAGGGTGTTTACGCCAGATGTTGAGGAGGCTATGGAAGCCGAGGTCGAATCAGTTTCCCAGGAAGATAACGGCGCAGATGAGGCCATTCCTGAGCGGAGATTCGACCGACGGGGGAGTATCGAGGCTAACCGGAGAGATTGGAAGCGAGGCTTGGAAAAGCGCTGGTCTCACAAAGGACGGAATTAAATATGCATTTTCGTGGGAAACTTCTTCAGATTGCTGCCCACATCTGAACTGAAAGGACGTAGCAGTTTGCTGTCTCCCTGGAAGCCTCAGCCGGGCTTGCCTTGCCAAGTGCTGCCTTGAACCTTGTTGATTCCATGAACTTTGGATTTACCTTGCTAACCACGGATTCTATTGCCTTGCTTGATTCGCTATGTTTTTATGGACCTTGTTTTGTTCCTTATTTTTGAACACTTTTGAACATTGATTGCTTTTTACCTTGGACTATTGATTTCTACTTTTTGGACATTTTATCTTCTTCACCTGCCGTTAATTGCTGCTTAATAAATTGTTAATTGACAGCGTCTGTGTGTGTGTGGTTACGGGGTGAAGACAGGGCCCGCGTTGTGACAAGTCTCCTCTTCCTTCGCTTCATTGCTGCCAGCTCCTCATTGAACCAATTAGCTGGTTTAGCTTGACTACTTGAGAGGGGATGCTCTGGAGAAATCGTGTCTATTGCCCTAGTCATTTCCCCATTCCAGAGAGTGGCCAGGGCATCAACAGGATCACCTACCGAGGTGGCGGGAAACTCCCCAAGAGCTGTCAGGAATCCATCTGGATCAATAAGTCTCCTGAGGCGGACCATTTTAATGGGTCCTCCACCCCTGCAGAGGTGCGGGGGTGCAGTAAGTCTAAACCTGACCAGATGATGGCCCGTCCATGGCAACGGAGAGGTGGACAACTCCTCAATACTGCCACCTTCCTCCCATCCCTGGCAGAAAACCAAATCCAACGTGTGTCCCGCACTGTGAGTAGGGCCAGATACCCATTGGGACAGCCCCATGGTTGCCATGGTAGACATAAAGTCCTGAGCCGCTCCTGATAGAGTAACCTCAGCATGGACGTTCAAATCCCCCAGCACAATAAGCCGTTGGGACTCCAATGCCAGGCTCGAGACTACTCCTGCTAGCTCAGGTAAGGAGACTGTAGTGCAGCAGGGTGGACTGCACACTAACAGAATCCCTATTCTGTCCCAGTCACCCACCCTCAGGTGGACACATTCAAAATTGGTTGACTACGAGATGGGGCCCCTGGTCAGGGAGATGGAATCCCTATACACCACTGCAACCCCGCCTCCCCACCCTCTGGATCTCGGTTGGTGCTGCACAGAGATTTACACCCCAAGTCTCATCCAACCAGATCTGTCAGTTCATCCAGAATTAAGTCCTGGATGAAAGCTGTTGTACCATTGACACATCTGGCATTCAACAGCATCACCTTCAATCCAGAGGGACTGACATCCTGGGTATACGAATTTACCATGTCAGGAGACCGATTTGGAACTATCAATATAGTTTCATGATCCCTAGGCCAAATTAATGGTCTCCCTTTCCCGTATCTCCCCCTTCCCATTATTACTCCTATGGGGGCCCCTCGACCAATGGAACACCCCCCCCCCATATCACATTCCACTTTCATATCTTCAATCCATGGTTTGATTAGACTTGTTTGATTTAATGGTATTTCATCTCACAATAGCCCTCCCCTCCATTCATTTCCCAACCCTATGCTAGTTCCACCCTTCCCCCCCCCCCCCAAGGGCAAATGAAACTATTAAGTACCAAAGATTAGGGAGCAACATGGGAGGTATTTGTTAAAAACTGAGAGTCTATAAAATGCAAGCAGGTAATCAGTGTATATTGAGTTTATAAAGTGCTGGAAAAAATAGAGAGAGATTGTAAAGTGCTGGTGGGACTTATCATCGTCTAAACTGCTCCGAGCCTTCGGGGAGTGGCGGTATACAAGTCGAAATAATAAATAAATAAAATAAAATGCCAAAATAAAGTGCACAAATAGAGGGGGATTAATGATTTAAAGTAATCTGTAATGAGAAGATGTAAGAAGATGGTTCATTTCTATTTGTTTGAAAGTTTTCTAAATTCCTTTTTTAAATGAGATTTTAAAAAGAAAGCAACTACACACCTACTAACATACAACCTATTAACAGCATTTCAACATGATAAACAAGACACCAGATGGCGTAGTGATTGGACTATGGCTTCAAGAGATGAGGATTCAAATCCCCACTCACTCATGGAAACTCGTGGGCAAGTTACATTCTTTCAGCAAACCTCTTATAACCATATTTTGCCAAGAACATCCTGCAGAAAGCCACTTAATGATCTGGCATTGAACAGAAAAGAATTACATACATACAAAAAGGAAATATATGGCTGCATAAAAGGTTATGTCAATGAAATGCCATTCTGTTGAAATGAAGAAAAGAATAAAATTGTTAGATGAGTGTTCTTATGGAATAATGTCTATAATTTACAGCACTTATAAGGTTTTGTTTCTGTTTCTTGATTCCAAACATCCCACTTCTGATGCAGGAAGAAGCCTCTGAAGCAGATCTCAGAAAAGTTGGTGAGTTTGTGTGAGAGCAGATGTTTCTTCAAGTACCTTTGTAGGTAAACATTATCATCTTGATCTGTGCCAGAGATAAAATGGAAGTCTATAATTTTTTTAACAATAGGATATGTACATTTATCATGAATCTGGCCTGTAATCCTGTACATTGTAGGCATAGAAAACAAGGTCTGGCCGGGTACAATCAACTTTGTTTCCCCCCCTGTAGTCAGCTCACTGCACTATACAAGCATTGCTCTCCTAACTCCACTTGCCCTCTCAGTAATAGCAAAGGCCTTCTATGCAGGGCCATAGCCCGGAGGGGGTGTGTGTGTTAAAAGTTCAACACTGCCCTGAAATGTGTCAGGCTTAAAAAGAAACCTGGTTTACTCATAAATTGGTTAACCAGTTAAAATTCATGAGTAAACCAGGTTTCGGTTTCATGAGTATCCCCCATCAGCTACGGCCCTCTTTCTATGTCTTAATTTCCTCTCCCTGCTATAAAATTATTGGTGGTGGGGGACACCTGATAAGTTGATGGTGCCCAAATTTCCACAAGCCCATGCTTCCTTTCCTTGCGATGCCGGGGTTTTGCTAAAGGGGTGTAGCCACATCCTGCGTCATCTGATGGGCAGCCTACAAGGTCACAAAATAAGGTTTTAAAAGTGGAGCCCAGCATTATTTTCCATTAAAAAAACCCCTGTCTGCTGAGGTCCCAAGTCAGGACTTTACCCAAGACATCACTCCTCAAGTGGTATTTTAAAAATTCAGTGTCTCACTAAGACCTTGCTTTGAGTGTCCTATCACTATAAAGAATGCAACAATATCAAGGGCAGCAAAGGAGATATACAGACTGATCCCCATATTGCCAAGTCTGTTATCTGTGGTTTTACTTATCCATATCTGACAAAATATGCCCTCTCTGGGCATTTTCTAGGTCATGTAGCAGGACTGTATGGTATTCCAGTTTATTTATATTCATGGTTTCATGTATCTATGTGAAATATGAGAACGTATCCCCCACCCCAGGATGCTGAAGTTGTACTGTATTCAGGTGAATCCTAAGTAAATGGTATGGAGATCAGATGATTGTAAAGATGCAAGCTGCAGGACACCTACAGCCAATACTCTAGTTTCTTATGAAGTTTTATGCATCCTTATTTGTTACAATTCTAGCTTCTTGACACATCATTTAGCATTGTGGTAATGAAATGTATGTCAAACTCTTGCACTGGAAAGAGAGGATATCCAAGGAGCTTTCTCCACCCAGTGTCAGCAGCAGGAGGTATACCATTCATTTAAGTGCACTGTTCATTTACCCAAACAGCTGACTTCACCTGGCAATTAATTTGAAAATCCATCATTTAATTATTAGCTCAAGGGACAAAGTAAATGAACAACATCACCGCCCTATTTACATGTTTAATCGGATTAATATTTTGCCTTTCAGATTTCAGCAATTAGTTTGCCTGGATAATTTTTTCACCAGTAATGGAATGATTAATTGTTTGTTTTGGGGTGTGCAGGTTCTTATTTGTTCTGCTTGGAGGTGATTTTTTAAAGTTTGAAAATTAACAGTTCCCTTGCAATACCATTATTTGCAACCTATGCATGAGCTATTATGTTTTCCCTTTGTTTTAGATTGTTATTTATTTATTTATTTATTTCCTTCTATCCCAATTTTTTCCTGAAATGGGACACAAAGCGGTGAACAACATGCAGGCAAAAGCTATTACATAACCATGGAAAATAAACATAATCAACAAATCACAACATATCTAATGAAAATTATATAAAATTAAATACCCATTTTAAAAGTGTACTTCTCCAATCAGTTGTGTTGCATTTGAGATAATTAGATCTGCATCACCTTCACATATTCCACTTTCCTTCAAATATGAAATCAATTAAGCTGTGGAAGATTAAATGAGCAACATTATGCACACTATGTGTAATGTCAATAAGAATGCTATTCCTTCTGTGTTTAGTCTAATAATTAACATGGTACCCTGGACATACAAGAGAACACCTTCTTCTTAAGCATGTTCAACAATATTTAAGGCTTTTATTGTAGTCTAGTTTGTATGCTGGATTTGTGACTACGTATAAGGATGTCTGCTTTCTGTGCAACACATCACAGCGGTTAAGTCAACTTCAAGGAGTATTGTCTATACTCATGTATAAGTCTAGAAATTTTAGTAATCTCCAGAAACCCTTGGTTGACTTAAGCATGGGTTAATGTAAGTACTGTACCTTAACTCTTACAAGGGAAAGCATAACAGCATCAGAAAGCCCCAATGGCACCAGACGTTCAGAGTCAGTCTAATAATAATAATATATAAAATTATTGAATCTGCAAAGAGGACTAAAGTATGTTAGTATTTGGTATAAATTTGTGCTAAGTTGAAGTTATGTGACTGTGTGTCATTGTTGCAACTCAGAACCTGACAGACCCCCTGATCCACACAAAACACAGGCTGATGCAAAATCAATAAGTTTATTTAGAATAAAAGATAGAATAGATCAAAAAGATAAGTGCAAATGTAGTCCATAAAATGTAGTTTCAAAAGCAAAGTCTCAAAGTTCCAAGCATAAAAGCTTAAGTCCCAAAAAGGCGAAGTCGTGAAGGTAAGACAAAGTTCATGAAGCAGGTCGCTCCGGCGACCGAAACCAGGCTCTGGAAAGGCAGCCACAACCGGGCAAAACAAGGCTTGAATCCAAACCGAATCCAACGGTTCCCTGGAGATTTGGCAAAGAGACGTGGACGAAACCAAACGTGGCTTCAAATCTAAATCTCAGACTGAAAATCGAGACTAATATAGAAGCTAATCCCGGGGCCTCCATCTCACCCCCTTTCCCAAGCTCCAAGATTTTCTGGAATTTCTGATAGAAGACCTTCTATCAAACACCTGCTCATTACCAGAGCCAGATGCACCATTATCAGCATGAGAGTCACCCAGCTCCCTTTCTGCCATCACTTCCTCGGGGAAGGGAGTAGGGATCCTTTCTTGAGAACCTAAACCTCCTGGATACTCATAATCAGAGCTGGAATCCTCCTCCATACTTTTCTCTGTGAACTCACTCTCTGTTTGATATCCCTCCAGCCCTTCATTATCCCATTGCAGGCTCTCATTAGATGATGCATACCCATCCGGCCAGCCTTCTTCACTGGACCCCGGATCATCTAGTCCAGCCCCACCTTGCCCAGAATCCACTGGCCTATGTCTGGGTGCCCCCGGGACCCCTGGGGGCTGACCCACACCACTAGGCTGGAATACCACAGTCATAAAGACCGACAGGCATTCAAGGAGATTGCTGTTGTCGCTTTTTGGAGGGATAAATTGTTATTGTCTAAACTTTTAAGAATCCCCAAAAATCTGTAGATGAAATTTGGTGGGCTAACAGTGATAAATATATTCTATTATTGTAGCAAATTTCACTCTAATAGTTTTAAAAATAAGGGAGAAAGAAGCCCTTGAAGTTTCCCCAATTATAGTAACGATGCACACCTACTACAACAAATTTGAAATGAAATGTCATTACTTTCATTATAGTAATGAATTTTTCACAAACTATACTTTAGAAACACTTTAGAAACAAAATTCCAGCAAACCCCCCCCCCCCAGTTTTGTAAGTACTTTTGAACCATTTTTAATGGATGTCACATCTCTACTATCTGTTTATGGTCTAAAAGTAATGTAGGGGACAAAGCATTTTAAGACAGAAATCAGTATATGGTTGTTTTAATCTATTCCCACTGACTAGGTTTTGCTGATTCCATTTCCTTATGGTACCTCTATGAAGACATGATAAATCAAAACTGATATGAGGGGCCAAAATTATGGATTTTGAAATGATCAGTAGATAAACTGGGGGCCATTCCATTGAAGGGGGGGGGGGGAAGCAGCGATGCCAAAACAAGGGACCAACCACCTCTTGCTTCTACTACAATTTGCCCAAAGTTTCAAAAGGGCCAGAAACAGTACCATGGTAAAGTAATTAGAAGGGGCTTGGAAACTGGAGGAGAGTCCAACAATATTAACATACATTAGATTTGTACCCATATATGTATAATTGGCAATCACATCCCTTGGTGTTTTATTTCTTCTTGCATATGCAGAATTGATTCTGTATACTCTATCTTTCCTTCCAAATATGTTTCTGGAGTGTCTAAGATTTTTGCTGTGATTGCTGTAATTATCTCTTTAACTTTTTCCTGTTTGTCTTCTTCAATTCCACTAAAGTGGACTTGAAATTCTTTCTGAGAGTGTTCTATTTGTAGGTGTCTGTATTCTATATCCACCGCTTTGACCTCCAACTCTTTTATTCTCTCTAAATTATTTTTCTGTTTTTTCTTTAAATCGTTATAGTCTTTTTTCAGATCTCCCATCTCTTCTTTCATCTCTGCCATTCTTATCTTCATTTCTTGTACATCTTTTTCATTTCTTTCATTTCTCCTTTTATCTCTTTCAGATCACCTTTCAGTTCTTCTCTCATTTTCTTTCTATCTTCATCACCTCTTTGTATAATTTTTCTAATGTCTTGCATTTTGGCTAAGAGTTCCCTTAATCCTACTTCTCCCATTCCTGCTCCTGAACTTCTTCTGATCGGTTCACTTCTTTTATCTTTTTCTTTTTCTTGACATCCTCTTGTATACATTGTTGCCATTTCTACCTTTTATTCTTCTGGGACACCCTCTTTCTCGTCGCTTTGTCCAATCTCCCTTCTTCTTTTACTTACAGCCCCTGCTCTGATGCAGTCTCTCTTCCTTCACAGTCTCGCTTTTGCCTCAGTCACCTTTCCCTCTTTGCACACTCTCTCTTCTATTGCTTTCCCAGTCACTCTTCTATCGTTCTCTCAGATTCCTTTCCAATGTTCCTTTCAGTCTCCTTTCTATCCCAGTCTTCCTTCTATCTCAGCCTCCTTTCCGACGTTCCTGCAATCTCTCTTTCGTTATTTACAAGCTCACCCTTCCTTCGTTCTCGTTCCCCTTTCTGCATTCCTTGCAGTCTCTTGCATTCGTACCCTCTCTCTTTCCGTTGCTTACAGTCTCCTTACCCTTCCGTCTTTCACTCAATGTCCTTTCCAATGATTCTGTCTCCTTTCACTCAATGTGCTTTCCAATCAAACTGTCTCCTTTCTGTCCCAATCTTTCCTCAATCTTTCTTCAATCCCTGTCTCCCTTCTGTCGTTCGTGCAGTCTCTCTTTCGTTATTTTCAAGCTCACCCTTCCGTTGTTCTCATACCCCTTTCCAGCGTTCCCGCGTTCCTTGCAGTCTCCTTTCTGTCCTTCTGTCTCAGCCTCCTTCCGTTGTCTCCCCTCACCTTCCCTTCATCGTCTTTGCAAGCTCTCTGCAGTCTCCCTTCCTTCCAATGCTTTTTCAGTTTCTCCTCTGTCCCGATCTCCTCTCTGACGTGACTCACAATCCTGCAGTCTTTTGTCCTCTGTATTTTGCAGTCTTGGTAGTCTATGGTCTGTCTTGTTCACTTCCTGTTCCTGTTCTTGTCTTGTTTTTATTACTCTATGTTGTTCCTGAAGCTCCTCCACTTCCACTGCAGCATGTTTTTTTCTTATTTTATTTTATAAGTTTTGTCAAGTCGAATCTGGAGTTAGCAAGTTCACCTGTAAGTATGTCCTTTTGTCTTTGATTTTCTATGTTGTTATGCCCCGTGTGTCATCTGGCGGGGGTAGTGGGGTGGTGGTGTTGTCTCCAGGTGTTACGTTGGATTTGCCGGATGGCAATTCCTTCAGATCTTCTTCTGCTCTAACTGTCTCTCCCAGGCCTCTTGAGGAGGTCCAGTTGGGACAGTCTGGGCTATTGTTGGATCCTGGCTCTCTGAGTCCTTTCACCTCGAACTCTGGTGGGAGTTTTACCTCCCAATTGCCTTCCTTTGGCTTCATCCCAGCCATTGCCAGAACTGGAAGAAGTGGCTTTTGCAAATCCAGAATATGAATCTACTAAATCATAAAGAACTATCAAATCCAATCCAATTTAGACTGTGTGTTTATGTGTAGTTAAGTTACCATTCATGTGTGCACAATGCCTTCAAGTTTCCCGATGCCTTATTTTCAAAGGATTTTCTTATGCAAGAAATAGTAATTTCTTCCACTAAAATGCTGCACCTGGCATTTGTTGCTGGTCTAAGTATGACTGACCTGCTTAGATTCCAGGATTAGACAGAATCTGGTGCTGTAAAGTCTTTAGGATCTGGAGCCTCTAGGATGTTTAGTGTATTTAAATACTAATCTCACTAACTCTGATCAGTCACTATGTGAGGCCAAACATCATTTTCCCCCTTAATCCTTACCATGTTAGAACTTTAACTATTTTTCAATACCATATTATTATTTTTATTTAAAGGAGCAAGAGTAGAATTCCATCTTGGCTGAATTCGTAACTCATTCTTCCATGTAAGCACGGCAAGATAGTCTTATTTGGAAGGATTAAATATTTCCAGATGATTTATTGCCAGCTCATTCTTAATGTTTGTTGACAATTTGTATCCATAAATTATCCTGGGTTGGCTGTTATTAAAGCCTGTTTATTCCATAAACACCGTACACTAAAACTCATAAACCTAACAAAGCCTATCTAATCTTTACATTGTATATTCTCTAAGAATTTTAATGTGGTTATACTACTTTTTTTCAATAATGATGATGACATCATGAAGTCCTTTTTTCTTTGAATTTATTGTACTGATACTAGAAGCATAAAGGAAATTCATGTTTCTTTCTGGGGGGAAATATTTCATATTTCCCAAGATTGACCAGATTTCCAAACATTTCCAAGGTTTATGATGCATTTTGGTGAAGAAAAATTTGCACAAACCATGCATCTATTTGATAAATTTACACAATTAAAAATGTGCACACAACCTGCAGTAAAGGGGGGAAATGCATGAATAAATGTCTACATTGGGGGAAATTGTACAAAATGTATACTTTAAGGAAAATAAGGATTTATAATACAAAAAACCAATACTAGTCCCATAATATTCAGTTCTTTGAGAGACGGGAAGATTTTCACCTTTCTATTTGAAACAAAGTATGCTGAACGAAGCAAGATTTTACTGAGAGGATTATAAATCCATTTGGCAGGTGAAAGATGTCTCCTGCATTAGTCTTTACCCAAGCAATGAAGCCTGAATTGAATGTGAACATACTTTTTTAGCATTCAAAGTTTCCACCATCCTGCAAATCCACTATAAATCCGTCACTGCACATATGATCCTGCAAAATCCCAGATCATAGTCTCTCTTCCTAAGGAACCCCATGATCACTGTTTGACTGCATTAATGTTAACAGACTGAAACTGTAGGTTTGTTAAAGCTTTTCTCCAGTGAAAATTTGTAAAACTAGTAATATACTGTACCGTTATTTGAGAATAAAAAGCATTATGGGAAATTTGGAATGCCAAAGGCAAATTGCAACAGGTATGAGCATGAGCCTCTTAATAATTGTATTTTAGTTAATGTGATGCTATCTCAACACTTAAAGATACTTATTTATTTATTTATTTCGACTTGTCAGACGCCCACTCCCAGTGGGCTCGGGGCAACTTACATAGATCAAATATTAAAATCACAGTAAAAACACTATAAAAATGCTATACAACAACCAACCAACATCTAACACAGTAAAATATGCAATGTACATATGTGCCAGTTAACTGTTACACGGCCAGGGATTGTTACTGACTGAAGGCCTGCACGAACACAAGAGTTTTACAGGCCTTACGGAATGCCAGCAGGTTCGGTAGAGCCTGAACTGTGTGAGGAAGAGCATTCCACAGTGCGGGTGCAATGGCGCTAAACGCCCTCCTCCGTGTTGTGGTCAGGTGCAGGGTTTGGCAACTCGGTATCACCAGAGGGTTTCAGGATTCTGATCGCAGTGGTCTCGAAGGGTTGTATTGGGAGAGGCGGTCCCTTAGGTACACTGGCCCCAGACCATTCAAGGCCTCGAAGGTCAAAACCAGCACTTTGAAGGTGATTTATTGGAAGCCAGTGCAGTTCACGCAGAACAGGCGTAATGTGGCAGTGGGATGGTAGTCCTGCCACTAACCTAGCTGCAGCGTTCTGCACCATCTTAAGCTTTTGGATCACTGACAGAAGAAGGCCGATGTAGAGAGCATTACAGTAGTCCAGTCTTGAGACGACCGTGGCTTGGACCACTGTGGCTAGGTCATGGCGGGACAGGTAGGGAGCCAGCTTCCTCGCCTGTCGGAGATGGTAGAAAGCTACCCCGCTGACAATGGAGATATGCTTCTCCATTGATGATTGGGAGTAGAGTGTGACTCCCAAGCTTTTGACAGAAGGGGACGGGCGAAATATCGCCCCGTCTACGGTTGGAAGCTGGATTTCACCCATACCCGGACGACCCAGCCACAGGATCTCAGTCTTAGCCAGATTCACCTTCAACCTAATGGATCCTAGCCATCCAGTGACAGCTTCAAGGCAGCAATGGAAATTATTGGGTACAGAGTCAGGCCGGCCCTCCACCCCCAGAATGAGCTGGGTGTCATCTGCGTATTGATGGCACTCCAGCCCAAAGCTGCGCACCAACCGAGCAAGTGGATGGGCATAGATGTGAAATAATAAAGGGGAAAGGATTGCCCCTTGAGGCACCCCGCAGAGGAGCGGGGCGTCCCCCGAGACAACCTCGCCCCTTCTTACTTGCTGTAGCCAGTTCCGGAGGAAGGAGGACAGCCAGTTGAGGACTGTCCCCCTCACTCCGGCCCCGGCAAGGCGGTGGGTCAAAAGATCGTAACCGACGGTATCGAATGCTGCCGTGAGGTCCAATAACACGAGCAGCACCGATCCACCTTGGTCCAGTTGGCAGCGCAGCTTGTCTGTGATGGCGACCAGCACCGTCTCTGTCCCATGCCCTGAACGGAAGCCGGACTGGAAGCGGTCTAACCAAGTTGCATCATCTAGGTACGACTGCAGCTGCTCCATTGCTGCCCTCTCAACCACCTTGCTCAGGAACGATAGATTCGATACCGAGTGGTAGTTGAAAGGGACCGATGGGTCTAAACTCGGCTTCTTTAGCAATGGAGTGACCACTGCTTCTTTTAATCTCTCTGGAAACACTCCTTGCTCAAGGGTTGCATATAGATGTTAAATAACAAAGGGGAGAGTATAGTCCCCCGAGGCACCCTGCAATTAAGGGGGAGCCTCTCAGAGGCTACGCCTCCCTTCTCCACTTGCTGTCCACTCGCTGGAGAAAGGAGGACACCCACTTAAGGGCAGTCCCCCTGACTCCCGTCATGGCTAAATGGTGGTCAATAATGCATGATCTACTGTATCAAAAGATTGTGACCTGTCTGGCATGGGAGGCCCTACCAGTGGCTATGCCACCGCCAGCATAGCTCACAACTTCATTAGGGTATGCACGCCTCTCCCCCGCGACAAGAGGGCACCAATGGAGAGGACTGTTGGATTAATGCACTGCCATGGCTAAATGTTATTGTTAACATGGAAATTGTCATTTACAAATTCTTTAGCCTTCTCTATCAAAGAGTGTTGTGCTTCACCAAACTACAAATCCCAAGTTTCCATAGCTTTGAGCCATTACAATTAAAGTGGTGATCAACAGCCTTAATTCTACAGTGTAGATGCATCCAAGGTACTACAGCAAGTGTTATGTGGAAGCATGTGAACGCTGAGCATTCAATAGCATGTCCAGGCTAAAATACATAAACAAGATACAATAACAAACAAAAAATTACAGTACACTAAGTAGGAAATAGGCAAATCTGTCTGCTTCATTTTTTCATTCTGTGAATATTGGTGAATTCTGATTTTACAAATGAACTAAAAAGAGATTTTCGCCCCATTCTTGTAGATACTAGGTCCAAGCTTCTAGTGACAAAGTGAGGTCCAGATTAGATATGATTTTAAAGGGCACAGGTGGCCAAAAGGTGTCCATCTAGATTTTGCTGAACTGCAGTTTTCATCCTCTTCAATGATCTTAGCAACTTAGTTGAGGCATTCTGGGAGAAACTTTCAGGAGGCCTCCAATTTTCCCAGCCCTTCTTTAGAAGGAACACAACCTGGTTCAGAACTGGTTGAATATCAGGATGAGAGAAAATGCCTGTTCAATGAGCTTCCTTCTTGCTAGGACTGTGTTTCTGTCTAATTAAATATATAATTTTTCATCTCTCAAACAATTTCCAACTACTTTCTTTCTCCAGGTTAATGTCAGCATTGTTGGCCCAATTTCACCCCCTTACCAGATCTGTGTTATAAATTCAGATTAAATTGTAGCAAGTACCACATGGATGACTTCAAGGAATTCCCAAGGGCTTGGAAAGACTTCCAACATTTGCTGAAAGTGGCATATATGATATAATGATGCTGAAAAACCACAATGTGTGTGGGTTTTTTTGTCCCCATAACCATATATTTACCATTATCCCTAAGCACGATGGTTAGGCCCAGTTTACTCAATTATCTCCATTGGTTGACATACACAATCCTAGAAAAATATGAATGTTTGGCAAATTTGTATTGTCGAAGGCTTTCATGGCTGGAATCACTGGGTTGTTGTAGGTTTTTCCGGGTTATATGGCCATGTTCTAGAAGTATTATCTCCTGACATTTTGCCTGCATCTATGACAAGCATCCTCAGAGGTTGTGAGGTCCAGGCTAAATTACAAAAACAAGAAACAAAAAATTACAGTACACTAAGTAGCAAATAGGCAAATCTGTCTGCAAAATATGTTACTGGTGTTCAGGCAAAATTATTTACTGGTGCTCAGGCAGTTTCTACTAAAGCTAATGCCAAGGATACATGGGATCTGAGATTTGTGTATGTTAGTTAAGATAATCAAGGTTAAGATTTTATTTATTTAAACACTTATAAACCATATTTTTGCCAAGAGGTGTCAGAATAACAGTGTATACCACAAACAGGAATAAAAGCAATAAAACATCAGTTGTCACCATCATCATCATCGTTATCATCATCATCCGTAAAACAGCCAATAAAAACTAGAAGCGCAATTATGAGTGAAGTGTACTCCATTATTGGCTTTATCACTGCTTAAAAAATCTAATCTCTCTGAATCCAAACAAGTAGGCATAATCAAATCTCAGTGTTTCTATGCTTCCAATTATCTTTTTTATTTAAAAAATTACGTAATTATAAAATAAACATAAGATATCCATGAGTAAAGCAATTAGACAAATCCTTAATGGTGAATAACAAATATTAAATGAACTTTATGACTGCACTATGCAAATCTACAAATAAACAGTGCGACAAAAGTGACTAAGCTGATATTTCAGCTCTCATTAAATAGTAACAACAAAGTAAAGATAAGTGAAGCCTCGTGAAAGTTCAGAAACTTGAAGAAAATAAGTTTTTCATTGAGGCATCCAAGGAGAATTTCACAAAAAGGAAAGTTCACCTGAAACATAGAAGTGTTTAATGACTAACTCTAGACCCAGTGAATGTACTGTCCAGTCAGCCTGAGAACAATGTCAGGAAAGATTCTAGAGCAGATAATTAAATTGGCACCCTGTAAGTATTTAGAAAAGAATTATATGATCATGAAAAGTCAAAATAGGTTTCTCCAAGTTATGCAATGGAACATAGGTTTTGAAAAATAAGTCTAACCTCCCTCCCCCCCCCTCTTTGATAGAGTTCCAAGCTTGGTAGATGAAGGGAATGTTGTGGATGTGGTGTTCCTTGATTTCCATAAGGACTTTAACATGATCCCCCAGGATATGCTTGCAAATAGGCTAGTAAAATGTGAGCAAAACCACTGCTTCTTAAACTGGGGCTCCTTTAACTCTTAATTGGGGTCCTGAAAAGTTTTCTGAATGCCAGCTAGTGGCTGTTTTAGACATTAACAAAAAATTGTTGTGCAGTGTTTACAGTGTACTCTGTAGAAGATTCTTCAGCTGTACTTCATAAGAAGAAAATCAGCCAGTTAAGCAAGTCTTGAAAATTCTCAATCATGATCTGAAAATGTTTGATTTTAAACCTATTTTATTTACCTATATATTGGCGTCACATAAAAAATTATCAGGCAAAAACGGGTCCAGAGTGGAAAAGTTTAAAACGCTCTGAGTTAGACAATGCTCTTATTAGTTGGATTTGTCATTGGTTCACTGGCAAAACCCAAAGACTTAATTTTCATCCTGGAGAGAAGTGAGCAGTGGGATGGCACAGGATTCTAACCTGAATTCACTGACATTCAACATTTTATCGATAACTTAATGGAACAGAAAGCATATATCAAATTGGCAGATGACGCCAATTTAGAATAATAACTAATACTTCACAGGACAAGATCAGAATTAAAAATGATCTTAATAGATTGAAGTGCTGAGTCAAAGCTAATAAAATAAATTCCAATATTTCTGCATTTTCTTCGAAAACATGAAATTATCATTATCATATTTATTTATACCCACTTTTTCTCCACAAGGGCACTCAAAGCAGCTTACATTAAAAGCATTTCAATGCAGTTTAAAATGTACAAATAAACAAACATTAAAACAGAATTAAAACTCAATGGCATTTTTTAAATTCACAGTTCAAATCCATAAAACCACATTCAAAGCTAAAACCCCCCAGCATCCTCTGATTTGATCTTAAAACCCTTCTTCTTTAAAAGCCTGTCTAAATAAAAAGGTTTTAGCCTGCTGATGGAAGGACAACAGGGAGGAGGCCATTCTGGCTTCCCTAGGCAGGGAGTTCCAGAGTTGAGGGACAGCCACTGAGAAGTCCCGCACTCTCGTTCCCACCAACCCGTTTGAGATTAAGGTGGGACCAAGAAAATGGCCTCTCCTAAAGATCTCAGGGTTTGGGCAGGTTTGTACAAGAAGATGCAGTCATCTAACTAGCCCGGACCTGAGCCATATAGCCTTATAGAGCTCAGATCCAAGCCATAACTAGTAGAGGTGTGTGAAATAGCCGAAATCCAATTAATAATTCATTTTGGAGATTTCAATAGCCCCCTTTTCATTTTGTAAGGGCTGTAAAGTTTGGTTAGGGAGTGGGAATTTGGAAAATATAAGTTTAGGGTTGGATAATTTCAACAGAGGAAGGTGATAGACTGGATATGAAGAGACAGAAAGAAACAGAATGATCAAAAAGCTACTATAAGTTTAAGTTTCAAGAAACATACAGAATGGATCTCCAAGCATACATCTTTATCTCTCTCATGCTACCACAAAGATACAAAGACCCTGAGAGGAACTGACAGTGAGGAGAAAGGGGCTACTAGGCTTCCCTCCCTCCTCCCACCAACCATTGTTTCCCCTCACAGCCCCATCCATTCACTCTCCTTGCTTCGTTTGTGTCTCAGAGGGGAGTCTTGGCCTCAAATCCTGGGGAAACTATTGCATCAATTTAGGTTGCAAAACTATTGTTGTTTTGATACATCCCAGTAGTTCCATGAAGTTAAGAATCAGTCATCAATGATTCTTTTTCCTCTTAAATAATTTCAGAACTTTGTTGCTGCATGCAAAGTATAGTGCAACAACAAAAATTGCTGGGCTTAAGCTTCCTTATTCTCATGCTGACTATTTTTTGGCAAGCTGTTGCTGTTTCCAAGGACAGATGCTGAGTGACTGAAGTTGACCTTCTTCTGCCCTGTGCATCTGCTTGACTGAGTGATCTCACCCTTGTGGTATCCTGTCCACCTGCTTACTCTCTAAAATAGCTTACCTACTAAGAGTGCGCTGGTGTTATCTTTTGGTAACTTCCACTTACTCAGAATGCATTACAATTAAATTAGCTAAGTTACCCCTAGTGGATGAAAGACACCATTATTCTCTTCACAAATTCTTCTTGTATCTTCGTCTTCATGGGCCCATTTTGTATGTGAAATGTCATAACAGGATTAGTGGCAAGAATATAGCAGTGTATTGATGTTATATTCAAACAAAATAAGTGTTTCAAGTGAATTAAATCAATTTCAAAACCTGATTTGTGTATGGCTGTTGCACTTAGACCGACACTTAGTAAACCAACACATAGCGGCTGCGGTTAAATGCTTTATTTAGAATAAGTAAATAAGAAAAAAGGCAAAGATAGAATAGCTCAAAAATGCTTTCAGTGTCCAAATGTAGTAAAGAATAGTCTTAAATGTTCCCGAAGAGAAGCAATGTTCAAAATGCCGCAATTGGCTGAATCCACTGGGTCCTAGACCCCCGACTTGGCAAGGATTAAAGTCTCTAAGCAAGAAGGCCCCTCTGGCCCCGGCAAAGATCCACAAAACTTGGCAAAGTAGCTGAAACGTTGGCACGAGATCCAGAATGGAGTCCGGGGGAAACCTTTATAGGTTTTGGGCTGCATTGTTCCAGAAGGTGCTTACTTCGCCGCAGCTCTGTCACGGGAACAGGAGAAACACTTTCTCTTCCCACCGTATCTGTATTTCTTTGGAATGCAAGCTTGTTAGCGGGCCCAGCTGTGCTCTGTGGAGAATCTGCCACCTCATGGTACCAGGTGTCTTTATCGGCCTGGGAAACTGCAGGGCTGCGCCGCACTTTGGCTATCTGGGGGTCAGCTAGAGTTTGCTGCAAAGGCCTGTTTACAAGCCTCTCTGAGTTCTTGGCTTTAACATTGCGTCGGTCTGGCTTGCTATAGGAACCTGGCTGAGGTGTGACAATGGCACAGAGCAGATAAATTGATAAATCAGCATCATGGTTTCCAAAATATTCTGGGTAAATGTATCCAATTCCTTTTATTTTTTACCTATATACTCTTCTTACTCCCAAAGAAAAAGAAAACCAAGAAGGCAAAATGGTTGGCTGCTGAGACAATGGAATTAGCCCAAGAAAGGAGGAAAGCAAAAGGAAACAGTGATAAGGGGAGATATACCCAGTTAAATGCACAATTCCCGAGGTTAGCCAGTAGAGATATGGAACTATTTTTAAAACAAGCAATGCATGGAAGTGGAAGAAGACAACATAATAGGAAGGACAAGAGACCTCTTCCTGAAAATTAGAAATATTGGAGCTAAATTTCAGGCAAAAATGGGCATGGTCAAAAACAAAAATGGCAGGGACCAAACAGAAGCTGAAAATAACAAGAGAAGGTGGCAAGAATAAACAGAAGATCTGGATAGAAAGGATAATAATATTGAGGATAGTTTTGACAGTGTGGTGAGTGAATTAGAACCAGACATCCTGAGGAGTGAGGTTGAATGGGCCTTAAGAAGCATTGCTACAACAAGGCAGCAGGAGATGACGGGATCCCAGCTGACTGTTCAAAATCTTGAAAGATGATGCTGTCAAGATGATGCATGCCATATGCCAGCAAATATGGAAAACACAAGAATGGCCATCAGATTGGAAAAAATAAACTTATATCCCCATACCAAAAAGGGAAATGTTAAAGAATGCTCAAACTTTCGTACAGTTGGTCTTATTTCTCATGCTAGTAAGGTAATGCTCAAGGTCCTGCAAGGAAGACTCCAGAAATACATGGAGAGAGAGAGTTTCCAGATGTACAAGCTGCATTTAGAAAAGGCAGAGGAATAAGGGACCAAATTGCCAATATCCGCTGGATAATGGAGAAAGGCAGGGAGTTTCAGAAAAACATCTGTTTCTGCTTTATTGACTATTCTAAAGCCTTTGACTGTGTGAATCATAATAAATTGTGGCAAGTTCTTGGTGGTATGGGCATACCAAATCACCTCGTCTCTCTCCTGAGGAATCTGTCTAAGGACCAAGTAGCAACAGTAAGAACTGACCATGGAACAACAGACTGGTTCAAGATTGGGAAAGGTATATGGCAGGGTTGTATACTCTCACCCAACCTATTCAACTTGTATGCAGAACACATCATGCAATGTGCGGGGCTCGATGAATGCAAGGCTGGGGTTAAAATTGCTGGAAGAAACATTAACAACCTTAGATATGCAGATGATAGCACTTTGATGGTCAAAAGTGAGGAGGAGCTGTGGAGCCTTTTAACCAAAGTGAAAGAAGAAAGTGAAAAAGCTAGGTTGCAGTTAAACATCAAAAAACAAAGATTATGGCAACCAGATTGATTAATAACTGGCAAATAGTGGGAGAAAATGTGGAGGCAGTGACAGACTTTGTATTTCTAGGTGCAAAGATTACTGCAGATGCAGAATGCAGCCAGGAAAAAATAAGACACTTCTTGGGAGGAGAGTAATGTCCAATCTCGATAAAATAGTGAAGAGAAGAGACATCACACTGGCAACAAAGATCTGCATAATCAAAGCAATGGTATTCCCCATAGTAATAACCTACAGATGTGCGAGATGGACTTTATTTTATTTATTTATTTATTATTCCTTCTTGTATTCCGCTCCTCCCTGCAGGCTCGGGGCGGATAACAGCATATAAAATAGGCTGGCATGTGACATCCATGCAGCCATACAATAAAATACAGACATAAAACTTTAGGAAAGCCTGAGCGAAGGAAGATAGATGCTTTTGAACTCTGGTGTTGGAGGAAAGTTCTGAGAGTGCCATGGACTGCGAGAAGTTCCAATCAGTCCATACTTCAGGAAATAAAGCCTGACTGCTCATTGGAGGGAAACATAGTAGAGGCAAAGATGAAGTACTTTGGCCACATCATGAGGAGAAAGGAAAGCTTAAAGAAGACAATGATGTTGGGGAAAATGGAAGGAAAGAGGAAGAGGGGGCCAACTAAGGACAAGATGTATCTTTGAAGTGACTGGCTTGACTCTGAAGGAGCTGGGGGAGGTGACAGCCGACAGGGTGCTCTGGTGTGGGATGGTCCATGAGATCACAAAGAGTCGGAAGCGACTGAACGAGTAAACAACAACTCTTCTCACAATTCTAATTAATAGTCTCATTAGAGGCCAAACTTACCCTTTCCTTAGATCATTTTGTGAAATAGATAGCAAAAATTATGTTAAAATAGACCAAATTGCAAGAAAATAAAATGTAGTAATTTGCTAAGTTTGGAACCCTCCCCTCAGCCGCTCATGACCTCATATTGCTTGAAAATGAATCTGGGAGTGTCTTCCCATTATTTCATGGCCACTTAAAATGTGCTAGTACGGTCCTCCAGTGAAGATATGGTCCTCACCCCTGGCACAGTTGTCCACCTTCATCTCTGTCAATGGCTTGAAACCTAATTCCCATTCTAAGTAGAGCCATTGAAAAATTGGAGATTACTGAATTACAATTGATTCAGTGAGTTTACTTTAATTAGGATAAATGATAGGGTTTAGGATACTATGAAGAATTATATACCTATGGGATTTGGGATTTCATTGGATTAAGTGACAATATTGTTAGTAATGCGGGCCATGCTAGCTGGCTTTCAGACTCAATCCAATGAAGAACCATAGATGTAAGGGGAGCAGGCAGGCAAAGCTACCATGAGATATAACACACGATAAGTTTTGCATCTTCCCATGCTAGCTAAACTGTACAGTTCCACTGCAATCAATGCAATCTTTCTGATTATTGATATATAGAAAAACTATTCTGTGAGTTTCAAGCTTCAAGTGATTGTGCTTGCTGAACAGCATGGAAACTGAGCTATGGAAAGACAGTTTTCAGTAATACCAGCACATTTTTTTTAAAAAAGACAGGCTTTGTATAATGTTTGTACCCCACTCTTTGGCAACCCCCCCCCCAACATAAAATCTGCAATGACTATGCAATGAAATATAATACCTAAGACCAGGGGAAAAAAATCCCCCACCTCTGTCCTCTAATCCAGATTGTAGATCCCTCTATTTGCAATACATAAATCAATATCTGACACTTCAGGGAAAATATTTTCATAGCTAAGCATCGGAAGTGTTTCAGATTCAGAAGAAAAAATGTTCTTGCACTGGTGCAAAAAATGATAGAGCAGCTACGTGACAGACCAAATCATTCACCATATATAGTCACAAGTTTGTTCTTTATTGTCACAGTGTAGTATTAAAGGCAAGCTAAAGAAGACTATGAAAAATGAAGGAGACTGTCCTAAGATACTAAGAAATATTGAAATATGCAAGAAAATCCAATTTTCTTGCAGTTTGTCTTGCCTCGCTCAAAGTATTTTTTTTAAAAAACCCACATCCCATAAATGCATACAAAGAACAAGATTAATTTTGCTGCAAATAACAAGCAGACAGCCTATTCCCAGCAAGACTGAACACAAACTGGGTCTTTATTAAAATAAGACATTTTTATTGTTTCCCAGACACCCTTCAATTAAAGAGACTGAACACTTGAGTAAATGTCACTTTCCTGCTTTTGTTCCCTGGAGTAGATAAATGCAAAGTGCCACTGTCTTTACTCTGTGGAAGACGGAAAAACAATTTGAATTACTGCAGTGATTGTAACACAGTGGAAGACAAGCATCCTTAAGGTGGCAGCAATAATCAAAAAAGTATTTCCAAAGAAACTGCCTTAAAATACAAGGAGGTAGCATCAACGGGAGAACAAATTCTTCCCAAGTTCCTTCTTTAATCCTTCATTTTCTGCTCAGCAGAATCATATTCATAGCCAGATTATTCATTATTAAGAGCTTATTTCAGATCAAACCTGTATGTCAGTAGATTAGGACATGGAGGAAGATTAGCTTCTCACTGTAGGTGGTGGGAATAAGTTCTTTATCTTATCATTAGCATGGACTTTCATGGTTTTTGATCATAATTATTAATTCTGCCAGCAGACTTTTGCATAAGGATTAAAATGCAGATAGGTGTCATTTAAATAACGTAATCAAGCTGAAAGTGAGGTTTAGTGATGGGCAAATCCTCTGTTTTATGACAGTCAATTTCCTTGCTAGTGCTTTTTAAAAAACCTCAATTTTGTTGCTTTCTCAAAATTAAAAAAATGTTTATTTTGTAGGTATGTGACAGAATTACACTAGTGACTTTTACTATTATTAAGGATGGAGCCATGTGCATAAGTTTAATATATTTACAAGAATTACTCCATTAGCAAAGTTGCCCACAAAGAAATTCCCTTTTTACAAACATTTTAATGGGCATACAGCCCAGCCCACCTCCCTTTTCTTGTCTTCTGTCTAGGTGGAAGGATTTCTTTTTTTAGCATTGGCAATGGAAGGATAGGAAAAATGGCTGGGTTATAGACAGCTTCTCAATGTTGTGCTGTAGCATTGTGTCTGCAGTGAACAGTGCAATAAAGCCTGACCTGGAAAAGAATGGGATTCCGCTTTAGGCGATCCTACTGTAGCTATGTGTGCTTTCATATAACAGGCAAAGTAAACAGCAGCCTCCAGAGTCACTTACTAAGCATGTGTGAAGAACAAAACAAAAAGAGAAGGGCATAGCATGACCCTTGCATGTTGAAAAGCACAAATATATTATTTTTGCCTCTAAAACTGAAATTATAAGAACAGCAGAGACTGTTGAAAGGTGAAAAAAAATCCCAGCATGGATTTTGGAACAAACTTTGAAGCGCTGCTTGCCTTTCCCAGGGTGATGGGTTTTGCAGCGCCTTCTGCAGTCCGTGATGATGGAATTCTCTCCCTCCCTAGAAGATTCAAAAGGTTACTTGTCTTCTTATTGACTTGAGCAGGTCTTTTCATTTAATACCTGCATAATTCCAGTTTTGAATAAAAAGTTTGTTGAAACATGTTGAATGGTTCTTCTTTTTTGTGGTGTAGAAGTCTCTGTTCTTTGTATTTTTTCTACCTTTAGTATGAAAGTTTCTGTTAAAGGAGTAAAGCCCTGAAACACATCTACTTCCTTTCTTAACTGAAGCATGTCTATTTGATTAGATGCAATTGTGTCACTTTGTGGGTGGGGTTGGGGGACCCTCTGGAGCAGTCCTGGGGGGTCCTATGATGTTATGTTGGATTTAGCCTAATGAGGCTTAGTAAAGAGTAAGTATGTACAGGAACAACATTAGGGATGGAAAGAATGCTCATATCTATTCATTCCCAGCATAGGCACAGACACATATTATTTTTAAAACTACTCAGAAACTCAGTTTTGAAGAATAGAGGACTGGCAAAAATGCATTCAGTTTTTCACTGTAGTTGGACTTTCTGAAGTGTTGTGAAGAAAAATTCTGTGGAGAAAAATACATGGGTTTTTTGTTTCAGTTTTTGCAGACAAACAATTTTCTGCACAGAAACTGGGTTACCACATTTCTCTCTTCATAATTTCTCCATAATACTGGGAGAAATTACAGGAAGGATTATGGTTCTGAATCAGAATCAGCCTTGCTGTCCGCATAGCCATCCCACTTTTGCTGCGCTCTCTGCCCACAGGGACATGGGGATAATTCCTAACTTGTGGCTCTGTCACCATGGTCGCAGTGGCCATGGAACTCCAATGAACAGCAGAAAACAAGCTCAGTCAAATTTCTGCACAATCCTTTCAGATATTTAAGTCTGGCTACTGTCTTATTTCTCAGTTTTCTCTTCTCCAAGTTAAATGTACACAGTTTGTTTTTCTCATCAAGCATGGATTCAAGAATGCTGGAAAGGAATATTCTGATCTTCTTACAGTCGATTCATTCCTTGATTATAGCTTGATTAGTAAATTTACCCAGTATTTCCTGGGTGAATGTTGTCAATGACACTTCTGATTCAATTTTTTTAAAAAAATGTTATCACACAAAAATGCAATCCAAAATAGCTTCCAAATTTTGGGAAGTTAACCCAAATATGAATGTCAATTACTATCAAAATCAGTTCATAAATGTCCATTTGAGAACAAAAATAAAGAAACCTATAGTGTTTATTCAAAAGGAACCTGAAGTAGTTGGATCCCAAATTTTGCAGTCTTTATTATGTTTTTTAGTTAATTTGATGACACTCAGCTCAAGCATGTGGCTTGTGTCTATCATGACAGATAAACAAACATTGTAAATCATAATTTAATGTAAATATTTTAGCCAGAGCTTGTAAATGTAGTTCTGTGAAACAAAACTACAATTTTCTTACAACAGGACAGTTGATTCTAGCTGCCTGCTTGTCAGAGGTTGGCTTCACACTGTAGAATTAATGCAGTTTGACATCATTTAAACTGCTGTGGAATTCTGGAATTTATAGTATAGTGAGGTACCAGCACTCTGTGTCGGAGAAGACTTTGTAAAACTACAGCTCCCAAGACTCCATAGCATTAAGCCATGGCAGTTAAAATGGTGCCAAACTGTATTAATTCTACAGTGTAGATATACCAAGTATCTGAAAGGCTAAAAAAAGAGCATCCTTCCTAAGCTATGATTAGAGCCACACAAAAAAGTTGGCACACACATTTGTATGGCATAAGAGAAAAAGAAACATTTATCCTGCCTTCATCTCATAAACAATGCATTGAACAAAGTCACTGACATTTTTCTGAGAGTTTAAGTTTAACCTTTCACACATGAAAAAGTAAAACCTACCTTGAACCTCTTTACTCTTTCCACACAGAGGATGTGAAAGCCATAGTTCTGCTCAGAATATTGCCTAGAGCAAATCAGCTGGGCGGGAGCGAAGAATTCGTTGACACATGAATTCTTGTCACATTCTTTTTCCAAATCCAAAAACATTTCAGCTGACACCTTCTGTTTCCCAATAATCCCTCTTGAAGCTTTAAACTAGAATGGATTTTGGTTTCATTGCAGTTAGCCGCTGGTTCCATAAACTTCTCTCATTAACAAACTTCTCTGTGTTGTATATATTTTATTCATAAAGCCGCTTGTGTAGGGTTGCCTTTAGGGGAAGCTGCTCTTAATCACAGAGGGTTGCAAGTTATATGCAACTACCTTAGAACAGCAATGTGGGGAGCGGGTAATGGTTCCCTTCAAAATATCACCTTTCTCTCTACACAAATAAAGATAATTTTTACCTTCCTTACATCCCAGTCACAGTTCTTTTTGTTGTTATTTGATGCTAACAAAAGCACTCCTCTTTCGGAGTTCTCTCTCTTTTTCTCCCATTTCTCAAACATGCCGGTGGCATTTTTTAACATTCTAGCTCTTGTGAGAATTCATTACAGCTCTGAAGAGGCAGCGGTGCATTTTATTTCATTGTGCTGCTTGGCAGCTTTTATAACAGCTACCTATTTGTTTTAGCCTCCTTGCTTTATGCCTGTAGCCATTATATAAGAGATAATTGCAGATTTACTAATAAATAAGATACTATTAATAGACAGGATTTGCTTTAGGTTGCTTCGATCTGTGTTCCAAGAGAAATGGCAAAGAAGAAAGGTAAAAACAAAAATCTTGCTTTGTTGCATATTGTTCTGTAATTTATTATGTGAGTAATAGATGGTTCTTTATTCATTTGTATGTTTAGTCTGTAATTAAGTCCATGCATCATTGCAGAGTCAATAAGGAAAGGACAAAAGAAGGTATCTCTTCACACACTGCATAGTTAAGTTATGGAATTCACTACTATTGGATGTGGCTGTGACAATCATCTTAGATAGCTTCACAAGGGAAAGAGATAAACCCATGGAGTCAAGAAAACATGTATCAAGGAAGAGAAAAAATGGGAGGAATCTATTGTTCTTAGGTCCTGTTTCCTGGGAGAACCTATTTAACAACTATGGCAAATCAGGTACTGAAATAAGATTCGTTTCTAATGGCTAACCATGAAAAAATGAGATCAGGCACAGGAGTTTATTGCACAATGCAGGCATATTGACCAAGTGCTCCTACTGCCAGTCTAGCTCTTACCAGAGATTAATATGGCCCCCACTATTGACTGTCAGAGTCCAGCAATAGCTCACAATCCTGCAACATGCTCATCATCTACTGATGATGTGATGGGTCTATTCCACTTCTATGTCTGGATCCCAGCAGTAAAGTGATATCAGGAGGCTGGATGCTCCTTTTCTCTCACTCTTCCTTCCCCATGCTCTATTTCTGATCTGTCTGTGTTCTGTTTATTTAATATTTAACAGTTATAGTTAATTTTTTTCATTTCTGAAACTTCAAAATTAATCTATTTTAAAAAAATATAACAAAGAAGCAGAAGTGCAGAAAGACAGGGTTAAGAAAGCATGCAGATGTATATATTGTCGAAGGCCTTCACAGCTGTAATCACTGGGGTGTTGTGTGGTTTCTGGGCTGTATGGCCATATTCATATACATTTTAGATAACATTGAGCAGCAATCGGACTGTACAGAGTCAAAGAGAATAACAAGTATACCTGTTTGTACAACTAACAGAAGATGACAGAATGAAATCGAATACGTTGAAACACTAAACACTACACCTATAACACAAAGTTAAATAAACACAAAGTTAAATAAAGTGAGATATTACTTCTAATTAGGCTTGTGCAGTCCAGGTAAATGTTGAGCTGTTTGGTGTCTCAGCTTTCCATCAGTGCCTCAATCTGTTTTTTGGGAACCTCCTGAAATCAGGAGAGCAGATATCTATTTGCGCTCTGGGGTGCCGAAAGATCAATTTTCAACTGGTCCGTTATGGGGGCTGGGCTTTCCTGGATCCCCTTCCCATCATTTTAGGCATTGCCATTTAAGCTGTTTCTACTCTAGAGGAGAGGCACTCAGCTGCAGGCAGGTGCATGCTTTATGGCAGCTTATTATATGTTCCTCTAGAGCAGACCTGGGCAATTGCCGGCCCTCCAGGTGTTTTGGACTTCAACTCCCAGGAATTCTAACCAGTTTACCAGCTGTTAGGATTTCTGGGATTTGAAGTCCAAAACACCTGGAGAGCCGGCAATTGCCCAGGTTTGCTCTAGAGCAGTGTTTTTCAACCTTTTTTGAGACGCGGCACATTTTTTACATTTAAATCCTGGGGCACACCACCAACCAAAATGACACAAAATGACACTCTAACACAGTAATACATATAGTTAATATTTTTATAAATGTATTTATATACTCAGTGTGAAACCTGGACCTGTTTCGATGAGCACAACATAGATATCCTGGCAGGAATGGCAGAAAGACACAAACTTTCCACACAGAACTCCCATAACCAAGAGAAAATACTATAAGAGTTTGGTGGGCATTGACCTTGGGTTTTGGAGTTGTAGTTCACCTATATCCAGAGAGCACTGTGGACTGAAACTATGTTGGATCAGGACCAAACCTGGCATGAATACTCAATATGCCCAAATGTGAACACAGATGGAGTTTGGGGAGAATAGACCTTGACATTTGGGAGTTACAGTTTCTGGGATTTATAGTTAACACGCAATCAAAGAGCATCCTGAACTCTTCCAACAATGGAATTGAACCAAACTTGGCATATTGAACTCTCATTACCAACAGAAAGTACTGAAAGGGTTTGCTTGGGAATTGACCTTGAGTTTGGAAGTTGTAGTTCACCTACACCCAGAGAGCACTGTGGACTCAAACAATGTTATGTTGTTGTTTGTTTTCTATCCAGAATCACAATGTTGGAAGGAGGCTCACCACTTTAAGGTCCCCAAAACAGGCATGGGAAAACTTCAGCCCTCTGGGTGCTTTGGATCCTGCTTAAATGGCTGAGGGGGAAAAAGGAAAAGAGCCGGAGGCTGCTAGGAATGGTGGGAGTTGGAGTCCAAAACACCTGGAAGGTCCAAGTTTGCCCATGCCAGCTTTCGACAGAGACCTCTTCCTCCCCCTTCACGCCCTTTCTTTCCCCTCCTGCTGAACACCTACTTTTTCTTCTACACTGCCGCTTCTGCCACCATTTTGATCTGAAGGGGCAGCGTGAGCGTGTTCAGGAGGGTAGGGGGGAGGGAGGGAGACGTGACCTGTGCGGGCGCTACTGAGCAGACTCGCCTCAGAGCAAAGCAAGCAGAACGAGGCTGGGAAGAAGGGAGCCCAAGTGGAGAAGAAAAAGTGTTCAGCAGGAGGGGGAAGAAAGGGTATTGGAGGTTCCAATTTCCCACGGCACACCTGATGATTGCTCACGGCACACTAGTGTGCCACGGCACACTGGTTGGGAAATACTGCTCTAGAGGAGAGGCACTTGAATGCAGGCAGGTGCACATGCTTTCTAGACCTGCATGCCCCACATGCATGCACTCTTTCCAAGACAAGGAGGCAAGTTCTGTTTCTTACTCTAGAGGAGATGCTTGGCTGCAGGCAGGTGCCCTTGGTTTCTGAGCCTGTACGCCTCACACACACTCTTTCCAAGGTAAGGAGGCAAGTTCTGTTTCAGAGGAGGCACTTGGCTGCAAGGAGGTGCACACACTTTCTGGGTCTGGCACTGGAAAAAGCCACAGTAGAAATCAAATAAATAAATAAGCCAATAAAATAACTCTACATCTTTTCAACAAAAAAAATCAGAAAGGAAAAAGTGTTCTTTGAACAATCATGCTATTTAAAAAATCCTTTGGAAGAACTGTAAACTGCTGCAGATAAAAGAATAGAACAGAAGTGTAGATGAAACAAAATGAGCTGAACATACAAAGCTATGTTTTGAGAATTAACTCTTCCAATTGGAAACATCTGACAGTTTCTTTCATTATTACAAATAAGTAGCAACTAGGTAATGTGGCAGGAAACATCCATCTAGAATCTTTAGTTAATCCATTATGGAGAAAATATAGAAATTTACATAACTTTGTTTCTTTTGCTGCAAAAAGTAAACCAAACTTCGATAACAAGTTGAGAAAATACCTGAACCAGCAGTAATCTAGTTCAGTAATTTCATTACCAAAAGATCAGGGTCACAACAACAGCAATTACCTGTAATTTCCCATTCTGGCAATTATATTATTATGAAAATGATCACTTGCTAACTGCACTGAAGCTTCTAGGGGCACTAAAATGAATTCTTTTTGCTTTAGCCTGCTTGCTAATTGTGTCAGGTCTTTAGGGTAATGTGATTACCACTCCCTTTGTTTCCCTCTCAGAGCAGGGGGGGAAAAGAGTAACTTGATAAGGATCTAATGTTGCTTTTGAGGTACATATTCTGTCATGGGAAATCCACTGGGGGAAGTCCTCATCTGTCTCTTAGAAGAACATCTAATTTATTTTCATTTTCATTTTTCTTTTTGAATTGTTTACCATTCCTATCAGTACAATGTCTTTAAAGCAATCACAACAATTTTAAAAAGGTAGCAGAAAGCTTTACAATTATAAAATGAAGCATAGATAAATAACTTCAGGCAATGTGTTCTCTAAACATTTTTTTCAAAGCGCTACCTCTGAGTGTACTTGTGACATTAGTTACAAAAGATGGAGCTGGGGGAGAGATGGATTAGGTGACTCCTCTTCTATGAACACAATTCCATATCACAAAAGTCAAATCACATTGCCAAGTTGAAACCACATGCTGATGGTTTCTTTGTTATCATGGCTATTCCTATAAAATGCTATGTTCATTTGTGGTTTGCCAAAATCAATTATTGAAAGTGATCTGTATTTTATATTGACTTTATTTAAACTATGTAAGGGGTCAAGAAATTGAACATAATTGCTACTTAACTTTTGAATTACAATGGTTAATCAATCATTAAATGCTAATCAAGGTGGGCAATTGAAGCATTCATACCTACTTCCAACAGACAAGAATTCTTTCTCCCACTCTGGAAATTCCACAGATATATAAGCCCAATTTTCCTAGTTTCCAACATACCTCACAACCTCTAAGGATGCCCGCCATAGATGCCGGTGAAACATCAGGAGAGAATGCTTCTGGAACATAGCCATACAGACCAAAACACTTACAACAACCTATTGCAATGATTTTTTAAAATGAAGCCAACATGGCTTTGCATGTACTAATTAGGGTTGCCACTTTTAAAGATAAGAGTAAGAGACATTTACCTAAAAATACAACATTTTTCCAAGATTTGGCCCTGGGTCAAGATTTGAATTTTCCCCACATTAGGTTATTCTGTGGCAAAGTGATGTTAAGGTGGCTTTATCGCAGGTTGTCCCTTATCAGACCCCTATGCCATTTAGCCACCATGGGGATGATCCATAAGTGGTTGGTGTCCAAAACATTGTAAGCCTTCTGGAAACTACTGGAAACATCCTTCCAGAATGCATCCAGGCTACCTTTCCCCCATTAATAGCCTCTGCATCTGTTATGATTTCTATTTTAGTAGAGAAATTTATAGACATATCATCTTTAATATGTTGGAGGGCAGGAAAACCTAGTAAACTAGACTTAGGATGGTTCCAGACAGTACTTTATCCCAGAGTAGCCGTGTTTAAAAAACGCAGATGTTCCGGGGATCTGTCTATTCCCACCCCAAAAAGTGTGTGCGTTCTGGGGTGGATGTCCAGATGTTCTGCCGGGACTAATTTAGTCTGGAAAACTATGGGAATGGTTTAGTCTGGAAAACTATGGGAAGTAGTGGATTTATTCTGCACCTTCCAAGAAGGTGCGGAATAAATGCACTATCAAATTAATTCACCACAAACCAGAGTTTTCCTGGTTTGTGGTGAATTAATTCAGGATTGTTCAGAACGTTGTCTTGACAGCCCCCTTTTTATTGTAGAATTTTCTGCAATAAATGTATTGAGTGGATGGGCCCTTATATGTTTGCCTCTTTTCTCTGTGTATTTCTGTTCATGATATTTGTTAAGGGAATCTGGAGACAGCTGCTGTTTACCTTGCCTGTTTAGCAGGTATATCCAGCTACAGTAGAATTTTATTCTTTCTCATTTTAATTTTTACTGCATGCAGCTGTAATCCATTACCAATTTTTGTGCTTATCTTGCCCTCTATTAACACAATGCTTTCACTATTTTCCAATGCTTCTCAATCATATAATATCAATGCTTTTTGAAAAAGCCTTCCTGGTTCACGTACGACAAGTAAGGAAAGGGGACTGGGGCATGAAAACTTTATTTAAAATGTGCTTTGCCTGTACATTCAGGAAGCAAAGGCAATATTATAAAGAAAGCTTAGTTACACCTGTTTTTCAACTACACTTCCCAGCCATGAATTCTATTAAGAACTAGAATGCAATAAAAATCACATTAAAATTCTTAAACGCTCTGTAATTTTCACCCCAGTCTCTCAGAAGTATCTTCAGGGACAGCCAGAATGTATCAAACTCATGAAAACAGCAGCATTCCTGCAAATAATTTGCATGCCAAATTGCCTCTGTATTGGCCCCAGAACAACCGTTTAACACTTCATGTTTGGCTACTGCTGTGTGTAAAACACATCTCTGAATACTATAATAGTCAAAAGCCCTAATGACTTCCTGAAAGAAGCAGCATTTTTCTATTCCCTTCCCAGAGCAGCTGGAAAATTCAGAAGGTAAAAGCTTGCCTCTAAATATCTATGAAAAGGAATTGACAACAGGCATTTGTAAATCTAGTCTTTGATGTGACAAAAGCAAAGCACTGTTGTTCATGGAGTTAGTGGAACAGAATTCAGGGAAGTATTTGACTATAAATCTAAATAAAATTAGACATTCTGAGAAAACTCCAAATTGCACAAGAAATATCCTAGTCCAGGAGAAGCACCACAATCACCAACCATCCTGTTCTTTAGATTCTCATTTTCTTTCTTTTTACTCCATTTCACAAACATAGTATGTTTTAAGTCGGATGAAGGGACAGTTTGAGAAGCCCTCAGTTGATATTGAAAGTAACAAATATAATTTATATAATTCACATAGGTAACAGTGGCTCAGGCATTCTCATAAAATTTCATTGCAGAGTTAAGATCGAGAAGAGTATTTACCAGCTGTCTCAGTTCTTATATTTTCTTCCACAATTTGCTCAGTTGGAAAGAGTATGTGTGTTTAGGGAGCTGTTCAAGTCATTGTAATCTGTGTCACAATTTAGATGGGGTGGTCATTAGAGAGTTAACTAAGGAAGAAAATGAATCAAAACTTTCCTAACATAAATACTTTGTGCATTTATAAATTTGATCTCAATTCAGGTTCAAGGAAACAGACATTTAATGCCAACATGAAGCCTAGAGTTTATAGGTATCTAAAATGAGTTCTCCATCTCCAGATCTATAAAGGTCCCTGATGTCATTGATACAAGTTTACTGGAGAAAAGTCCAAATTCATGCTTTCAGAAATGCATAAGGAATCTTACTTGGTACCCACTTACCATTCCAGAATCATTATCCGGTTCCCAAATATTTCAGTACTGAGGATGCACCTGTACTATAGAATGAATACAGTTTGACACCACTTCAATTGCCATGGCTAAATGTTATGGAATCTTAGGAATTGTATTTTACAAGGTTTTTAGCCTTCTCTTTCAAAGTGTGCTGGTGCTTCAGCAAACTACAACTCCCAGGATTCTATAGCACTGAGCCATGACAATTTAAGTTGTGTCAAACTGCATTAATTCTAAAGTGTAGATGCACTGTATGATATAGAACAATTGATTCAATCTAAAGAAAAAGAGATTCTATGTAAATATTATAAAACATTTCCTGATGTTAAGAGCTGTTCAACAGTGAAATACATTGCCTCGGAGGGTGATAAAGAGCTTTCTTCTCTGAAGATTTGTAAACAGAGGCTGGATGGCCATATGCCAAAAATGCTTTGATTGTGTATTCCTGCACATCTTATTTATTTATTTATTTATTGGGGCTTCTTCGCCGCCGACTCCCGGGGGCTCGCGGCGGCTCACAGAGCCAGTGGCCCAGCGCCAAAGGGTTAAAAACATAAAACAGTTAAAAAACAATTAAAACAACAAAATACATTATACCAATTGAACAGCAGCAAATATCACAGCCCAGAGAGTATAGACGAGGCCTACTCGCCGAAGGCCTGCCTAAACAGATGAGTTTTGCAGGCCCGTCTAAATGGCAGCAGATCTCTCAGGGCTCTGGCTTCGGCCGGGAGGGCGTTCCATAGTGTGGGAGCTATAACAGAGAACGCCCTCCGGCGGGTCGATGTTAAATGTGCCGACTTTGCAGATGGTACTACCAACAGGTTGGCCTCTTCGGACCGAAGTGATCTCGCTGGGCAATATGGAGTGAGACGGTCCCTCAGATACGCTGGCCCCAGGCCGTGTGTGGCCTTGAAGGTAAGAACCAGCACTTTGAAGGCGACCCGGTGCTCAATGGGCAGCCAGTGCAGATCCTGCAAAATTGGTGTTATATGGCACCCTGCTGGTACCCCAGACAGGAGCCGGGCGGCAGTGTTCTGCACCAGCTTGAGCTTCCGGATCGACGACATAGGCACGCCAACGTAAAGCGCATTACAGTAATCTAGCCTTGAGATGACCATGGCTTGGATCACCGTGGCTAGGTCGCTCCGGGAGAGGTAGGGGGCCAGCCTCCTTGCCTGGCGGAGATGGAAAAAAGCAACCTTGCTGGCCATGGAGACCTGGGTCTCCATGGTCAGCTGGGAGTCCAACTGGACACCCAGGCTCTTCACGGACGGCGCTGGATGCAGCGCCGCACCGTCCAGGGTCGGAAGCCGGGCACCCACCTCGCCCGGGCCGCCCAGCCACAAGATCTCCGTCTTCGCCGGATTCACCATCAACCTACTGGCTCGCAGCCATCCAGTAACGGCTTCGAGGCAATGTTGGAAATTATCGGGGACGGATCCCGGCCTGCCCTCCATCCTCAGAATGAGCTGGGTGTCATCGGCGTACTGATGGCAGACCAGCCCATAACTCCGCACCAGCTGTGCAAGCGGCTGCATGTAGATGTTAAATAATAGAGGGGAGAGAATGGCCCCCTGAGGGACTCCACACACTAATGGGGAGCCCTCGGAGACCTCCCCGCCCCTCCTCACACGCTGAGACCGCTGGCGGAGGAAGGAGGACAGCCATTTAAGGACAGTCCCCCTCACTCCGGCCATGGCCAGGCGGTGGAGCAAAAGATTGTGGTCGACCGTGTCAAACGCTGCCGTGAGGTCCAATAACACGAGCAGCGCAGACCCGCCTTGGTCAAGCTGGCAGCGGAGTTGGTCTGTGATGGAGACCAGGACCGTCTCCGTCCCATGCCCCGAACGGAAGCCGGACTGGAAGGGGTCTAGCCATGTTGTATCATCTGGGGTTGAACTGGATTATTCTTAAAGTATCCTGCAGCTATGAATAACCTATGCTATCTCAACCTCACTCTTTCATTTTTTAGCCCAACTTACCCAGTTTTCTTCTTTGAAATACTGGAGGGCATGCATGTGCCTGCTCAACAGTAATAGGGAGATTGTCAGTAAGATCTTTTGGTATGCTTCAATTTAGGAATAGAAATAAAATTGTAGCTTTCTGCAAGCAAAAGTAACTTTTTCAGTGCAACAGACCTGCCTAAAATGTAATAAAGGCAAGATTAACACTTGGGATAACCTTTGTGGGTTTTTGTGGGTTCAGTCTGTATCATTTGGAGGTGTGTACAAGTGTGTGCATACAAACATAATCTCTGATTTGTACAACTCTAAGGATAAACATTTGATAACTAGCTCCTCTTAAACATAAGTTATTATTCCCAATATAGAGTTTTCACTGTACTTGGTTTGTAACTACAAGCCATACTAGATAGACAGGAAATCAAACCATTCAGTGCTCACAGAGTAAACATGAGGATTTGGATCAAACCACAGCATTTAGTCCATAGCTTATCCAAATTGTCCCCCTTGAGCTATCTTCAGAATTCATCTGCAAGGAAGTTATGTTAAAAAGCCTTAAAACCATATGTTACAAGTTGAACTTAAATCAAACATGTTAATACTGTGGAGAGTTGTAAAAATACACATACCATGTCTTGGCTGAGCTTTTCTCACTCTCTCTGTCTCTCTTGAATACAAACTAAGAAATTTGGAGAAACAGAACTGAGGGAATGGATGTGTAAAGTGTGGAGCCATTGTGTTTTCTAATAGAATGCACTACAGAGAAAAATGGAGGTACATGATGAACTAAACACTTGCCTCTGACAGTCTACAAGAGTTCAGTAGTTTTATCAGAAATATAATCAGCAAAATGCACCCAAGAGTGAATTACTAAGCAGCAGAAAAATCCATTTCAAAGAGAAAATTAAAGTCAATATTAGTCTGTACATACTACAGAATCAATACACACATGCATGTGTGCGCACACACATAGGGAATTCAGTTTGGTTATACATTTAAATGGTAGAATATCAAGATATTGCATGTTATTTAGATCTGAATTTTGAATGGGGTTTTTCTATTGGGAAATCATTACTTATATACATACTATGTTTGCAGCATTGTCTTCCTTTCAATATCTTGTTCAGAAATATGCAATTTTCTCACACTATGCTTGAGGAGAATCAGAGGAACAGAGGTTTCTTTTCTGGTTTTTTGGTTATCAAACTAAAATGAAGCATTGGAACTATGAAGCAAGATGGGGAACTGGACAGGTAGATAAAGTTGTATGTTACAGTTATGAATTATAAAAAAGTTGCACATTACAGGTGCTGTATTAAAGGAATGCATGGGTTGGGAAAAGCTAATGGCATCAAGTCCACCTTTGGTACTGAACAGTACACATTAATTTGAAGGTCTGAACCAGTGGTGTTAGTTATTGTGGTTTCTCCAAATATGAATTCTGTCCCCAAATGAAAATTTCATTCCGTCCCCAAATCTATAGCATTGCAGTAACTTGAAACTTTAGTCAAATATTTTGAAATACCGATTAGGTTTACAAAACGAAGGAGCAAACAAAGTGAGCAAGGGAATGTAAAACATGAAATTCCTGTGAGTGATTTTCAGTGTCTTACTTTCTGCAATACTAGAAAGTTGTACCCTGTCTCAAGCTACAGGGAGAGGTGGGTCACAAATTAATATATTATTATTAGAAAGTTAAGAAATGGAGGAAATTTCATGCAAAGCGAACAAGACTACTCCATAATCTACACCTCTTAGAGCAGTACTGAATTCTCTAAAACTGAGCTGAACTTTGAGCCCATCCACACAGTACCTTTATCTCAGGAGCTTCCGGTTCAAAGTGGAGGGTGGCCAAACAACGCCTCCAGTAAAAGATGATTAATTTGAGACAAAGCAGGGAAAACCTGCTTTATCCCAAATTAATTAGATAGCCCAGAAAGGGCTGTGTGCATGGCCGGGAACTTCTGAGGGGACAATCCAGACTCCGCCCACAGTTGATACCCTATAAAAATGTGGGAGCTCACGCTTCTAAGAGGCTGTCTGGGTGTGCCCCCAGTCTGTGCTTTCTGTTACTAAAGGGATCTTTCTCCAGTTGACCAAATATTGAATCTAATGACCATGGAGTGAGTCTGTCCCTTCTTAAAGCTTCTAATATTAAATTTTCAGACTCAAGGAGTATGGATGGGAAACGATCTTCTAAGGTTTTGCATATGTTAGTTCTTTTCAAGGAAAATGATCAACTGAATTTGGTACTTAGTGCTATTTGTTTCCTTCCTTCCCTCTATTTTTTCCTTCATTTTGCCTCCCTTGAAGCTCCCTTGCTGTATACTGAACAGGGCCTCAACATAAAAATTATATATATATTAGCTCTGTGCACCAAGTTACTTTTATTGAGGAACAGAGAAAACATACTGCTTGAAAGTTTTCCATTTGTAAAGGTGATGCAAGGGGGAGGCAGAAAGGGGAGGCAGAAGAAATCAGAGAACATAGTCACCGAGGAACACTGTGTTCAGGCAATCAAGAGGCTATAGGGGTTTTTTTGTCCTGTGCTGCAATAATATTATAGCCTTTTATAGCTTTGCTGCCATAATTCATAGTTTGGGAACTCTGGTGTGCAACTATAAAATATGCTGAATTACAACAAATGTCTAAGTGTATCCAAGATACCTATAACAAGTGTACAACTAATATATAAGAGTTGTACCATTCTGCTGCCATTGTCCTCTAGCAATTGGCATTCAAGCACGCATGATGATTGATCTGCTAGATGATATTTGAAAATAATGCCAATAAAATGAATAGGGAAAATTGAATTATATTTGACTTTCTGCATGCATGACTGCTAATGTTGTGTAGTAAGTTAATAAGTGGTGTACATTAGACTTGTGCGTGGAATTTGTTTCTTCCATTTCCTCCATTTCCTTGGGCACCTTTGGTGCTTCAGAAGCACATAACAGGAAGGGCCCTCCCCATACGAAAATCCGCTTGACACGAGAACAAGAGGGAGCCAATCCCAGCTCCTCCTCTGCTTTTCGGCATCACAGTTTAATCTTTTTTTATCAACCTCCCAGCAAACAAAAATAAACCCTAATTATCTGAAAACTACTACCAGTTAGCTCCTCTTCCAGGAGGTCATCACTCTTCCTTACTTGGAAGTGGGAAGCCTCCTTAAAATGCTTTGAAAAGAGTGTGTGGCTGCTGGCGTGGTGCAAACCAGGAGAGAAAGCATGTGTGTGCCTGCCTTCAGCCAAAGTGCCTCTCTTCTAGAAGAAGTAACAGCTGTAAGAACTTGCCTCCTTGCCTCGGAAAGAATGTGTGAGGCATGCAGCCTCAGGAGAGAAAATACATGTCTGCCTGCAGCCAAGCAGCAAGTGCCACTTCTCTAGAGTAGAATCAGATAGAAGCCTCTTTAAAGCACATGCCTGCCTATAGCATAGTACCTCCTTCCTGGCTTGGAGGGGAGGGAAGCCTTGCCTGAAGCAAGAGTTTCACCAGCTTCGGGCAAAGCTTGCCTCCCCTCTAAGGCAGGAAGGAGAACCATGGCGAAAGCCAGGCAAAACGCCTTCTGTTTATCGGAATACATCCGATTCCATTTCGATAAAATCGCTAAAAAAATCAGAAGTAATTCAAATCCGAAGCCAGAGCAAAACCAATTTCCGAATCGACTTCTGAGAAGCATTTTTCCATTCGGAAACAGGCCTACTAACTATCTGATACACTGAATAAAAACATAATTTAATAATCTTAGCTGAAGCACACCATTGGTTCCTATTCTGTCTCATTGTGCTTTTCACTAAGTAATCTTTTTTTAATGGGCATATACAGAAAAAATCTGACAGCTATACAGGCAAATGAGCTATACAAAGAATCAGTGCCCTCTTTTTCATATTTCTGTTAGCAGTGTTTGGAAATCATATATCAGCACACAACATGTGCCTAAGCAGTGTGGTTAATATGCAAAGCTGCTTCTGAACAGGGTTTGTTCTTTAAAAAGTGACATTGAGAGCTTAGAAGCCTGTGTTTTTAATTTCTTAAACCCACTAATTTCATTGTGCCTGGCATAAAGCAGAATATATTTAGTGTAATTACTGTATAACAGTTATTTTCCTGCACAAAGTAGTAATTTTCCTAAAATTAACTGGACGTCCTCAATTATGTAAATTGAATATCTTGAAAATGCAATCGTTGTGCTGGAAAAAGGACAAAAGAACACAATGGGAAGCAAACCTGAAGGGGAAAAAAGAAAAGAAAACTCCTGATGTACAGATTCGTTTTGGATGGAATCAAGACCAATTATTCACCCCGCTGTTAAGTTGACTTATACAATGGTTCCGCTCTCTGATAGATTCACTTTTATCTATAAATCAAAATGAGACTTTTAGATTCACAGGGAGGCAAAGCTCAAATGAAATAAATTTAGGGAATGAAAGGTATGAGAGGTGCATTGAGGGATAGAACAAGTTTTTATTTGTGTTGTCTATTTAATATTGCCGTCACTATTCCAAACTAGTTAGATGTTTCTTTCACTCTGATTTTCCCTTAGATTGAACAGCTCCAAGTTTTTCAAGTTGTAAAGAATCTATGACTTTATTTTCATACCTCTAGCTCACATTGCTATACATATTTAGTGGGTTCTTAATGCATATTTAGATTTATTTTAATTTTATGGATGTCTTATGAATTGTTGCCTGTTTGGAAGCTGTTCTGAGTCCCTCTGTGAAGGTCGAGAAGGATGGAGTATAAATGTTTTAAATAATAACAACAATAATAATAGTAATAAACTTGAGCTTGCTTAGGAATGGGCAGATCTGTCAAATCAATTTCCATGAATTGTTTTTCCTTCCCATCTCCAAGTTCATTCTTCATTTGTTCTGCACAGGTCTTTAAAAAAACACCTTAAACTTTGTATGCATTTAATGTGTTTCAAAGAGATACATTTATCAGATGGATTAAAGGATGGATTATAACATTTACCGAAAAACATTTGTACATTTTTGAGTAATAAATACAGTATTTTGAGTACCTCCCCCAAATCCATGCATGCTATCTAATACACATACATTTGCATTCACTAAACGGATTATACTTCTGAAAGTGCATGAATTTCTGCGCACATATTGTTTCGAGTTGGAGAAATGTATTCATTTCCCCTTTTCCCTATACCAAATGATTAAATATGAACAGTAAGGCTTCTTAAAGTCTTTCTCTGAGTAAGTTCACTTGCTACTTTTGTGCTGGGGACTCAATGGAAAGTGATGTTGTTACTTTTCAGAAAAGACACTGAGACCTTCTGAAAGCCAAATGTGTGGCATTAAATGTATATTTGCTTTTGTGCCTACATTTGAGTTTTTAAAAAATTATTTTAAAAAAGGAGTGGGGCACAGGGCAAACATAGGTTGAAACAAATCTCTCCCCTGCCCCAGCCTCTTCTGTAATTACTTTGAAAATAAATACTCCCAAAGTTCCTACTTGCCTCCAGAAAGAATCTAATAATTGCAACAGTACACATGGTGTAGGACTCTGGAAAAGTTAGAAAGGAAACACCTACCTCAAACTGAAATATTAATCACTTTGTAAGCCTAGGCAACAACAACAATAATTTTATTGTAAAATCCATTTTGTGGCATAGCATCTAGTCCTTTTCCAAGGAAGCCCTTTCATATTTAGGTACAGAAGAACAGATTTATTTCATACTTATATGGTAAATTATACAATTTAAGACTTTTCTTTCTTAAAAGACATGAGATTGTAGGGAAACATTTGGAGAAAATGAGCACAGGTGCATTTTTTGCAAATGTGTGAAATGTTCTGTACTGGAAAATTGAATAATTATCATGCAAAGGTTATAAAATGGACTCTCAGTATCCGCTGGGGTTTGGCCCTAGGACACTCGTATATACTAAAATCAATGGATGTATCTTGTTTTTATGTGTCTGATTTTTTTAAAAAAATATTTAGTTGCCCTGAACACTTTTTGGTGGAAGGTAGATTTAACAAGTCAGTCATTCATTCAGTCACTGTGTCACATTACTTAAAAGACACAAATATTTAAATGGTATAAAGAGCAACTTTAAACATAGTTTTTCTGTATAAATGATGTATCAAATAATCATTGTTATCAAATAATCATATGTCATCATGGGGATGCCTGAACCACCAGTAGGAATAACAAATGCAATTTTCCTCTATGAATACACATCAGATGCACATTTCAAAAAAGCTTTATGACAAGTTTAGAATAGAATTCAATATTAAACTCCTATGTAGAATATCATTCTCAGAGAAAAATGAGGTATTGTCTGAAAGAGATGTAGTAAGGTGAACTAATTTTATCATTTCCATTAACTTGAGTTATAATTGGTGCACCACCTTTAACTTGTACAGTGTGTTCTGATCTTATTTACCATCAGAACAACCATATGAGATACGCCACATAACACTTTTATCCCTTTTATCATAGGCAACTGAGCTAGAAAAAATAGGTGACTTTCTAAAGCTGATGTACTAAATCACTGAAAAATGACTTACACATTAAATTACGGCCTGTGAATCCCACAGGCTTTCAACAAATCCTACAACATGTAGTACATGAGAGCTTGGGAGACAGGGAGAACATTGTGTCATTATAAAACACTTCTTATCATGGATACTGTAAAATTAAATTGTGATCATAAGCACAGCAGACCAAAAGTTCATCATCCAACTGCTACGTGGCAAGGAGGCTGTTAAAATTATAAAATGTATGCTGGTTTTCTCTGCTTTTTGATAAGAATGAAGCCTTTGGGAAGACATTATAATCTTTGAACTCTTTTACATTCTCTCAAAATATGTGACTCTAATAAATGGATGGTAATAACATCATTTACTACACATGGTTTCATCTGGTTTGCCATGGACATCTGTAGGAGGGAACTTCAATTAAAACTCAGCTAATGAGGAAATTCTGTGTCCCAGAAAAAATGAAACACTGAAGGAGCCATAATAAAAATCCAAGCATACAAAAGGAAATATTAATGTGATTCATAATTTCTCTGATATTTACCATCCTTGATATTTTCATCTCTGTATGAGGGAGAGGTGTTTACTGTTCAGTAAGCAGGAAACAGTAAATTAACAATATGACAATGCTGCAAGTTTGAAAATGTTTAGATAAGATTTTTTTCTGCATTTTGGAGAGTTAGGATTATCAAAGATAAGTTTTGTGCACATTTTAAAAACACTTTAAAGTATCTATATATATAAAGGAAGAGTCGTCATGGAAAGACCGTCCCAAACAGAGAAACCTTACAATGCAGAGACACCAAACTTGCCAACAGAAATAGGCCTCAGACAAGGTACGTTTGTAGCAAAGAAACTTCCCCCCCCCAAAACCTAAAAGGCCCCCAAAACAATGAGTCAAAAAGCCCTACATTTCCCAGCATCCTCCGGGGCTGCCAACGACTCTCCCAGCCTCTACATTCTGACAACATGATTGGCTGCCAATAAGGGCGGATTTGCATAACTCCTGTACTGGCCAGCCAACATGAACATTCCGACCCATAATAAACTGTCAGAGGAGGATAAGGCAAAGGGCTGAGGCACAAACACAAACACCCAATTCACTTCCCACAGAAAATTTACACCCCTACAAATCACAGACCATGCCCAAAATTGACAGTAAGGCTTCATTAACTTAATTTCCCTGACTAGGCCTCACTTAATGGAATGCTGATTACGCTCTGAATTGACAGTAAGGCTTCATTAACTTGCTGTTCCTGACTAGGCCCCAGCTCATGGGACATTGTGTATGGCCTGAATTTACAGTAACCTACCTTGGCACACAGAGCCCCTATGACCCACGCTACATTCTACTACAGTTTGGAAGAGGGTGGACCATGGATTATGGGACTTGAAGTACCTCCATGGATAATGGGATTTGTAGTACTTCAAAACCCATCATTCCCCACAGACCACTGTGTCCAAGAACCAAGACCGATAAAGACCAAACTTGGAAAACAATGCACCCCATGACCCACACTCCATCCAACTGCAGATTAGAGGAGGACACACCATGGATAATGGGATTTCAAGTACCTCCACTCACTTCCAAAGTACCCCACCCACACACGCATTAACCTCTACATCAACACAGCAGACGGAAAGACAAAAAACATTGTATATCCACAAGCTATGCAGAACACTAGCAACACCACACAACAACAACTCCACAGGACTCCAACATCCCACCCACCAAAACAACCCACAACAACACAGCCATGACCCCAACAACACCATAACTAACAACAACTCCAACCCTTACATACTCAGACTTCCTCGCATCTCCAAAATAGGGCACAGCAACGCGTGCCGGGTACAGCTAGTATAAAATGAAACAACATGATGAATATAGTGAGGGAGAAGTAGCACTAACATTCCTTTCAAATGTATTGTGTGGGCAGAGCCGACCACCCTCCATCCCCTCTTCCTGCACAAATAAACAAACACATGGTGTTGGGATAACCAAAGGCCACAACTTGTTTATTGGCTACAATACAAACAGGGTTGTCAGTCATGCATGTGTTCTGAATCAGGAATTGGACAGCCCACTGGTGACCGATTCCATCAAACAACAGTGCAGATTGCAGGCAGATTTCTGACTAGTTCTGTCCTGGGACACTCATACTGCCGCACTCCTAATAAGTCACCGGATCACTCCCCACTTCCAAAAGGGCGGGGGGAGTATGCAAACCAAATCCAGGGCCCATGCCAAATGCCCTCAAGTTGTGACAAAAGAACATGACTGTGAAATAACAATAACACCAAACACAGGCTAAATAACTACAGGGTGGGAAGGAGAGGGCAGCTTGAAGGCACTGGTTGAGGCAGGCATAATTGTAGCCAGTCAGGTTTCAGGGCAGAGTCTGGTCCTGATTGACTGTGCACCCAAGGGGCACCAAAACACAGGGGCACAAAGAGCTTCTAGGAAAGTGAAGCCCCAGGAGAAGATGGCAGGTGGGGGAGCACAAACATCTGTAAAATAATTCAGTATTATGATCTGCATATCACACAACATCACTACCAGTCCACCATGTCTCCACAATGAAGCCATTTGGTGCTATTGATGTGCAAAGCAAAGTCCAACAATAGCTCTTGCTTGTGCCATAATACCGGGACTTGACACATGCAATGAAATCCCCTAGTTTCTGTGGCAGCATCTGCTCCTCTCCCCTGAAGATTTGTTTTAAGTAAAGTGTCTTAAAGTTAAAAAGGGAAAAGAAACAAAGAGGGGAGAGCAGCATTGTGGAGGTGGAAGTACAGCACCAGCAGCTGTGCAATGTGATGCATCACAATAATGGCAAGTAGCTGCTATCCCACATCATTGGAACACTGCAGAATAACAGTTCATGTGATAATATTACTAGCCATGTGTGTTTGTATTGGAAATAATTACAAGTTGAATGTTATTTGACTTTGTATGTTGGAATCTGCCCTGAGTCCCCCGGGGGAGATAGGATGGAATATAAATAAAGTTGTTTATTATTATTTGCTTTAAAGTGGGCTTTTTGGCTCTTTTTTAAAAATTCAAGTAACTGTGTAATTTTGCTGATAATTCTAGGAACTGATAGGATTTTCCTATCTCGATTGCAAAAATTCCAGCACATGTATGCCCCTGTATTCTAAAACAAAGTATGGGCTCAGCTAGTTTTAAGCATGGATTTTAAACTTGTGTCTTGTGTTTAATCCCTGTCCTGTATATTTTAATATGTATTTTATAGAAATACCTTTTAATATGAGTCTTTTAGAGAAATATATTTTAATATGTGTATTTATAGCATTTTTACAATATTTGTGTTCTTTAATTATGCTCTAACCAGCCTTGAGCCACAAGAAAATGTGGTTAAGAAATAAAATTATTATTATTACTATTATTATTGTTATTATTATTATTAGTAGTAGTAGTAGTAGTATACTTCCACCTTGCAGAATACACAAAATACGAAAAGGCTTGGAATGGCAAAATGCATCTTTATGTTTTTATTTATATTTTACATGTTTGTAGGGACTTTACTCATGTACTTTGAAAATGAGAAAATGATTCACTGCACAAGTGCGAATTCACACAGAGATGAAGCCTCAGACAAAGCTTCCAGAACAAGGGGGTGCATGAACTAAGATGGGCAGTGCATAGGTTGGGAATAGTTATGACTAAGATGCTATGGTAAGCTAAAAGTGCTTTCAGCTTACTGAAAGAGCTTGCAGTAAACATTGATGTGATGAGTGGCTGTCCTGGCATGCTCCAGTTCTCAACATGATGGTTAGGTAATGCCAGAACTCTTTTTAGGACCTTATGTATTAAAGCCCTATAGAATCAACATACCATGACGATTGCCAATTAGACTATATGAATAACTCATTTAGTGATAAAACTCAGTCAGGACTGAACTGAGAGAACCCTGTATCCTTAGCTATTATCTGATTAAATCCCAGTAAGATGAGAGCAGTTCTTCTGATAAAGTCCCAGGTCTCAAAATGTTTCAGATAGAGAACGAATAAGCAAAGTAAGTAAGCAAAATAGAAGAACTTGCCTTGGAGCAACAGGGGAAAGCGTCTTGCTCCCTTCAGAGCTCCACTGCCTCCTTCCTTAGCTATTATCATTCCTCTTTTTCAAATTAAATGTCTCTGCATTACAATGGAAGTATTTCTATCATTAGGGTACATTTATTTTGGGAGCATGAGCTATATGCTTATGATAAGCTGTGATGGCAAGAGAATGTGAAAGCACGTGGGAAAGACTGCACACAGTATATGTGTGTGTGTAAGTGTGTGAATGTGCATGTGAGACATAGAGAAATAGAGAGAATGGAGGGAGCAAGAATATGCATTTCAAACCTGCATTCAGAATCAGGAAATTTGGATGCAACTGTTCCATATCATCCCTGAAAAAATGTATCTGCACAGCTATCTTCTTTCAGCATGCACCTATAAATGAATGAACAACTTGAGAGAGGCTATCTGTTCACTCCTGAAATATCCCAGTGGAATAATATTTTTTTAAAAAAGTAAGCCAACAAATATCAGCTTCTTTTCTCCTTCAGGTTTATGTCAGTGTTGGATACTTATTTAAATGTCTGTTTGCTGTCATTGCCTTAGGATATACATGTTTCATTTCCATGCACATCCTGGGAGACTACAAGCATATGGTAAGGGCTCAAGTGCCCTACTGTAAACATTACAATGTAAATTGCTCAGAGTAAAACTGGCAGCAGTGAACAGGTTGAATTTTAGTATTTTTTCTGTGTGTGAACACGCATGTGCGTGTATCCAATATACAATTTCTATGAACATAAATATTTTGGAATGCACAAACGATTACACCTTCCCCAAGTGTGATGAAAGGGCTTCATTTTCACCCATCTCCGAAAGATGTTGGATTAGCCTAAATTCATGCCTTGAAGTAAAGCGTCAGATTTTATTTGCCATGGGGTGAAGGAGAGCTAAATAACGGGCACAGTAAAACAACATTTAATAAAAGATGGAAAATGATCCTATTTCCTGTGAAAGGCACTGTTCCTAAATGAAACAGGACATTTTTAGTGTTAGAAAGTTCTTCCCTAATCTTAGTAGCCAAATGTATAGTTTTCAGAATGCCATTATATATAATCATCAGCAGTTCATGACCATTGTCAGTTAGACTACTGTATATAAATAGCACATCCAGTGATCACTTTTATTCCCATTGATACAGCATGATATACTAACAGTACTATTAAAAAGAAAGCCAACCATATAAAGAGTATATAATAACAGCTATAAAGGTTTCCCAGACACCATTCAAAACTTAACCAAGTGTTATTATAATGAAATTTCTATCAGGTCTGGCTTTGCAGTTTCATACTTTGGGCTCCTGGAATTCACTTTGCTCTTTTAATCTAAGGATCCTTCTCTGGATCTGGTACTTTGGTCTCAGAATGGCTGTTGTTCTGGATAACTGATTGTGTTCATCAATGGGATCAGGATGGTAAAGTATCACCAGTTGCCCATTTCACTTCTTAAAGGGGGAAAGTAGGAGGTACCCTAAAATATATTATATATCAATTAGGTTAAACATGACCCACATTTTTATTGATGTTAACTGCCATCAGTTTGACTTTGACTTATAAATAAGAAACCCTATAATTAATAACTCTGCTCAGGTCTTTCAGACTCAGGGTTGTAGCTTCCTTGATTGGGTCTTTCCATCTGGAATGTGATCATCATCTTTTCTTACTGCTTTCTACCTTCTTAAGCATTATTATCTTTCCTAATGAGACATGTCTTATCATGATATGGCCAAATTAAGACAATCTTAGTTTTATCATCTCGGCTTCAAATGAGAAATCAGACTTTATTTGGTCCATTGATCTCTCATTATAGAAGCCCATGGTATCTGCTGAATTCTTTATCACCACATTTCACATGGGTTGATTTTCTTCCTATGTCATTTCTTCGCTGTTCATCTTTCACAAACATGCTTAGAAATAAGAAATATGATGGTCTGGACAATAACAGCTTTGAATTCAATTATGCATCTTTGAATTTCAGGATCTTGTCTAGTTCCTTCTAAAATGTATTTCCAAATCATATTTCTTGACTGCATTCTCCATTCTCATTATAATTAAGCTAAGGCATGTTGCCATTATTGTTGTTTCTTAATGTTTTCCACATTCCCGGCACCCAAAACCTCTTTAGATTTTATCCATTCCTCTCATTCCTAATCAGCTTCCATTCTCTGTGTCTTTTTAAACTGACAAGTTCATAGTTTGTATATTCTCCCTCACTGGTGAATAGGGGCACTTCCAGACAGTCCTTTATCCCAGGAGAATCCGCATTTAAAAAGTGTGGATGTTCCTGGGTCTCTATCCACACCCACCACAGAAACTGTGTGCTTTCTGGGATGGGTGTCCAAATGTTCTTCTAGGACTGGCCTGAGAGAACATCTGGAGACCCTATTCCCCTCCCCCAAAGCCCCCAAGCCCCTTTTAAAAGTAAAGAAAACTTACCCAGCCTCCATTACAGTCTTGCCAGAGCTCTCCCAGCATGTAGAAATGACATGCCAGGAGAAGGTGGAGAGGAAAATCTCCCCCCCCCCTTCCAGGTGCGTTCCACATGCCGAGAGAGCTCCAGCAAGACTGTAATGGAGACTGAGTAAGTTTTCCTTACTTTTAAAAGGGGTTGGGGGCTTTGGGGGAGGGGGTTGGGATTCCCATAGTTTTCCGAACTAATTTAATCCGGGAAACTTGGGAATGGTATATGGACTGCAGTCCAGAAACCAGAAGTAGTGGGTTTATCCTGCGCCTTCCAAGAAGATGCAGAATAAATCCACTATCTAATTAATTCGCAACAAACAATGGTTTTCCTGGTTTGTGGCAAATTAATTGAGGCTTGTTCAGAATGGACAGCCCCCTTTTTATTGTAGAAATTTCCGCAATAAAGGGGCTGTCTGGATGGGCTCTAGGTTGTGATTTCCTAGATCTAATGAGACTTGTCCAGCTTCTTATTTCACACTCATGTTTCTGAGCTTCAGATTTGCTGTGAAGTGCAGTGGCCAAGGTGTGGAGGGGACATGGAGCTTTGTTACTAAGATATTAAATTTTCTTAAAGACCCATAAATTCATAACAAATGAAAGGACAAAATCATGGGCTCCAAATCATATTCCTACTTGGATACTATTATTATTATTATTTATTTTGATTTGATAAACCGCCCTTCCCGAGGCTCAGGGCGGTTTACAACATATAAAAACAGCATATAAAACAGCATATAAAACACATGGTTAAAACACATAAAATTACATCTTAAAACAGTCACATAAAATCATAGCCAGACATAGCTGGTACATGGAGAATGGTAGTGGTATGGCAGGATGGCAAGCGTTAATTAGGCGCTGTCAGACATCGGATGCCTGTCTAAACAGCCAGGTCTTGCAGGACCTGCGGAACGCCATCACGCGTTCTGCACCCTAACACTCCTGTACATCAAGTTACCTTTTCAGCCCCACATTTACTATGCAGGCTGCCACAAGTGGGCATGAATGTATGTGTGTGTATCCCTGTCCAGAGCATGCTTAACAAAATTTGCAGGTTTTTGGGAGGTGGGGGGTGGGTGGCAGCTAATAGTGCAAGAGAGGGGAACGGAATGTACTATGACCTTAACAAACTGGAGAACTGGACAAAAACTAATGATAATTATTTTCAAGAGAAATAAGAATGAAATGCACAAATATAGGATGGGTGGCTATTGGCTTGAAACCACTGTATATGAAAAGGATTTACATTTCTCAGCAGACCACAGGAAAAACATGAGAAGAGAATGATAGGTAAAGGTTTCCCCTTGACATTAAGTCTAGTTGTGTCCAACTCTGGGTGGTGGTGCTCATCTCCATTTCTAAGCTGAAGAGCCGGCGTTCTCTATAGACACCTCCTAGATCATGTGGCCAGCATGACTGCATGGAGTGACATTACCTTCCTGCTGAAGCGGTATCTATTGATCTACTCACATTTGCATGTTTTAGAACTGCTAGGTTGGCAGAAGCTGGGGCTAACAACGGGAGCTTACCCTGCCTGTGGCTTCGAACTGCTGAACTTCCAATCAGCAAGTTCTGAAGCTAGCGGTGTAACCTGCTACACCACTACAGCCCCATGAAGAGAATGATAAGGCAACTAAAACAAAAATAACAACAACATCAACACCAATGCAGTTCTAGGCTACATAAATAAGCATATAATATTCAAATCAAGAGAATTGCCACTCTATTCTGCTTTGGCCAGAACTCGTCTGGATTAACCGTTACCAGTTCTGGAATGTGTCCAAAGAATGGTGACCAAGATGATCAAAGTTCTGGAAACTAAATCAAATGAACAACTTTGAGACTGGATATGTTTAGGTTAGAAAAGAGAAAATTGAAAGAAGACAGGTATCTTTAAATATTTGAAAAGATGACAGGTGGAAAAGCTAAAGGGATCTTATTTTCTGATGCTCCAGAGATTAAAATAAAAATCAATTGATTCAAAATTATAAGAAAATACATTCTGCCTCAATATTAGGAAGAAATCCTTTATTATATGAACTGTTTGACAGTAAAATAGGCTGTTTGGTGAGTTGATGGACCTGCCTTGTTTAGATGTCTTTAAGAGAGCTACATACAACCTCCAGATTAGACACATTACGCTATGACTGACATCTGCTGAGGGGCAATAGTTGGGGGTATAAAAAAAGCTTCTTTGAGCAGTCATATTTTTTGTTGTTGTACCATACATGTTGGAATAATGCAAAAAAAGGAAAATTCTTTTAAAATAGAATTAAATCTAAGGATACTTGTAAATGTTGTGATTAAACCTGCTTGTTCTTATATGTAATTTAAAAATTAAAAAGTTGGAGATATTTTCTTATTGGTTTTGGAATCTGTCACTGCATTTGTTCCTTACTGCATTTGTTCCTTGCTGTATTTGCTGTCATTCTTTTGAAGAAGGAGTTAAATGGTAATTTATGATTCTAATGATAACCCTCTTTAAATAATGATTCCATCTTGAAGGGAGACATTCCGTTAGATCAGTCAGGAATGGAGAGGCAGGGCGAGAGGAAGGCAGAAGGAAGTGGGCCCTGTGGATGAAAGAGGGTTGACAGAGAACCTATGAGACTGTTAATGTTGAATATTAACTGTAAATACTCACAAATTTCTGTAAAGAAGTAAACCTTTTAAAGGAAAATTCCAGAAACTCTGCAAAACAAAACAACCTAATCACAACATTTTATAAGTTTTGTTATTTATTGTTTCACAGACTTAATACAGTTCTACAAAGAAATGTATTCCGGTAAATTTTTTTTGAAAAAAATTCCATGGAACATAGAACAAATTCTACTTTTAAAGAAACTTAAAAAATGATAAAGAAAGGTTTTATTTTTAATAGTGAAAAACAAAATCTTAGTGTTGCTTCGGATAATAGTTTCTTTTCTAAACCAGTTTAACATTCCCATTTGCTAAAGAATTCACTATTGGGGCACTGTTCAATAGTTTTCAAATGCAGTCTAGTGTTGATGGATTCCATTCCTAAGGTACACAAATACTTGTTTAATTAGAATTCCCCAGGACTGGGTGCAATCAGTGAAAACTGAGCAAAACTACTTCTGGATCTAGCTTCCAACTAATAATCAGGCACAAAGTTCATTCTAGAACATTTTCAATGAGAAGACACAGTTTGTTGGTGGGCCCCATAACCTATCACCAAGAAAATTATTTGAATTCTGCCATTGGGGTCAGAAGCACTTAACCAGGAGCGCCTTTTACCTTTCATTCTTCCCACTCCATAATGGTGTACTCATTTACATTAACTCTAGATAAATATTATTTACCTTAATACCCCAAAGGCACCAAATCCTGGTTGATTTTGGAAGCTAACCAGAGATCAGCCATAGCTAAAATTTGGATAAGAAACTAATGATTGTCGGATGCTGTTGTCTATATTTCAAAGGAAGGAAAGGGCAAAACCTGAGTGTTCCTTGTCTAAGAAAACCCTATTAAATGTATGGGACCTGAATAGGTCAACAGGTGACACAGAGAGATAATGTGGAATATTTGTACAGTATACTCTTGCAGTGTTACAGCATCTTTCCATTGACTCTTATGCGTTGCAGTGCTGTGTGCTTTTTAATATTATATGCTACAGCTACATGCCTCTTCAGGCAGGTGTAATAAATGTGATTTGGCACCTTCAATGTTTATTTTGTTTTAAATACATAAAATACATAAAATCTAATTCACATAAAAAGCAAACTGACCAAAAATTGCAATTCAACAGTAAAAAGATAGGCAACACTCTTTCCCTTACACATTCTATTTGATAGACTAGATACCATGGCATGCTCTGGTAAATTACAATTCATCACAACTTTATGGTACTATTCCCTCTGGGCATCCTTGAGTTTTTATGGCATTTCACTACATATCCTGGCCATTTACAGTGCTCATCAACAAAAGCAATAGCAACATAGTGGCCTGATCTATGATTTGCAAGATTATTGCTATTAAAACAATGAATGTTTCTTTCCATCTATTTCGATTAGCTGATTTCCTTGAACACATGTGAGGGAAATGCTATGGATATAATATTGAATGGAGAATAAAAAAGGACAGCACAGGTGAAAGATAGTAAACAATCTTTTTAGCTTGCTAGAAATATAATCAATCTCCTTCTGAAGAAAACAGAATAAAACCTTCCTGTATTCTGCTAGACTGTCGAGTCCAACAAATATTGAACAATCAAGTGAGTAGAATTACTAATTGAGACAAGGAATGAAGCCCAGGAGATGGAGTGAGGATGACTCTGTGTGTATTTACATAATAGTAATAATCATCATCATCATCTGTACCCCTCCACCATCTCCCCAAAGGGAACTAGGGGCGATTAACATGAGGCCAAGCCCAAAATTACAGTACAGCAAAATAAAATACAAAGAAGCAAAAATAACATCAAAATAAAATAAACAGTTACTAAATAACATGATAGAGAAATAGGACACAATGGACGGGCCAAATGCACAGGATAAAATTGATAAAACCCAGGATGAGATAAATAGTGGGAGAATGTGTTTCTGAGTGAGGAGCTCAAAAGGGGTGAACAGTAAGGTTAGACCTTTATTGAGGTTGGGGGGGGGGAGTGCATTATGAGGGCAGAACTGTAATTGGAACAGACAAAATATGGAATATATGTTCACTCGCCAAAGGCACACCACAAGTGCCAAGTTCTTAGGTCTTTATTAAAAGCTGCCAGGGTAGGGACTTGCCTAATCTCAGTAGGTAGCGAGTTCCAAAGCCAAGGGGCTACAGTGGAGAAGGCTCTCTCCCTTGTCTCCACAAGTCATACTTGTGATAAAGGTAGGGGCGAAAGGAGGGCCTACTCAGAAGATCGAAGAGATCAAGCTGCCAAAATATGACTCTGTTGCAGCAGTTTGATTGATATATTAATTGTCATGGCTCCAAACTATACAATCTTGGGTTTTGGGGTGTTCTGGGGAACTTAGAATCCTCTGCTAGTTCAGAGGAGTGGGCACTAGTAGGGATTTCTATATAATTATTCCACCAAATTATATATCTGAGGACTCTATAATTGGTTCAAACCCCATAAAGGTTTCAAGTCCCACTGAGTCTAAACTTGACTAATATTTGCCCATTACAATGGAACTGCACAAAGTCCCTCTATGCCAAGATTACATCATTCCATTCAGCACAGAAAACTAGGTCCAGGGTGTGCCAAACAGCAGGGGCAGGTCTAGATACTTCTTGATACAGACCCCCACCTCAGAAGAATTTTGCTTTTATAGCTTTGACAGGTTGACACAGCTGAGCTTGTAAAAAAACTTGAAAAATCAGGACCTCAGTTTTGCAAAGAGTATAGGTCCAAGGCAGTAACATTTTTACGGGTTGGTTGTCACAAATGGTGGTTTCGCTTGATGGTGCTGTCAGGTCCATAAACCTTAGCAATGCTTTTATTGCAATCATCATTTGTTCTTAAAGCCTCTTATAAAACTAGTCACTGTGCACTTCCATACATTATTTCAAGTGGTATCTGGTCAAAAACAGCTGTTGGAATGGTTGTGGGGGTATGGAATGGTTTTTTAAAACACATTTTTGAATTTTTGTAGTTTGGGTTTGAGGTGAAAACTGCCTAAAAATCACACTGAGAAAAAAGTTTAAACCAATATAGTTTCACTTTAAGGGGATTGTGAGGGACTGATATAAATTGGAAGCTGCAATAGTGATGTTTTGAGAAATCACTTTCCCAACCCTCATTTCAGAGTGCCATAGCTTCCCCTCTCTGGTACAATTTCAAGTCCTTTATTTTCAAAACCATAGTATTTTCCACCTCAATATGCCCTTGTTTGGAACAGTATATCTGCTTTATACCCCTTGCAGGACTGCTTCCTTTTCTGATTTAGGCTGCTTTTACACAGGGCGGTTCCAGACAGGCCTTTATCCCAGAACCATCTGCTTTTTAAAAATGTGGCTGTTCCTGGCAGCCTGTCTACACACACCCCAAAAGCACGTGCTTTCTGAGGTGGGTGTCCAGAACATGTGGAGGCCCTACCACCCTCCCCCAAAGCTTCCAACCCCCTTTGAAAAGTAAGGAAAACTTACCAGGCCTCTAGTAGACTCTCCTGGCAGGTAGAAATGACATGACAGGAGAGCAGGGGGGGATTTTTCTTCCCCCCCCCCCCTCCTGGCACGTCACCTCTATGCACCGGGAGAGCTCTGGCTGCAGTCTCCTGGAGGTCGGGTAAGTTTTTATTACTTTTCAAAGGGGGTTTGGGGGCTGTGGGGGAGGTGGAGGTAGGTATTCCCCCAGTCACATCATCCATATCAGAATGTGGATTAAAGGAATCCAGTTCCATTCTGGAGAGTCTCCACATTCCCTCACTCCACACCCGACCCTGGAACTGTACAAAAGCTCCTGTGGCTTCCACAAAGTTCCCTCATGCTGAATCAATCCAACAGACCAACATAATTTTTTTAACTTACTCCATATGGAAAAATGTGCTTAACTGCAGCAGCCCTTTGAATGAGAATCAGGAATGGAGCTCATCTTCCAACTCAAAAAAGAAAAGGGGAAAGCAATTGCTTCTCGGGAAAGAAGGCAAAATACGAGCACCACATCTGGTTCCTTTATCTGAAATACTCAACAGTGGCACTGTTTACACAAATGCTGTTCATGTTACTTCTGAATTTCTGCTCTGCACCTTCCATACACTGGTCAGGTGCAGCACATTTTATTGCCCATTTTGAACTTTCTTAGGACTTTTTAAAGCATGTGTTTTCTATATGGATGCACATTGCAGCATGAATTAGGAGTGTCCATTCTCTAGCCACCCCTCTGAATTTTAAAACACCCCCAAGCCACGTTTTAAGGTACATGGATGAGCAGGGAAGTGGAATTCAGCATAGATTCTGTCCCTTGGTCTACATTTACAGACAGTCCCCAAATTACAAACAAGATAGGTTATTTAGGTTTGGTCTCTAGTTGAATTTGTATGCAAGTCATAATAGGTACATTTATTAAATTGTACCACCAGCTCTCTCTCTCTCTCTCTCTCTCTCTCTCTCTCTCTCTCTCTCTCTCTAGGTTGGAAACCGGACAGTAATTGGAGGGAGCCGAGGGGTCTCTCTCCTCTCTCTCTCCCTCTCTCTCCCTCTCTCTCTCTCTCTCTCTCTCTCTCTCTCTCTCTATATATATATATATATATAGAGAGAGAGAGAGAGAGAGAGAGAGAGAGAGAGACCCCTCAGCTCCCTCCAATTACTGTCCGGTTTCCAACCTGCCATTTTTAGGTAAGGTAATTGAGAGGGCAGCAGCGGATCAGCTGCAATGGTTCTTAGATGACACAGCTGGACTAGATCCCTTCCAGTCCGGCTTCTGTATTGAGCATGGGACAGAGACCGTGCTTGTCGCCATTACAGACCAACTTCGCCGCCAGCTGGACCATGGCGGGTCAGCCCTGCTCGTGTTGCTAGATCTCACGGCAGCATTTGACACAGTAGACCATGCATTACTGGCCCACTGTTTAGCTGTGACGGGAGTTAGGGAGACTGCCCTTAAATGGGTGGCCTCCTTCCTCCAAGACCGGGGACAACGAGTGGAGAGGGGGCAGGAGGTCTCTGGGAGACTCCCATTAAATTGCGGGGTCCCCCAGGGAGCCATCCTTTCCCCTTTATTGTTCAACATCTACATGCGTCCGCTGGCCCAGCTGGTGCGCGACTTTGGTCTGGAGTGTTATCAGTACACTGATGACACCCAGCTTGTGCTGAGAATGGACGGCAGGCCGGACACCGTACTCGATTGTTTCCAGCAATGCCTAGAAGCCGTGACTGGATGGCTGCGCTCCAGCCGGCTGAAGGTGAATCCGTCGAAGACGGAGATCTTGTGGCCTGGTCGCCCTGGGCTGGATGAGTGCCGGTTGCCTACCCTGGATGGCGAGCAACTTAGCCCGTCATCCCTTGTCAAGAGTCTAGGTGTTCACCTGGACCCTTTGCTGTCCATGGAGGCCCAGGTCTCCATGGTCAGCAAAACATCATTTTTCCATCTACGACAGGCTAGGCGACTGGCCCCCTACCTGTCCAGGAACGCCTTGGCCACGGTAATCCAAGTGACGGTCATCTCGAGACTAGACTACTGTGGAAAGAAGGATTGATGATAAAGCTTCAGTTGAGATACCTTTACCCCATGATAACTCTTTCAGGAGTGAATTTCCTTTCTTAGGGGGTAGATTTCTCTCACCCAATTCTCAACTATGAGTCATTTGAAACTAGAATGTTTGTAACTTGGGAAGTGCCTGTAATCAAGTCAAGGTGAGATTGCATTAGCCTTTTTGGTGAAAAGGGAATAATAAATAAACCCAGTTATTGTTGTTATTTACATTTTTTTAGTCAGTGTCTAACCAAATGTGTTTAGACAGATTAATACTATGGTTTGTCAGTTCTTCCCAGCAAGGCACATTCAGTCCCACTCTGCTGTCAATATCTAAAAAGCTCTTAGGAAAGTTGAAGATGGCCTATTTTATCAAAGTGCCTCTTCACTGTGATTTAAACATCACAACTATGCACAGGACTGTAGCCAACAGTATTCTCTATTTCATTTAGTGCTTAATTTTATGGTAGACCAGGAGGTGTTCTACTGCCTAACATAAATATCTTGTTGCTTAGTGTAGAAAAGTATAGAAAATAAGCAGAACAAAATCCAAACTCATTACTCTGTGTGTGTGTGTGTGTGTGTGAATGCTTGTATGTAGGTATGTGGCAGCTTTCTGACTGGCTGCTACTTTCACAGGCCACTGTGACCTAGACCAAACTTGGCACACATAATCCCCATGACCCGCTTTACGTCCTGGTGCAGTTTGGGGGAGGCACACCATGAATTATGATATTTGTAGTACTTTAAAACGCTTGGCACCACAGACCACTGTGGCCCCCACCAATGACAGATCAAGACCAAACTTGGCATACAGAGCCCCCTTGACCCTCTCTACATCCTGGTGAGGTTTTGGGGAGGATGGACTATGGATGATGGGACTTGCAATAACTTCATTCACATCCTGAGACCACTGCGACCCTCATCCAATGATCGATAAAGACCAAACTTGACACACAGAGCCCCCATGACCCACTCTACATCCTGGTGCAGTTTAAAGGAGGCCATACTATGGATGATGGGACTTGCACTCACTTCCTGAGACCACTGCGACCCTCATCCAATGACTGATCAAGACCAAAGCTGGCACTCAGAGCCCCCATCATCCTGGTGCAGTTATGAGGAGGATTGTCATGGATGATGGGACTTGCAGTAACTTCACTCACATTGTGAGACCACTTTGTCCTTCGCCCAATGACTGATCAAGACAAAACCTGGCACACAGGGCCACCATGACCTACTCTACATCCTGTTGTGGCTTGAAGGTGGATTCACCATAGGTGATAGGACATGAAGTACCTTCACACACATTCTGAGATCACTGCGGCCCTCACCAATGATGGATCAAGATCGAACTTGGTACACACAGCCCCCATAACCCACTCTAAATCCTGATGCGATTTGGAAGACTTTGGACCATGGATGATGGGAATTGCAGTATCTTCACTCACTCCTTGAGACCGTTCCAACCCACACCAATGACTGATCAAGATGGCATACATAGTCTCCATGACCCACTCTACATCCTGGTGTAGTTTGTAGGACGATGGACCATGGATGATGGGACTTGCAGTAACTTCACTCACCAATAAATAATCAAGACTTACCTTGACACACAAAGCCCCCATGATCCACCCTACATCATGCAGTTTGGAGGAGGGTGGACAATGGACGATGGGACTTGCATATGGGAGTTTATTTATTTATTTACATCATTTATATTCCACCCTTCTCACCCCGCAGGGGACTCAGGGCAGATCACAATGCACATATACAGACAAACATTCAATGCCATAGACATACAACATACATACATATATTGACAGACAACGAGCTACACAATTGGTCGAGAACTTACCCCGACCCGGGCAGGCCTCAAACTCATGACCTTCTGGTCAGTAGAGATCTTATGCAGCTGACTCCCAGACAGCTGCGCCACATTCCTGGAGTTGTAGTTCACATGCACCCACTAAACTAAGCTGACATTAGATGTAGACTATGTGTGTGTGTGTGTTACATACCAGATTAACCGGTATTACAAGAAACAAGTATTTAAAAAATCAGCCTTAGAACTCAATTATTATTTCTGGTTGTCATACTTGTGTACAAAGTGTGTTGCAATTTTTATCTAATTTTATTCTCTCAATTTTCCAGATTTTCCAAAGAAGCAATTTCCAGAGGAATGGGGGGAGGATTAGCATACCTCACACACATCCTCATCTTGATATCAGATACTTACCTCAACCTCCTGATGTGATATACTATATTATGTTTTTATAAGTATTGTGTTTTAATTGGTTTTATTCCTTGTACTTATTATGTTTATTTAGTTTAACAATCTGTTTTTGCTTGAAGGTCTCTTATTCAAAGGGATGACATAAATTGAATCATGTAACATGTAATATACATTCCCTTTGAATAATTATCTCAGTTAGGAAGCATATTTTATACTTCCATTGTCATGGACTGATAACTATTTGGATGGGTTTAGACTCACTAGGACTTGGAGCTGAGTTGACAGCTTTAACCATTTTAGGGCACATTTACACATGCATGTTATCCCAAAGTGGTGGCAAATTAGTTCTGTGGCAGCTGCAAGCTACTCAGAGCTGATTAGGATGAATATGCTTAACATGGCCTTGAACTGTGTTAGAATTGCAGGTTGCTCTGAGTTCTCCCTGAGACTTTGGGCCGATGTAAACAGTTGGGCTAATTCTCATGTAAGTGGCCACAACTGTTTACATGACCATCTTGAATTCCCTGGACTCAGGCAGTCTGGGGATTCAGGGTGTCCCTCACAGTCTCCCTCCTCTCCTTGTCATAGCAGCAGCCAGTGAGAAAGACCAAGTCTAGTCCATCGCGAATTGTCTGGAGAGATGTTGGCTGGGGCACCCCAGGCAATTGGAGAAAGGAGTGATTCCTCCTCTCCCTCCTCCCCTCTCTTGCTTTGTTCTGACATTTTGTCTGAGCAACAGACACTAGCCATGTAATGCCTGCTGGCCACCTCTACAAGGAGAATGGGTAGGAGTAGTAAGGGTGCCTATTTAACAATGTTGAAAAGGGTTTGGTGCTGCTGAACGGTCAGCAGTCCTTCCCACCTCCACAGCAGGCAAGGGTTAAAACCATTAGGCCTGATCCAGAATTTGGCACTCTGGATTAGATCTGGGATTAGTGTGCTCTCAGTTTCTCTGTGTTTAAAAAACAGCTTTTCCCCTTGGCTCAGTGTCTTCTTGCTACATTGGAAACCTTATATCTATAACTTTATTGCTAGGCATCCTCTAATCTGTGCATGATTTCCCTCCAGTTGTTCTAGCTCATAATTATTTTTATTTATTTATTTACAGTATTTATATTCCATCCTTCTCACCCCTCAGGGGACTCAGGGCGGATTACAATGTACATATAGATGGCAAACATTCAATGCCATAGACATATATAGCATATATAGACGGACACGCAGAGGCTATTTAACATTCCAGCTTCTGGCCACCAGGGAAGCTGTCGCTTCCTCATTCTTTGCATACTTCCTGGAGATTTCTATGGCCTCGTAAATCAGTTAAATTAGCCTCCCCACAAAGTGGTACCTACATTTCCTACTTAACAGATGCAACTGTCTTTCGGGCTGCAAAGGTCAACAACAAGCTACACAATTTTGGTCGGGAGCTCACTCCAACCCGGGCTGGCTTTGAACTCATGACCTTTCGATCTTGATGCAGCTGACTCCGAGCCAGCTGCACCACAGTCCCGTGCAATGACATCCTTTTGTTAGCTTAGGTTTAACTAGCTTACTTTTGTCCAATCATATTTGCCCAAAAAATACTTTCCTTTCCCTTGTTAATAAATAAAATTCCTTAATTCGGTTGTGTGTGTCTTATTCTGGGGATTGCCTTATAGATTAAATGCATCTAGACCTTGCCTTGCAGCAATAACTTCCTTGCAGTTGTTTTGCCTAAGGCTTAAGATTAGAGAGGTTCATGTCATTTTTCTTGCTTTTGAATAGGACAGGCCAAGTGTGTTATTGTAATCATGCAAAATCACTTCCTTCATTCTATACCGCACTTTAAGCTCTCACAATGTATTCCTTCCTTGCTTGCTGCCATTACGTTCCTGCCCCTGGACTTACCATCAATCTTCCTCTCTTTTCTCTGTGTCTCTTGCTATACACTCTCCTCCCTCCTATCTTGGCCTTTGATCATGCCCTTGTGGTGCTTTTGTTCTTGCAATCCATGACCCTTCCCTCCTACTCCCTCCCTTGTCTGCATTGTGCATATACCTACAGCCCTTCTATTTTGCTGAGCACATCATTCACCCTACATTATTTATACTTTTTCTCCCTCACCACCTATCATACAATCACAATGACCCCCACCTCCCTCTGTGCTTGCTCTTCTTCCATCTTACTCCCTTCCTTGCTTCACTTTACACCATTCTATAGATCCTTCCACTCACTCTCCTTACTTTTGTATTTGAAAGGCAGGGTGAGATAATTTCATGCAGAACAATTTTACAGTAGCATACTGACACATTTTCATATTCTATAAGGACTAGATATTTATTTATTTCCAACATTTCTACCCCGCTCTTCTCAACCCCCGAAGGGGGACTCAGAGCAGCCTAACAAAAGGCAAAAATTCGATGCCGAAACACAGTATAAATACAATAGAAACTCCCCTGTTAAAAATGAGCTTGCAATCTGGATCAAATAATGGTGCAAACAAGTACTAGGGGGAGGGCATGTCTATAATCTGAATTTAACCTGGCCAGCCATGTGGTATGGCAAAACAACCCTAAGTTTTTCCTTCAGTTGCATGTCTGATTCTGTCTATCCCCATCCCTTTAGCAAACCTCCCTCTTATTCATCTCAATAGGCATGCTGGGAGGAGTGATTCAAGTTAGAATTGCTGTAGGTGCAGAAAACTTCTCAACTCCAGGGTTCCAATCTAGCTTTGGCTACCTGCACTGAAGAAAAGTGTAAGCTAATAAAAAAGGTTGAGCATGCCAGGCTAAGTTTTTTACCAGAATCTCACAACCTCATCACATTATTTATTTATTTATTTATTTATTTATTTATTTATTCATTCACATTTATGTGTCGCCACTCCCAAGTGGCTCGGGGCGACTCACAAAATGGATCACTCAATAAAACATGATAAAAACACGGTAAAACATAGCAAATGCAATAAAATAACAATAAAAGCGAACATGTTACACTAAAAACGCAATCTCAGAGGCCAGAACACAGCAACAATATCTGCATGCTCTCAATCACAGCTTCAGTCCCCAAAGGCTTGGCTATGCACACCTTCCGGAGTACACTTTTGGAAGTACTATGACACTTCCACTCCAGCTTGAGAGTGTGTTCATACAATGGAAGATAACTTCCTGTTGAGGTAATTCCTCCAAATTGAAGGAAAGCGGTGTATGATGCTTCCTTCTTAACATGGGAGACTTCTGTGCCACCTGGGTGGCTTTCCCCCCATGCGATGGGGAGAAGGGTCTCTGTGAGGGAGCGGTGTGCAAGGTACGAATTCACCCCAGCTGCCCCTCATTTTTTCAGTGAAGTAGAATGCTTCGCCTGGGTACTATGATAAGGTCCTTAGATCAGCTGCTTGCAACAGGGTTTCTGCTTCTTGGTGGTCAAAGGCTCACTTGTTGATGATAGGCGGTGGAAATATGTTCCTTCATGTACTTCCATCAATAGCTGAATCTATTCCCTTCACCTGATCTGGCCGCTGTCGCTTAATGTGATCTGTAACTATGGATGAACACAGAACAGTTGCAAGTCCCTAACACTGTTATGCATCCATAAGTGCAATGCTGAATAACAGCTTTTCATAAGATCATTGGTTTGGTATATATTTCATCCAGAACAACTCAGGATTTTAATGATGTAAAACAGTGGTTCCTGACCTTTGTCTTCTATGTGTTTTGGACTTCAGCTGCCAAAATTCCTGACACTTTGGTAAGCAGGCCAGAATTCCTAAACACCTGGAGGATCAAAGATTGGGAATCATTGCTGTAGAACAGTGTTTCTCAAACTGTGCTCCTCTAGGCGTTTTGGACTATAGCTCCCAGAAATCCCAGCCAGCTTACCAGTTGTTAGGAATTGTGAGAGCTGAAGTCCAAAACATCTGGAGGAGCACAGATTGAGAAACTCTGTTATAGAAGATAGAATTTAAATATAAGAGAACAGCTAGAATGATATAAATAGGATCAATGTTGACAATAGGCATGAGAAAGAAGTTATGAAAATTAAAAGAAATCGTAAGTGATTTGTATGTAATGGGACTTTTTAGTTTATATGCATCGCGGCAGCTAACCAGGAAGTAGACTTTCTTTTACGGTCCTTGAGGCCAACAATTTGCGTTATGATCGTAATTAATTCTTAATTATTGTACTACTCACTTCTCCCTGTCTTCTCCCCCTCATTTCCTTCCCGCCTTCATTCATCTTCTTCTTTTTCCCGCATTTCTATGGGGAACTGGAAGTGACGCTGCTGCTAGGCATTCTGGAAAGTGTAGTCCTCCACGCTTCCCCCCTCCCTTCTCTTCCCCGTTGCTCTGTCTTGCCCCACCGCATGGGCCAACTTCACACACACACACACACACACACACACGCTTCTCCTCCTTTCTCTCTCTGCACTCTCTCACATGCTTCTCTGCCCCTCCTCTTTCCTGGTGGCTTCTCCCCCTCCCTTCTCTTCCCCGTTGCTCTGTCTTGCCCCACCGCAGGGGCCAACTTCACACACACACACACACACGCTTCTCCTCCTTTCTCTCTCTGCACTCTCTCACATGCTTCTCTGCCCCCTCCTCTTTCCTGGTGGCTTCTCCCCCTTCTCTTCCCCGTTGCTCTGTCTTGCCCCACCACAGGGGCCAACTTCACACACACACACGCGCTTCTCCTCCTTTCTCTCTCTCTGCGCTCTCTCACATGCTTCTCTGCCCCCTCCTCTTTCCTGGTGGCTTCTCCCCCCCCCCTTCTCTTCCCCATTGCTCTATCTTGCCCCACCGCAGGGGCCAACTTCACACACACACACACACACACACACACACACACACACGCTTCTCCTCCTTTCTCTCTCTGCACTCTCTCACATGCTTCTCTGCCCCCTCCTCTTTCCTGGTGGCTTCTCCCCCCCTTCTCTTCCCCGTTGCTCTGTCTTGCCCCACCACAGGGGCCAACTTCACACACACACACACACGCTTCTCCTCCTTTCTCTCTCTGCACTCTCTCACATGCTTCTCTGCCCCCTCCTCTTTCCTGGTGGCTTCTCCCCCCCCCTTCTCTTCCCCATTGCTCTATCTTGCCCCACCGCAGGGGCCAACTTCACACACACACACACACACACACACGCTTCTTCTCCTTTCTCTCTCTGCACTCTCTCACATGCTTCTCTGCCCCCTCCTCTTTCCTGGTGGCTTCTCCCCCTCCCTTCTCTTCCCCGTTGCTCTGTCTTGCCCCACCGCAGGGGCCAACTTCACACACACACACACACACACTTCTCCTCCTTTCTCTCTCTGCACTCTCTCACATGCTTCTCTGCCCCTCCTCTTTCCTGGTGGCTTCTCCCCCCTTCTCTTCCCCGTTGCTCTGTCTTGCCCCACCACAGGGGCCAACTTCACAAACACACACACACACGCTTCTCCTCCTTTCTCTCTCTGCACTCTCTCACATGCTTCTCTGCCCCCTCCTCTTTCCTGGTGGCTTCTCCCCCCTTCTCTTCCCCGTTGCTCTGTCTTGCCCCACCACAGGGGCCAACTTCACACACACACACGCGCGCTTCTCCTCCTTTCTCTCTCTGCACTCTCTCACATGCTTCTCTGCCCCCTCCTCTTTCCTGGTGGCTTCTCCCCCTCCCTTCTCTTCCCCATTGCTCTATCTTGCCCCACCGCAGGGGCCAACTTCAAACACACACACACACACACACACACACGCTTCTCCTCCTTTCTCTCTCTGCACTCTCTCACATGCTTCCCTGCCCTCCTCTTTCCTGGTGGCTTCTCCCCCTCCCTTCTCTTCCCCATTGCTCTGTCTTGCCCCATCGCACGGGCCAACTTCAGCCCTCCAGGTGTTTTGGACTTCAACTCACATCATTCCTCACAGCCTCAGGCCTCTTCCTTTTCCTCTCAGCCTGGGCAAACTTGGGCCCTTGCTCCCTCAGGATCGGGGTGAGAGAGAGGCAGTGAGGAGCGAGGGGGGCTCCTCCTCCTTTTTTTGCTGCTTCCAAGAATAGAATACCCCCCTCCCTCCTTCCCTCCCTCCTTCCTATTTGGAGAGTCCCATCTAGAATTCAGTGTGATTTATTCAAGTTTTGGCCTACAACTCCCAGAAATCCCAGCCGATTTACCAGCTGTTAGGATTTCTGGGAGTTGTAGGCCAAAACCATCTGGAATGCGCATGCGCTGGCATACAAACTACTAACGAATTTCGTTAGTAATTAAGTTACATTTTAGAAATTTTTGGATTTTTTTGGTCTTTCTATTACTAATAAAAAAATCCCCTCCCCCCCCAAATTAGATTTCCGATTTCCTATTTTTGGGTTCTAAACCATGCCTTGTTGACAAATATTTTAGAATGGACATTCTATCAAATCTAACCCAGTAGAATGTGCACAGCATAGTAGAGGTTGTTTATTGTTCTTTATTTCAAAGTTAGTCTGTCTTACTGTATGCGTACTTGGGTGGCACAAAGTGAAGCAACAGTAACTCTTTTTCTTAGATCCAGAACTATTGATCTAAGATCCTGCTAGGAATAAAAGTTATGAAGTTCAGCACTTGTGAACTCTGGCTTTTACTAAGCACTGAGCACTCCCACAGAGACAGATATAGCTGTGCAGGATCAAATGACAAAATGCTCTTCAGTTTGCTGCTCTGTTGTCTTGTACTGGATGCCAAGTGGCAGGGATCAAACAAAGAAAACCCACCACCTTGTGTACTGACCTTTTTTTACTGTTAAGTAAACCAATCTAAGCATCCCACACCAAGAAATAAACCATTAGGAGGACCTCCTGTGATACAGAATCTATTATAAACACATGTGATGCAGTATCTTTTATATATATATATATACGGTAACTTCAATAGAAATCTAACCAAAGCTGCATATCTTAATCAATTTTCTGTTTTATGGCCTCATTTTTGAAGTGGTAGAGAAAGAATTCTGTGGAACTGCTGCTTCAGAAATATTAAAATGACCTCTGGGATACTTGTTTCTGTAATAAAAGTCATAACCAGTAAATATGTCATCCTTCATTGTTATTTATATGTGGCAGTTAAGCAAGTTTTTATATAGATGACAATCTTGACATCCCATTAAGCTGTAAATAGGAAGTGGGAAATTAATTTTGCCCATTGGTACAGGTGGATTCCAAGCCAAATGCCTCCTCTTTCAGCTTAATTTAGACATGCTACAGTCCTATTCAGAGGAAAATGCCAACCCCCATTGTCTTCTACTGGAGCATAGTGTACCATTCTAAAGATGTAATAATATTTGAATTTTTTTCTTGTTCTCAGTGAGAAAGTGTATCATGACACACTAAGGCACACACTCAAAAGAAGTGTTGACTGCAATGACAATCAACACTTCTGACATTTTGTAATTTAAGTTTGTGTGAAAATTTTGCTTGTATAAAACTTCATAATACATTGTCAGTATTCTCATAGATATTAAATTTATATTTTCCCATCCCAAAGCATTTATGTTTGGAGCTGCTACTGAATCAGAATGGGATACATACATTTGATATTGGAAACTAGCAAGGATGACCCAAAGAGAAAAAAACTGATGTATGGACTGGACTGTGGTACATCTAGCAATGGTGTATCTCAGGGCTGTCCAACTTCTACCGGCCCAGGGGCCTGAATTCCGGTCACTGATGACCTGGGGGGGCGTAGGGTCTGCCCCCGCCCCCGGCTCCGCCCCAGCTCCACCCCCTCCCCGCCACCGGCTCCACCCTCTCCCCCTCCCCCCGCCCTCCCCCCATTTTATCTCATATTTACTGAGATAAAATGCAGGGTGGGAATTCAAAAGGGGCATGCATACAGTCAAATATAATATTTTACTAACATTAAATGCAGGGTGGGAATTCAAAAGGGGCATGCATACAGTCAAATATAATCTTTTACTGAGATAAAATATTAAATTATTTTAATTTAATATTGAATATATTTAAATCCATCCTCCCCTCCCCTCTTATTTTAATTTAATATTAAATATATTTAATTCCATCCTCCCCTCTCCCCTTATTTTAATTTAATATTAAATATATTTAATTCCATCCTCCCCTCTCCCCTTATTTTAATTTAATATTAAATATATTTAATTCCATCCTCCCCTCTCCCCTTATTTTAATGTATCTCATCTCCCCTTATTTCATCTTTAAATATATTTAATTTTATATTTAATACATGAGGGGAGATGGGGGGAGAGAATGAGGAGCCCCCTGAGGAGCCCCCTGCTTTGGCCTACCTTTTCCAAACGCGCAGGATCCAGGAGTACCCGGACGACGAGAGAGGCGACGACCGACTGAGTCGAAGAAGGTCCTAATTGCGTGTGTGGGCCTCAGCGATCCAGTAGTAGAGTAGCCGAAGAGTATCACGAGAATACACAATCCACACGGGATTTTGCTGTCAACGCCGGCATGATCTCGCGTTGACAGCGAAATCCCATGTGGATTGCGTATTCTCGCGATACTTGCTCCGAACCCGGAAGTAGGGTTTTTTTTATTTTTATTATTTATTTTATTTATCATTTTTTATTTTTTATTTAAAAACTTAGAGGGTTGTAGGGAAGGGGCTGGGGGGGGGCATATACGGCCCCCGGGCCGCCAGTTGGACAGCCCTGGTGTATCTCCCTAGAAGGAGCTCTGAAAGCTGATAATATCCTATGAACTGCTTTCATCTGATCCAGTGTTGACTTTGTTTTTAAAAGTATCCATTATGAATTAGATAATCAATTCCATTTCAGGCTCAGATTATTAATCTGTGAGATGATTGCAATACTAATTCTGTATCTAGCATGGTTATTATAAGGATGGTTAAAATAATAGATGTGGGGATTATTGAATATTTAGAACATCAATATAATAAAAGTCAATGCCTGCATATTTGTGGAAGCAATCTCATCATAACATAATGATGGTAGCATAAAATTTGAGGGAGAGTTAACATTGTCATCCAAGTTGTCACCAAGGACCCAATTTCCAGACCACATTCCAAATGGCAGGGTCAGTAGAAGTATAATCAGGGGAATCAGTCTTAATTGAGCAGAAAACCATGATAAATGCCTCAAAATCTGTAAAATGAAAGCCGAGCAAATATGAGGGTGTTGCTATTGTTGGTGCTGCTGCTATTCTGTATTTTTATATAGAGAAAGTTGATAAAAACTGGATTTAGGCCATGGTCCTTGAGTAATCCAGTTGCAAGCTTTTGGTTTTATAGTAATAAATATATTACTTTACCAAAACATAATTCTTTTCCTCAATGTGTTCTTTCTGTTGTAAAAAAGAGATCACAGATTGCTGCACTATCTCACTTTCTTTGCATTCTACCCTAATTCCAATCTGTAGAATAAACCTGGCATCAAATTGGTGTAGAATGATGACTATCCTAAAGAGTAATGTAGTGTTGCAATGGTCTGTTAAACCTCTGATTACTTTTTCTCTAGTTTACACAGGAGCATTAGCTTTATGGTTTTTCACCATTTCTGCAAGCTATGCTGTTTACTCGAAAGTCGCAATTTCAGTACAGAGCATCTAGTGATTGTTGGAAACATCCATAAATACTTATAAATTTAAAACTCTGAATAAAAGGCCACATTGAGTCAATGTTGTCTGATGCAGAACTTATTAGACGTCTACACTGTCTGTCTTCCATCATGAACAAATGGCATGCTCCAGCATATCTCCACAAATACTTTGTAGATAGGAATGGATTGCCTTTGAATAGATGAGTGAGTCCTTGTTGGACTCTAGTTTCCATCAGCACTAACAACATAGCCAATGGTCATGATTGGAGTTGCAGTTCAATCATTAATTGACTATGGTTTGAGCAGGGAAGCATATCACTTTTCAGGAATTACATAAGATCCCCCTCCCTTAGGTCACTGGTGAGTTCAACATCTGGGAGGGTCACCACAAAACATGGAAAAGTTATTTTTTGGATTAAAACTCCCAGGCTTTTTGATGCAACACTGATCCTTCTCAACCCTCGGGAAGGAAGGACTCAGGGCGGTTTACAATGCACAATTAGATGCCGGCAACAATACACAATATAAAACACTAATACAACAAGATTAAAACATCAACATTAAAATGTTAGCTATCCAGTTCATTTAAAATTCTATCTATACAATGCACATCCAAATAATCAATCAATGGCGGAAGCTGTGTTTCATGTCCGTCATTAAAACAGTCCATTCCAAATAAAATGCTGCAGTTACTGTGCGAAGGCCTGTGTATGTTGGTGAAGTTGGGTAGGCAGAAACAGAAGAGAGAGTATTTTGTGTGATACAATTTAAAAGGCTCTTCAATCCCTTGCTCCTACATAACCTGGCTCTTTTCAGATATGTCACATATTTCTGTTACCTTAACAAGAGTCCTATAAGCTTCCCCTGCAGATGTGAGATAGAATCCAAGCTCCCCTCCTTGTAGTTGTGACAGGAACACAAGACGCCAAACTCCAGATGCTCTTTCCAAACTCAGGAAGGCTTTATATATTCAGTTGCAATATATACAAGATTTTTACACCAACTCACCAATATATACAAGATATTTACAACTCCAACCAATCCAAACTCATTCTCTCTTACAGAACATGGGAGGTACTTCCCTTTTGTACCCCAGTGCATCAGCCACAACCTGCTTGCTGCATGGTGAATCAGCACTTTACAGTAATGGTGACTATGCCTCAGCCTTTCTGTCAATTTAACATCGAAGATACCCATTTTTCTGTGTAAACTATGAATACAATTGTCATGCAATTGTTTGATGTACATGACAAATTTTTATCACCCTGAAACAAATCAGTAGTGCCTGCACCCATCCAGTTTGAACCAAATCATTCCCCAATCCTTGCCTTCTGCATTCATAACATTATGCTTTCCTCTGCCAACAGTTGTCTTCTGTAGAATATAATGGGGATGTTATACACCTACCCACATATACCCCATAACAGCAGGGGGGTTTTTTTGCAACCATAATGACTGATAAAAAATAGCACCTGTGAATCAGATACCTTTGGTTGTGCTTATAAAACTATTTCCCTGAAAAGGTTCAATCTCTTCCAAATATATAAAACACAAAATTATGAAATATTTTATTATGCAAATAATTGAGGAAGGCTTATTTTGAGTCGGCCACCTCAATGCCAAAGCCATAACTCAATGATTTTGTGGCTCCATTATACATTTATTTTTTCTTAGCTGGAATTCTTTTCCTCATTTTTTTCCTGTCCATCAGAACTCCACAACCCACCCTCTGAGTCTTTGTGTAAGATTTTCTTCCTTTCTTTTTAGGCAATCTCTGAGACATTCTAAAGTATCTGACAGATTGAATCCTTTGAGTCCAGAAGTGTGGTTTCTTAATTCTTATGCATTTCACTACTAATGAATACTTTGATCTGTGGCTGTTGGATTTTTTGAACAAAATTCTTTTTGATTTATAGCTTACTGACAAACAAGGAATAGGATGGAGCAATTACATCTTAGTAGTATACATACTATGCATGTGGAATATCTCATGGTGAGTTCTTACATCACCATTAAAACAATTTTGGGAATCATAATTGAAAACCAGCATTCCATCTTGGAGAGTTTCTGCCAATCAGACTATATAAAACTATGAAAGATGATTCAGTCTAAAGAAGATCCAATAAAATAGTTCAATATATACTATATGCTAGGGCTGCAAATGGACAATAGTTGAAAAAATATATGTCCCAAAATCAATTGGGCTTTTGAGTATCTGAAATCCTTGATGAGGAGAAGCCTTCTCAAGGTCTTTTCTTATGTTTTGCCCTAGTTCACAAATAGACATGAGGAGGACTACTACCAACCCTTCAGATTGACCTATTTCTTGTCCCTACTCCACAATGGGAGGTAAATTGGATGGGATTTCTGGGAATTGTAGGCCAAAACACCTGGGGACCCACAGGTTGAGAACCACTGCCTTAAGAGATTGGGTTAGAGCAGTGGTTCCCAAACTTTTTTGGCCTACCGCCCCCTTTCCAGGAAAAAATTTACTCACTGCCCCCTAGAAATTAATTTTTTAAAAATGTAATAGCAAGTAAACAGAAAGATATATGTATTAATGCAGTAGTTCTCAACCTTTCTAATGCCATGAGTCATAAATAAGGTTCCTCATGTTGTGGTGACCCCATCCATATTTTCTTTGCTACTTCATAAATAATTTTGCAACTCTTATAAATTCTAATGCAAATATCTAATATGCAGGGTGTATTTTCATTGTTACAAATTGAACATAATTAAAGCATAGTGATTAATCACAAAAACAATATGTTTGGGGGAGTATGGACAACAGATGATGGAATTTGCAGTACCTTCGGCCAATTCAGCTCTGACTTCCACAGCCGAGACCCCATGAATGATAGACCTGGACCAAACTTGGCACACAGAACCCCCATGACCAACAGAAAATACTGGAGGGGTTTGGGAGGAATTGACAGTGATTTAGGGGAGATGTAGTTCACCTACATTTGGAGAGCACTCTGAACCCAAACAACCCTGGATCTGGACCAAATTTGGCACAAATACTCAGTATGCCCAAATTTGAATACTGGTGGGGTTGGGGGGGATTTATTTTGTCATTTGGGAGTTGCAGCTGCTGGGATTTATAGTTCACCTACAATCAAAGAGCATTCTGAACTCCCAACAGCAATAGAATTAAACTAAACTTGAGCAATAGAGAATACTGGACCTTAGAAATTGGGAGCTGCTTGCATTTTCCTTCATGCCATGGCCATCTCCCAGGAGGCACCTGCAAACGCCACAGTGACTCAGGGGATGTTTGCAGACGTGGAGGCTTTCCTTCTCCACTGGACCAACTGGCAGGCACACACTTGCAAGCGCGTGACTGTCTCAGTCTGCCAGTTGGAATCCCTGGGCAGGCATTGCCTGGAAACCGCAGCGCACGCCCCCTTTCTCTCCTCAACTCTACCCACGGTGCAGTTCCTTATTGCCCCTTCCTTCCAAGGGACCCGTTGGATTGGAAGGGGCGATACAGGACCGTGCAGTGGGCAGAGCTGTGGAGAGGAAGGGCAAGCGCACTGCGGTTTCCAGGCAGCGCCTGCATGGGGTTTCCAACTGGCAGGCGCACACTCACGCGCTTGCGAGTTGGAATCCCGCCACCACCCCCTTACAGGGCTTCAGTGCCCCCCAAATTCTCCTGAGTCTCCCACCACCCCTTGGATCGCCTCACCACCCACTAGGGGGTGGTACCACCCACTTTGGGAACCACAGGGTTAGAGTGTATCCGGCAAGAACTTCAAAGAGAAAACAAAGAGCAGCAATGAAAGCTATGAAGCTCTTTTTAAAAAGCTCCAGAATGAGACTGAAGATTCCTGAAGAGTTGCAGAAAAGGCCCAGTTTAGATTCATCCTGGAACCAGGAAGTTTGTCTTTGATTCCTTTATCTCAGGGAAAGGATCAAAATAGTTAAGTATCCTGAGGCCCCATTAATTTTAAAGAATAGATCATGTGCAAATCAATCCAACAGAAATCATTGAGATTTCAGGATACTTACTGTAACTTTGTCCCTTTTCCAGATGTTTCAGATTACTGAATAAGTTCTATGTGGGAAAGGTTGCTGAATGATTATGAAATAAATGTTGACAGCTGTGTGCAAACCCTTGTCTGAATTTTTGTAATATTTTACCAAGCAGTTGGCTCACCCTTTCCATTTTTAAAAGAAATCTACGCATTCTTCTTCTCTACAATCATTCTTCCTTAAAGATTTTCTGTTCTGCTATAACTGGATTATGAACTACAAGAGACTTTGCTTTCTGAGTCTCAGTATTGCTATAATTTATTATGCTGCATGCCAGAGAAAATGGGTTGAGCATGATCAGCTTTCTAAATTCCACTGATGTGTTTGATCTTTGTATTTTGCTGCTACCATTTATAGTGGGAAAATGTGCCTATTCCACTTTCATCCCATTTTGCATAAAAACTGGATTATTATTTTCACTTGAATAAAACAGCTGATGATTTTGAAAGCAAAATAAAAGAAATCTTTGACATTGTCTTAGTGGCAGTTCAAGGATATAAACTACAGTCAGTCCTCTACATTTGCTACGGTTATGGGGTAAATGTTCTCCATGGAAGTGAAAAACTGCTTTTGTATATGAGAGAACAGCTCTCCAGGATTTTCTAGTTCTTCCAGTGTGACTCTATGACTGACGTCCACTGGAAGCTGACCACAGAATCAAATCAGAGGACTTAGAAATTCCTACACAGATGTTCTTTCTAGAAATCTCTAGGTCTTCCAGCATGATTGCAGAAGGTTGACCATAAACTTGAGATTGGGGGGGGGGGGTGTTGAGATTTCTAGCAACAACATTTTAAATAGCATCCACGAACAATCAAATCCACAAATATTAGAACTGAAAATTTGAGGGACAGTGTGGGGGAGTGGTTTGATTCTTGATCTGTGATGTTGTAAATTCCCTATCATGATTCCCCATGGAATCATAAAACTTAATAGATAACTTTGGGCAATTTCTTCTACTGAGCCTTATCTACTATACAGTGTTTATTTATTTATTATTTATTTATTTAATATATTTATAGCCTACTTTTCTCACCCCAGAGGCAACTCAAGGCAGCTTTACATACAGGCAACAATTCAATGCCCTAAAGCAGTGCTGTCCAACTTCTACGGGGTCCAGGGCCGGATAAAAGGTCACTGATGACCTAGGGGGCCGCTCGGCCCCGCCCCCAGGCCCCGCCCCCAACCCCAGGCCCCGCCCCCTCCTAAAACGACTGAAAAGGGGCAGAAGGCGGCGTCAAGAGCAGCGCGTCACAGGCCTGGCGTGATGCTGCCCCTTGGCACCGCCTACTCCTCCTTTTCGGCGCCCCCTCCCTTCCTAGGGCGGGGGGGGGGGCGCCGAAAAGGAGGAGTAGGCGGCGCCGAGGGGCAGCGCGTCACGCCAGGCCTGTGACGCGCAGCTCTTGATGCCGCCTTCTGCCCTTTTTCGCGGCTCCCCCCGCCCTAGTTAGGGAGGGCGCCGAAAAGGAGGCGGCGCCAAGTGCAGAGCGTCACAGGCCTGGCGTGACGCGCTGCTCTGGCGCTGCCTGCCTACTCCTTTTCCCCGCCCCCTCCGCCCTAGGAAGGGAGGGGCGCCGAAAAGGAGGAGTAGGCGGTGCCAAGAGCAGCGCGTCACGCCAGGCCTGTGACGCGCGGCTCTTGGCGCCGCCTACTCCTCCTTTTCGGCGCCCCCCCGTCCGCCCTAGGAAGGGAGGGGGCGCCGAAAAGGAGGAGGAGTAGGCGGCGCCAAGTGCAGAGGGGCACGCCAGGCCTGTGACGCGCTGCTGTTGGCGCCGCCTTCTGCCCTTTTTCGGCGGCTCCCCCGCCCCTAGGTAGGGAGGGGGGGCGCCGAAAAGGAGGAGGAGCTAGCTCTCTTCCTCCTCCCTGCCCCGCCTCCCCCGGCCCCCGGCCGCCATTTTTTAAATTTGAAAAAAATCGATTTTTTTACAAATTTAAAAATGGCGGCTGAGGGCATAGGTGGGGCCGTGTCCAACAGGCTACGGGGCCGGATCCGGCCCTGGGGCCGCCAGTTGGACAGCCCTGCCCTAAAGCACAATATAAATTTAAATAAATATTAAATAAGCATTTAAAAGTACATTAAAACAATCAAAATATTTTAAAAACAATACATTAAGAGTTAAACATGTAATCCACAAGTGTAATCTGGGCCGTTCCAATGGTCTTTGCACATTGTTCCAAGTCTATCTATTTCACAAGTTCTTTAAAGGCTTGGTTACAAAGCCACATTTTCACTCTTTTGCGGAAGGTCAGAAGGGAAGGGGCTGATCTAACATCACTGGGGAGGGAGTTCCATAGTTGAGAGGGCACCACTGAGAAGGCCCTCTCTCTCATCTTAGCCAATCACACCTGCGAAGTAGGTGGGGCCGATAGCAGGGCCTCCCCAGATGATCTTAAATTCATTGTTGTGAAGATAAAGTTGAAGAACCATACATATTACTTTGACTTCATTGGATCTTTGTCCCTTCCCTTCCTATTGTGTATAACTGTTGTAGTTGTAAGTCTTCAAGTTGTTTGTGATTCATGGTGAACCCAAGGTGCAGGTTTCTTGACAATATTTTGCCTTACCTCTGAGGCTGAAAAAGTGTTACTTGTCTAAGTTTTCCATGACTGAGTAGAAATTCCAACCCTGGTCCCACACCCAAAACACTTCTGTATATTGTATAGCTCATCATCCTGGCTTTTCAGCCACAGTAAGTTCTGTATCACTTGAGAACATGTTGCATGTCCATTTTATGGGAAGATTTAACAGAAGTTTTGAATTTATTTATTATTTATTTCAGGATTTTACCCCGCTCTTCTCAACTCCCGAGGGGGGACTCAGAGCGGCTTACAGAACGGCACAATTCAATGCCCACATCACAACAGCATAAAACCCCAAAACCCCACAACAATTAAAATACATTAAGATACATTAAAATACAGTTTCAACAGCATCATACACAGTCATTCCAAGTTAAAACAATATTCAATCCATAAAAACATTGACCCTCTTCATCCATTCTATCAAGTTGTAACATTCTGCAAATCAAAGACATTGCTGACAAATTCCTCCTCCTCCTACCTACCCAGAGCCACTTCAAAACAAATAAAAGAGGGATGGGAACAGGAATAAAGTAAATTTGTATGAACAAAAATGTTTGATGTCATCTATTGGCTTAGTGGAATGTTTAAACCTAACAAAGATTTGTTCTTCAATTTTACTGGTCAATGTATTTTGGATACATAATCATTTTTCACAAGAGCATTAAGAGTTAATTTACTGTGCTAGAACTAAATTGTTTTATAAATACCATAGAATCTCCAAATATACATATGGATACTTAAGAATATTTATAATGCTGCTATGAACTAAAAAAAGCTTAATGGATTTCCTTTGCCCTAAGCTAAATCCCTGAAATTTGGCTGTGTGAAGAGAGCGATATGAAATTATAACCACAGCTAGCTGATTATAGAGCAGATCATTAAATCCTAGAAGATTTAGTACTCAGTTCAACAACTGTATACAAATCATATTGAGAAACACTCAAGAGTCTATACTCATGTTTTCACAAATGCCCTGTAGGTACATATAATGAGGGTGAGAAACACTGAGACACATCCTAGTTCTAAGAGACTGTTTTAAAAGTAGAGTTAAGAATTGATTATCTTTTGCATTATTGGGCTGCTGTGAGAAAGCCTTATTGTTAAACAGAAACGGGTGTGCAGAAAATTTAAAGAATGCTATAATTTGCTCATTTACAAAATTCAGCTTCTTACCTTCATGTTGCTTATTATGGCAACTACAGAGTGGGAGCTGCCATTTGACTTACCGGTAGAAGGGGGAAATGAAGAATTGTTGTTGTTGTTGTGTTTATTTATACCCAGCTTTTTCTCTCCACAAAGGAAGCTCAAAGAAGCTTAGCAACACTCTGCATTACAAGGCAGGATGGGAGACAGAATGAATGGGCATAGAGTACAGATCCATCATTCTTCCATTTTCTTTGACAGTTACACAGTCTAATCCTCATGGTTAGTACTGTCTTCTTCTTTGACCATGACAAAGGAGGGTGTTTTCCCAAATTTGTCCCAATTTGGTTGCTTTGGGTGGTACTTTAAATAAGATAACAGGATTTATTACACTTCTTTAATCTTTATTGCATTATGGATTTTATTTGTAAAATTGTTATTTAATTGTAAATAATTAGCACCTTGTCTACTTTGGGCAGATTAATGTAAAATGAAGGAAAATATCAGTGAGCACCCACAGGCGTATTTTGTGAAAGGAAGTTCTCCAGACTTGTCCTTTTGGTGCAAGTTTGTAGAGCTCGGAAATGGGAATGGGAATGTCACGATGCAAGACCTAGGCCGGCCCCGTAATCACACACACAGAGACGATAATCAGCTAACTACTTTATTGAAGTATAAAAACAGTTGAAAAGGTAATTGTCCATAAAAATCAAGTAATCCAAAAGTAAAGGTATTGTCCAAAAGGCAAACTTGGCAGTATATCCAAAAACTTGGCAAAGCTCCGCTTAACTAGCGGATCAGGAACAAAGCAAGGTTACAAGGTAAAACTCTACTTGGCAGGCCACTAGCCCCAAACTTAGCTACGTGGTCTTGGCCGCTACACATCTGCATAGGTGAGACGTGGCGAAGTACTGAGGATTCGTTCCTACGGATCCTATACTTAATCCCCTTGACGAGGCCCCCGACGCTCTAGGCTTCTCCTCCTCCAATCTGTGCTGCGAGCCCTCGGTCGGTCTAGGCTGTGGAACCAACCCCTCCTGCTAGCCTCAATGCTCCGTCTCCTATCAAAGGTTCGACCTTGCCTCCCAGCACCTGCTTCCCTATCTTCATGAGAGTCAAACTCCCCATCTGCTTCCCGGGCCTCTCCTTCAGTTGTTTCCCACATCCTCTCTTGCGAGCCTCGCCCCCCCCCCCCCCGGCCGCTCATAATCTTCACTATCAGTGCTTTCGAATTCCAACTGGCCTTCCTGCTGTTCATAAGGGTCAGGCCAGCCGTCATCCCAGGCCAGGCTTTCTGTGGGAGAAGAAGGCCCAGCTGTCTCAAAATCCCCTTCTTCTAGCCCCGCCAAATCCTCTTCCGAATCAACTGGCTCCAATGCTAGTGGGACCCCCGGTGCTGCCCCCTGCCCACCAGGCACAAACGAGAACTGGTGTGCTACAGGGAACAACCTTTAAGATTGGACTTGAGTGGCTTTCTCATTTATGGTTCAAGATTTGAGAGGGAGATCAATAGGTTCAGACTTCCTGAAATGGATTGACTGAGTGCAAGTTACATCTATTTATTTATTTATTTATTTATTTATTTATTTATTTACTCGGCTTTTATGCCGCCACTCCCAAATAGGCTCGGGGCGGCTTACAGCCAGAAAGCAGAACAACATACAGTAGACAAATACACTTTAAAATGCAATAAAAATACAAGATAAAATTACACAATAAAACATCGTTAAAACACAGTTGGAGTAGTTACAGTGGTTGGGCAACATTGGCATGGCTTGGGGGTCCCAGTGGGACTATACCTGGAAAGCCAGCCGGAAGAGGTGGGTCTTACATGCCCACCTAAATGGGAGTAAGTCAGGGATAGCCCGTGTAGCTGCCGGGAGAGCATTCCACAATATCGGCGCTATGACCGAGAAGGCCCTTTGGCGGGTGGCAGTTCTTTTAGCCACTTTAGCGGAGGGGACGGCTAGAAGGTTGGAATCCTCCGAGCGAAGTGATCCCGTAGGGTAATATGGGGTGAGACGGTCCCTCAGATACGCTGGACCCAGGCCGTGTAAGGCCTTAAAGGTGAGAACCAACACTTTGAAGGTGATCCGGTGCTCAATAGGCAGCCAGTGCAGATCCTGCAAGATGGGTGTTATATGGCATCCTGCTAGGGAGCCAGACAGGAGCCGGGCGGCAGTGTTCTGCACCAGCTTGAGCTTCCGGGTCACCGACCGAGGAAGGCCAACGTAAAGAGCGTTGCAGTAATCTAGCCTCGAGATGACCATGGCTTGGATCACCGTGGCCAGGTCGGACCGGGACAGGTAGGGGGCCAGCCTCCTCGCCTGTCGGAGATGAAAGAAGGCGATCTTGCTGATCTACTGTTTTGCCTCTGGAATCAAAAGTTGCTTGATCTTGAAATACTGAAGGAAAAGTAAATGCTTGTCTGATTTAGCGTGCACTGTACCATGGAGCTCTTCTTTAGATCAGATTTAAATACTTAATATAAGTGGCCCTTAGTTTACATTTATATCCCTGTTTCAGATTCAGTGGCCAGTGCGGGTTTATCTCAATTGAATAAACATGAAATCTACATCAAAGGAACAACATGTCTTTTAGGACATCATCACACTAGAGAATGAATCTACTTTAAATCAGGTTTCTGCCTCCTGCAGAATTAAGGGGTATGTAGTTTGGGGAGGAGCCTTTAACAGCCTCCCTAAACTAAAAAAAACCAGAATTCTGCAGGAGGCAGAAATCGGATTTAAAGTGGATTCATTCTCTAGTATGATGAATTAGTTAGAGTGAATCATATGTTTGTTTTTTGAAAGAGCTTGATAAGTTATTTTTGAGGCTACATCTCCCCAACTACCATGACTGTAGGAGTTGTCATACAAATAATTGTTTCACTAGCTCTGGTTTCTGAATAGAGATTCATAATTTAAAAAACCCTAATCTTCCTTTTCAGTCTGTACCATGTTTTTAACATGCTTCAAATGTGTGAGTCTATTTGCCCTGTTGTTTTCAACAGCAAGAAGATATGAAGCTACACATTGATTCTATTGGATCTCCTGCAGGACTGTGGTTGTACTACAATTTCCACTTTCTGCTCTGGCCTCTGCACTCAGAGACAAAGGGGACTGATAGCATCTATGTTCTTTTCCTGTGATAAAATCCATTTCATTTTTCTGAAGCTTACTCCTTGAAACAGAATCACACAGGAGGTTTGCCAGAAACTCCTTTAAGAATCAGTGATCTTTGTCTATAGCTCAATTGATTTCTGAGAATGATTACCATGCCTTTGTAAAAGTTCTCTAAGCAGACTGTTCTCTAGCAGCTGCATGTTATTTCAAGAAGAAAGTCAAGGAGAAAAAGGAGTGAGAGAATTTTTACTGAAGCATATGGGAAGAAATGTGTGTGTTTAGAAATTAAAATGGACGTTGGCAAGACTAGTGTACAAAATATGCCTTCGAACCTTTGCGGGAGACTTGCAAATCTACTAGGCATGTGCTATCAATAAAATGTTTCGAAAGACATTACAAAACTGAGGGGCACTGGCATTTTGTTTTGAAAGTGTTTCTAAAGAATAGTTAGTAAAATTTCATTACTATAATCGTTTTAAGAGCAATTGTGATGAAAATTGCTATAATTGTACCATACATATTCCATTGTTAGATCACCAAATTTCAGATTGTTACATTCATCAACTAATTTTAGGGAATTTTTTAATTTTTTTATAAACAATATTTTGGGGGTTTTTTTTTAAAAAAAGAAAACTATAAGAGCTATCTACTTGAATATTGTCTACAATGCACAAGATAACCAGGGCATAAATCCCTTGAAGTTTCAGAAAGATTAACACATCTATGGATTTTTAGAGATTTTAAAAAGTTTATACAAAAACATATCCCCCAAAAATGCCACAACAGCAATCCTCTTGAATGTCTGCCTGTCTATATAACACAAAATTAACCACATAACTTCAATTTAGCACATATTTATACTATTACTTACTTACTTTAGATTTTGTAGTTCAGCCTTTGATTGTGCCTGCACCTGATCTCTCTGGGCTTTCTGGGGATTCTGGGCCTGTTAGTCAGCCTGTGGACACAAGGGTTTTGGGTCTGCAAGTCAGCAGGAAAGTCAGCAGGAGCAGCTAGAGACTGAAATGCGTGGTCTCTGTCTGAAGGCCACATTCCAACAAAACTGAGCTCAGAGGATGATAGTGAAAGTCCAGGTGGACAGACAGATTTACGTTTTGTCAACATAGAGTTTCACATGAAAAAGTCCAAAGGTCAGATTGCTTGTTAGTGAGAAAGCCTTTATCAGCTTCCCAAGGAAAAGGACATACTTTTTATCTATATTAGCTAGGCCAACAGAATCTTTAATCATTGGAAGCAATGTTGAAGATTTAGGATAGAACTCCTGTTGGGTCAATGGAATTTCTAGTGCATATTCATGTTTTCCTGTTTGTTTCTGTTTCATGTTTCAAAGTATTGAAGACTGCTCCAGAATTTCATGTTTTGGATTTATTCTGCTCTTGTATTCTTGGTTTTTGGATGCTACACATATATCTTGTTTTTCTGTGGATTCTCTCTGATTTTTGGACTTGGGTTTCTGATACTATTTTGCTGAATTGCTTTCTATATATTCTTCAATAAACTGCTTGCTATTTTACCTTGATCTGGTGTGTTTGTTTGTAGAGGTTCTTCCCAGCCTTGGAGTACAACATTTGCTTCCACTCCAAACCCACCTCTAAACACTTAACGTCAGGATGTTGGTGGAAGGTGCAGCAGGTGGGACTGATTCTGCACCAGGGCAGATGGTTCAGATCAACGCTGCAGAATACCCACAGTTGAGGGACCAGTTTCTGACTCAACAGGGTGAATTAGTGGGGTGAAGAACTATAGTAGCTGGGCAACCATCCACTTTGGCACTTCCTGCCAAGTTTTGTATACAGTCTGCTGGAAGGACCAGAGGCACTGTGGGCTACTGCTCTGAAAGATATTCAGGTTGCTGAGCTGCTCATGGTGCAGAGATTTTTGGATCATATTCAGGCAACCTAGGGAAGCCCAGTGAAATGAGAGATGGCAGGCTGCAAGTTGTGACATTTATTTCAATGAGGGAGGCCCTTGGCTCAATACATTACTGGCTTTCAGGTGCTGGCTCAGCAAGTGGGCTGGAATGATGAGCCTCTATGGGGACAGTTTGTTGAGAGCCTGAACATGGAGATGCATGCTCAAAATTGTATAAATAGTTTGGATGCATTCCACCCTGTGGACTGAAAAATGAATAACTAGTTTTGTGAATATTTTAAAAGTACACATGTTTATAATCACACTTTTCAAAGGTGTAGACTTTTATCATATCCATGTGCAGCACTCTATTCATGTGAAGATTCTGAAGCAAAATTAAATCTAGCCACAGACAGAGTAGAAGGTGTGGATTATGTGAAGTATATTAAAATAACTGACAGAGCAGATTCATCAAATACTGCTAGTCCTAACAGAGGACAGCCCACTTCTTTTAAAATATTTGAAAAAAAATCTTCATTTCTGTTTTGTTGCATATTTTAGGCTGCAATCCTATACATACTTACCTGGAAGTAAGTCACATAGAATTCATTTGAGAAGCCATATACAGGATTATGCTGTTAATCCTTAGTTGAATGGAGGCATCTCTTAATACTATGAACAGGTATATGGATTTCCACATTTCTGCGGTTTATGTACTGCAAGTGAGATGTGTGCTAAATGCATATTAAAAAGACATCACTGTAGGCATGGCTAACGAATCAATATGACAGTTATCTCATGTCTTGGAGAAAAGAAATAATCATCACCAATTCAGAAGCTAAGCACATACCATCCCTTTTAATCCCCTTGGACAAGCTTGAATTTTTGAAACACCTGATAGCAAAGCAAAATGTTCTTTGAATATCTTCATCAAGATTTTTTAAATGTTGTTGTTCACGGCTGTTGAAAAATCATTCTAATTATACATTCAACTGACAGCTGGTTTTCAATGCTTGGAGCAGCATTCTTAGTTTTTTCTCCCCTTTTCTTGCAAAAAAATTAATCAGAAGTATCAGTCTTTTTATAATTCTTGCAAATCTATTTCATTGCCCTTCATTGCCTAACCTATAAATTAAACTTTACAAAAGTTTTTGTGCATGTATGGAAGTGCATGAGAAGAACAACTAAGAACTTCATATTGGTAAAGGGGGACACAAAGTATTATCAAATATCAGATTAATAAATTCAGTGAAAGTAGATGTTGCAATTAATTGATTTTGCACAAAAGATGTGCAAAACCACAGCTGTTGGATAGACAGGGGAATTCCAGGTTTCAGCTTCAACTCTCAGTACTTAACTAGAACATGGCTGCAGGGTACTATCAACTAATATTTACTGATGAAATTATAAATAATGGTTTGTTACAGGAATTTTCATTGTCTGCTATACTTAGTTATATTATGAGTCTAGAACCCATGCTTCATTTTTAATAAATGAAAAGATGTACATATTCCATGGGAAGCCACAATTATGCGTCTGTTGTCAGGATAGTTGGGTAATCTTTGTTGCCCAGGACTCAAAAAGAATCCTTAATTCATAATTTAGTTTCCATGAGAAAGTGTTATTCTCATATCTGCAGTCTAGTTCTAGTTTGCTTTCATGAAGACTTAATGGCCCTAATGTCTTAATTTGCTTATGTGAGAACAACTTCCATTTCACGGCCTTGTTTCACTACACAATTACAGCATTATGATTACATTTTAGTAGTTGGTGTGGCTGGATTAAATTGAATCTTGGAATTTGCAGTTCAGTCATCCCTACACTCTACAGGGGTTATGAAAGTAAACCCCCCTGAAAAAGTTCAAAAACTAAATTCTTTGGAAAAAATGGAGTGCTGCTACTGTGGTCCCCAGGAGGTGAGGGCTATTCACCATAATCCCAGAGGGAAGAGGAGGAGCCACCCCTTTTTGTCATTTCATTAGCACCGTTTCTTCTTCCTGCATGCCATGAGTGTCTGTTTTATCCAGGCAAAGGAAGGGATATACTGGGTGGAACAAAACCCACTGCAAACAGGAAGAAGCAGAGGAACCAAGCACATATGTGCCTGAATGTTACTTACCCTATAGATCCAATTTCTCCTCTTTCTGTGTGCTGTGTATTTCTTTTTCACTTGATAGCTCCCTTCCTTTGAACAGGTGAAAAAGATGTTCATGGCATACAGAAAGAGGTAGATGAGCCAGATGCATAGGTTAAGTGAAGTGACACAGGGAGCTGGCTCTTCTTCATCCTGCATGCCATGAATGTCTGGTTGGCCTGGGCAAAGGAAGGGAGAACTCAGTGAAACAGAAACAGATGGTACACTCACCTCTTGAACTGCTCCCTTGCTCACCTTTTGAGGACAAGACTCTATAGGATGCAGAAATGGGATTTAGAACAAACTCATAGTGCTATAATTTATAGTGTTCAAGTGTCCCTGGTAACCAACACAAGTACATAATAGGATTCAGTTCCACACAACGATTTGAGTAGGTGGTGATGGTTTGGACTTCATGACTTGGAAATATTTTTCAATTACCTCTTCCAGACTGATAGAACAGAGTGCTGCTATTACTCCAATTTCACTTAGTGAAAATCACTTGGTAGCAAATTATTAAACTTCTTAAATATGACCACTGAAGTGTGGGTGATGTTTTTTTTTCCTCAGATGAAAAAGGAAGGGTTAAAATTTCATGAAGCAATCTGAACAAATGAAAACACCACAATAACTTCTACCAGGACTTATGAGACTAGGAACGGTGAATGTCTTGCCTACATTCATCAAGACAATTCTGAAAGGAAGTATTGCAGGTAATGAGATTTTCATTGGCATTCATTTCCATATGTATACAACCTGGAAACACACCAATGGAGGGAGCATGGACACATCTACACTGACACTTAGGACAGGATAATCCAGGGTGTTAGATAATGAATCAGTCCTGAGATGTGTTCCCACAAGAACTCCCCCAGCCATCACAGAGGCAGAAGAGATTCCCACCACCTAACACTGCCAAACTAACTGTCAGCACCTTGCCCCCCCTTGTTGTGGGGGTCTCCAGCTGTGACATGGCACCGATCTGTTCCCTGTAGCTTTTTCTGACCTCAGCCTGATGAATGGGTTGCAGTGCTCCCAGTGCTCCCTATCGTCCCACCTGACATGAGGGCAAAAGACTGTTCACAACTTGGGGGCAGGAGGAAAAGGGACTGTGATCCCTTGTTCCCTAGTCGCTCAAGTTCAGGAAATGTGGGATGACAATGAGGACAGTTGTGACTGATTCCATTTAGCAACTGGCACAACCTTTCCCCATGTTCCTAAGTGGAGGGAAGCTAGAGTTCTGAGGCAGAATTTGGACTTTCCCCTGACTTTCAGTAATGCATGACAAGGCTATGTCAGGGCATCTTGCCCCATGTTACTGTGAATCAGCCCTGTTTGTGTATGGCTATTTATTATATTACTTATTTATTTACTCTATTTATACCCTGCCTTTCTCTACCCAGAAGGGGGCTCAAGGCAAGTTACATAGAGACAATTATTCAATGCCTTAAACACATACAATTCCAAAAAATTAAAACTAAATTAGATTGAAATCTAAAACATATGAAACATTTAAAAACATTACATTCCATATCAAAATCACACCAGTATTGCAGGGCCGATCTTAAGCTACAGTAGTCTAAATGGCCAGTGAAGATAGGGACCATATATCCCTCTACTAATTGGTTCAAGTTTGAGATTCTGGGGGGAAAGTTTCTCTTACAACCTCTGTTTTGCTGGCAGTTGCTGTGCCCTCCTTCCTTCCCTCATCATATGTCACGATGCAGGGTCTCGGCCCAGCCCCTTAATCACACACAGAGACGGTAATCAGCTAACTATTTATTGAATAATAAGAAACAGGTGAAAAGGCAAATTGTCCATAAAAGTATCAAAAGTTCAATCAAAAAGGTAAAGAGTCCGTAAGTGAAATCCAAAGGCAAAAGTAGCAAAGGCTCCGCAATAACAATGCGGATCAAGGACTTGGTCCGTGGCAAAGGAACAAGGCAAAGTTCATAACAAGGCCCAAGAAACTTCTTGGCAAGGCACGAGCCGACAACCTGGCTCTGTGGATCTTCGCTCGCTTCACTCCCTTCAGAACAGAAGTGGTCGAGCTACTGAGGATCCTTTCCCACAGATCCTATACTTAATTCCCTTTGTGAGACCCCCGACGCTCTAGGCTTCTGCGCCAATCTGTGCTACGGGATCTAGCGCTCCTCTGGTGCTCTAGGCTTCGGTGCCATTCCCTCCTGCTGGACTCAATGCTCTGTCTCCTATCAAAGCTTCGTCCTTGCCTCCCAGCACCTGGGTCGCTATCTTCATGAGAGCCTAACTCCCTTTCAGCTTCCATGGGCTCATCCCTAATCCTTTCCTGCGACCCGTAACCACCTGGTTTCTCATACTGATTATCGGAGTCAGCACTTTCAGTGTCAGCCTGACTTTCCCAGCTATCATAGCCATCAGGCCATTCATCATCCCAGGCCAAGCTCTCTGTGGGCGAAGAAGGCCCAGCTAACTCATCATCCCCTTCCTCCATGTTCTCATCAGCTGCAGCTGGCCCTAATGCAAGTGGGACCCCTGGTGCTGCCCCTTGCCCCCCAGGCACGAAAGGGAACTGGGTTGCTACATCATATGGTGGGGACAGGACAAGGTGCATTGGCAGCCCATCAGATGGGCAAAAAGGTAGCAACACATGTCGCCCCATTGCCCTTTCCCCCCATCATATGGGGAAAAGGAGAGGAAAATGCAGGTAGTATCGCCCTCTAGGCCCTTGGACTTGACCTCCCTGGATAAACCACACAGCAGTTGAGGTACAACAGGTTTATTGTGAATAAAAGGTATAGGAAAGAGTTTGGAGGCAATTCTATAGCGCCTTCAAATAGCAGCAAAAACCAGGAATCAGCAGTGGATAAATAATCCCGTGGCAACATGGATCCAAGCGGATGGATTCAGGAAACAAGCCGGATGCAAATGAAAGTCTCTTTAAGGGTTCCCAGCCGGTTTAAGATGGCAAGGAAGGTTTTCTTGGAAGTAACAAAGTTCAGTAGCTTGGAAAGTCTTTGCAGGAACAACACAGGAACGTAGCACTGGAGCAGGATCAAGACAGCCCAATGCTGGCTGGCACAGGCTTCTGGAAGCCCCAAAAGCGGCCTCTCTCACAGGAGCATCTCTGAATGCAGAGTTGGTACGAGATACCTTCAATGGGCATCTCCAAGCAGTTATACTGTCCAGTGGCTTTGATCTGGGCACGTCGAGTGTCAAAGTGCTATGATGGATGACTGTCTGTATGTTTAGCTACCTCAGCTTCTCCGGAATGCACAACTCGTTAGGAGCACGCAGCTGGTGAAGGGAGCTGGACTCGAAGCATCTCCCAAAAATGTCCTCTCTGTAGTGGCAGAGGATGCATCTTGCAACACTTCCCCTCCACTTCAGGAGGAAAGTTTTTTTAAAAAAAATAATATTTATTGAATTTTACATACAGATTAAAAAGAAAAAGAAAAGTACAGAATAGACACATAGCAAAAAAACCCAACAACAACGAGATTATGGCCATTCTAATAATGGCCAAGGTTAAAAAGAAAATAGTCAGTATTCTAACTAAGTCAGAAAAGGAAAATATAGGTAATAGCAAAGATTACAGCGGTGCACAGAATATTTTTTTGGTTGGTGAGGCAATATAATAACCTCCGAGCTGAACCTTTCTGAGTCTATTTCTATCTTCCTTAAATTTCCTCCACTTCAGGAGGAAAGTTGCCGGGGCCAAGCCAGTGTTGTCAGACGATGCTTGCCAGGCCCTGTCCAAAATAAGAAAAGGCAGCCAAAAACAAACCCTGTGTGACGAGATCCCTAGTCCTGTCATCAAAACATGTGTCTTTAGTGAGGAGAAAGCCTTCTGAATGATTGCTCTCTGCCAGCAAGCAATTTTTTTTTTCATTTGAGCAGGTATTTGACTCAGAACTCACATATCAGAAGGGTATAATTTTAAAATATCTTATGCTGTGTTTTTATTTTTTAAAAGATTAAAATATTAAAAATATTATTTAGGCTTGTATACCACCACTCCCAAAGGCTCAGGGCGGTTTACAACACAGCTCAATAGACAGATAGTGGGGAAAAAACATAAAATACAGTATACATAAAACAGCAGATAAAACATGTTTAAATTATTCACGGGCTTTCAAAAGCTTGTCGAAACAATTGCATCTTACAGGCTCTACGGAGGGTGGCCAGATTTCGTAAAGCCGGCGTTTCTGGTGGTAGCATATTCCAAAGGACCGGGGCAATGATTGAGAAAGTCCTGCACCTTGTCGAAGTCAGATGAAAAGACTTCACACTAGGAATGGCAAGAAGTCTTCTTGTGATCTTGGAGGGTTATATGGAATCAGGCGATCCCATAGGTACACTGGCCTCAGACCATGTAAGGCCTTGAAAGTAAGAATTAACACATTGAAAGTGATCCGGCATTCAATTGGCAGCCAGTGCAGATTCTGCAGTATAGGTGATATGCGGCAGCTCGTGGGATCCTCCGCGAGCAGCCGAGCTGCAGCATTCTGCACTAGCTTAAGTTTCCGGATCACAGTCAATTGAATTATCCTTTCAATGTGTTTTATACTGGTTTAGATTTTGAAGTATTTATAAAGTTATTTATTTGATTGTTTTTATTTCTACATAATACGATTTTTGCTTTTATTCATTTTAATTTATTTTTAGCCACTTTGGGCCTTGTGACAGGATGCATTTAGAATATAAATCAATTAATTCAACAAATCTATGTAAACGGATGTAAATTTTCCTGCTTCAGGGAATGATCCTGGACTTATCCATAGGTCATATAAAAATCCATAATTTGGCCTCCAAACCTGCCCTCAACTAATACATGATGTTGACCTATACACAAATAATTATGACACCTATGATTTTCTACATGGTGAAAAAAATCCTCCTGTAAACACGCACAGTGGAATTATAGTTGAAGATTTTTTTAAAAAAAAAACGCACACTAGGTGAGCTCTTGTTTTGCTCATTGACATTCCCTGGAGCTTTGGATATGCATGGGTTCTCAAAAATATTCAAGGCTTTCAATTCAGCACATACATTTTAACATCAAGTACTGTCACCTTTACGAATGTCCCATAACCAAAATGGGGATTCTAAACAAAAGGAATAATACGCGGTGCAACATGCCTTTGGGCCTGCATCAGGAAAAGGCTGGATTATAAGAGATAAATAAAATAAATCTTCTTCTATAGAGCTAGATGTACATGCACCTCCTTTAACCTGGGAAAAAAACCCAATTTTTTGTGCTCTGTGAGCTTTTGCTAAGAGCTTCAGGCAGCATATTTCATGCTTCTAAATGGTTTAGATGACATCATCATAAGTTGTTATTTCCAGTTTCATAAAGTCCATAATGTAAAGAGGCTTATGAGATTACAGCACTAAGCGTATAACAAGAATGGGTTAAATCTCAGTTTTTCATTCTCATTACCATCATTGCCACAAGATGGGATTAATGCTGTGCCATTTTTCTGCTTTCCTTAAGCCCATCATTATGAGGCTGAAGATGACAGTGTAGTATGTTACTGAGCCATTGGAGCTATAATGTTGTACATTGTCCTCCCTTGTTCTTGCTGCGGAGAAAGATGAAGGACTACTGTCATCCAAAATCTGTATCATTTAAAAAGGTTGTACTAGCACAGACTTGGAAAAGACAAAAGCCAACTGCACAGTTTTTCCAATGTCCTGTCAAGTTCCAGTAGCTGCTCTATGAGTTTATCTTCTTTGTAGGCAGAAGAACTTGAGATTGATGGTGCATTTGTGCATCTAGAATTGTAGAAAAAACAGAGTGAGTAGGGATGAATGAATGTGACAATTCTGCTTTTTCTATGCTTTTGAGACCATACAATCAACCTTCCTTATCCACAGTTTCTGAACCCATAGATTCCACCATCCACAGCTTGAAAATATTCTTAAAAATCCCAAAAGTAAAGCTTGTTTTTGCCATTTTATATAAGACCTGCTTCAGCAGCACATACTAAAATATTTAAATTGGAACTACACAGAGAAGATTAACATGGCCCCCATGCAAGAATGACATGCAAATTTGTGAAACATTCCATACTTTGCATGAATAGGCTCCTTTATATAAGAGACACCATTTTACTATGCCATTACATTTAATGGGGTTTGAGCAGCCATGGATGTGTTTCCTGGAACCTATTCCAGTGGATACCAAGAGCATTGTATTTCTTTCCATCATGTTTACAGAGAGATTCAGGTTCTGTCCTTACCACACACAAAAATCCAGATGTTGATACATCCTAAGCATCTTCCTTAAAAATGTATCTAAAAAAATTCTGTATGTAGTACTTTGGAGAGATGCACACCATACCTTTCTGCCTTGTATCTGTTAAACAAGAAGAGCCTCTAAGAAAAGCTGACAACTTTTTTAGCATTAACATGGTTGAGTATACAGGGATTCAAACCCAGGCTTTCAAGAATTAAGCAACTATTCATTTTCACTGTATAAAGCAATTTAGGGATCTTGGCACACTCCTATGTGTTAAAAATAAACCCAATTCATCGCTCTTCTCTAATAGTGAAAGCAGAGTCAGTCACATAATAGATAGTCTGTTGTAGCACCTCAGTTCTCGTTCGTGCCTGGGGGGCTAGGAACGACACCGGGGGTCCCACTTGCATTAGAGCCAGCTAGAGCTGAGGTGGATTCTGAGGAGGATTTGGAAGGGCTGGAAGAAGGGGAATTTCAGTTAGCTGGGCCTTCTTCGCCCACAGAGAGCCTAGCGTGGGATCCCGGCTGGCCTGACCCTTACGAGAACCTGGAAGACCAGATGGCCGATGTAAGCAGTGATAGTAAAGATTACGAACGGCTGGGGGGGGGGGGAGGTTCGCAAGAAAGAATGTGGGAAACCACGGAGGAGGAGGCCCGGGAAGGAGATAGGGAGTTAGCTTCTCACGGAGATAGGGAAGCAGGTGCTGGGAGGCAAGGCTGAACCTTTGATAGGAGACAGAACATCGAGGCTAGCAGAAGGGGCTGGTTTCACAGCCTAGACCGGCCGAGGTCCCGCAGCACAGATTGGAGGAGGAGAAGCCTAGAGCGTCGGGGGCCTCGGCAAGGGGATTAAGTATAGGATCCGTGGGAACGGATCCTCAGTACCTCGGCCACGTCTATCCTATCCAGACGTGTTAGCGAGGCTAGACCACGGAGCTAAGTTTGGGCTAGTGGCCTGCCAAGGAGTGCCTTGGATCTTGTAACCCTCTTTTGTCCCTGATCCGCTTTTGTTGAGCGGAGCCTTGCCGATTCCTTGGAAACTTTGCCAAGCTTGATTTTGGACATTCTATTCATCCATCACCTTTGGATTGCTTTTGCTATTTTTATGGACAATACCTTTTCTACTGTTTTTATTCTTCAATACAGTAGTTAGCTGAATACCGTCTCTGTGTGTGTGATTAAGGGGCCGGTCAAGTCCGTGCATTGTGACATCTGTCTACCAATTTCAGGAACATAAAACATCTGGTGTAGCCCTCTTCAGGTAGCACACCAATTTTGTCAACTCTGGCAAATTTCCATCTTTTCTTCTCTATCTTTATTATCTTTACTAAACACAGAGTTTATTCTGTAGACACACAAAAAAGATACACATAGAGATACAGACCTCAGAATCTGCTGCTTGAAGGTAGATCACTGAACCATTATCTCTCTTTGAGGCAATTTCATCTGTTCAACCCTATTAGCTAGTTATGAGCCTGCCCTGCCCTCCTGGCAATAATATTAATAAAATATTGACAGGCAGCATCCATAATTATTATAACCTTGGGATTTTTTTTGAAAAATACAGACAGATTTAATGCATTACTACTCAGGGAACTTGCCAAGGTTCCCTTGGGCTTTGCAATAATGTGTCACTTTCTTCTTATCCCTTAGAACATTTTTCATCATTACTACTTATTTCCTTTTGACTCTGCTAAGTTTTTGTCATTGGTGTCCCTAGACATGATAAGGTAATTAGAGTATTGCCCCCTCAAAAAAAAATCCCAATGACATTCTCAATCATTTCTCAAATTTCTTGCATTGCATATCTTTTGAAATTTAGCATACAGCATTGGTCTTAGGCTGCCACATTTGTCCATTCAAGAAACAGTTCTCAGGAACTAGGTATTAATATTTCTTTGATATGCCTCTGACCTGTAATTCAATGTGATAAAAACTGTACAAACTGAGAAATTAACGTAAGAAGTATCACTATATGATATCTTGGTCATCTGAATCCTTTAGCAAGTTTAATGCCATCCAAGACCACAACTGAGGCTTGCTCTAGTTGAAATCCTCTCACTTAGCTGGCAGCTATTCAGATTCCCACAGTATTCATGATGTGCCAGTATTCCAAAACATTGTGGAGAAGTGGCTGCACCAGAAGGTACCTATTGAGGATGTAAATCCTTTATTTTTATTTTACTCTTCACATCAAAGGATTAATCAATACTGTAGTTTTCTCCCTGTACTCTGCAGTATTTGCCCTGTACTCAAATATCTCAAAGTATTGTGAAGGAATTTTACAATTTGATATATTCTGCACATAAAAATCTGTTTTCTGTGCAGGCACATTGTTTTCTGTATAGAAAACCTCTTTTTCTTGTATGTGTGTGCAAAATGGCCATGTGTAGTTTTCCCATATAATAATTATTCATACCAAGGAAATTTTCATAAAAGCCCCACTATTATAATATTCTTTCTAGCAGTATTTCCTGACTGTCAGGAAACCCGTTGTTTTTATTTAGAAATGAAGAATTTTGAATATATTTTCCAAAATCGTACTGATTTTCAGTCAGCATGATGCAGTGTTGCACTATGACTCTGGAGAGCAGGGTTTGAATCTCTGCTTGGCCATGAAAAAACAATGGGTGACCCTGGGCATGTCACACTCTCAGCCTCAGAAGGATGCAAAGGCAACCCCCTCCCCAGACAAATCTTGTCAAGAAAACCCTGAGAAAGGCCATCTAAGGATCATCATAAATTGGAAATGACCTTTAGGACACACAACAACATAACCAACAGTCATCCCTTTGCCAAAGGACTCCTCATACTGGAATTAGTCTTCATAAGAATCAAGAGAAAAATGTGCTAGTCAATGTTGCAAAATATAGTCTGGCAATTGTTTTTAACTCAGCTCTTGGCATTAACAGTGTTCAGTGCCACCAGATACTTGGAGCATAAGCCTATTAAACTTTTTAACGGATGAATTTTTTTCCATATGCTGATGGTGTGTTCCCACATGCATATTCTTGCCAAAAACATCTCTAATTGTGAGGAACATGTTTAATGGTAGTTATACCAGAACAATGCCAAAGAAATGTGGTTGCTGAGATGGGAAGAAAGTTTGAACGATGGATAGAAATGTTTAAAAGATTGACTAGCTCCTTGTGGAATCAGTGAGAAGGGAAGTGGCAGCATTACAGGAATGAATGGGAAATGAAGTCACAGAGGATGGCAAGGGAATTGAAGCATTAAATGAATGCTTTACAGAAAAAGAACACTCAAAATGTGCCATCTGAAGCTGCCTCTTGTATCCAGCCTCACGGATGGCTTCCAGGCTAGTGAGGCAGAGATATTGAATAAGTTAAGGAAAGTTGAAATGAACAAATCATTCACACTACGTGAAAGTAGTCTAGCAGCCTTAAAGGAGCCCAGCACAGAAATGAGATAGGTAGACATTTCCCCATTCTTAAGTCTCTAAGTATCATATTTATTAGGGGTGTGCAAAGTTTCATTTTTAATTAGGAGGTCATATCTAACTTATACATTTTGTATATACAAATGAGGAAGGGATCCATGTAAAAACTTAAGAACCAAAACTCACCCAATACTTCTTTGTTTGAATTCTGTAATGCTCAGAAGCTTATTAAGATCAGTTTCATTTTCAGTGCAAGCGAGGGAAGTAAAATAGGCAAGTGAGGGAAGTCAAAAATTAATGACCTCTCACCATGAGGAGAGGAAAGCAGGAGGGCAGGACAAGCTGGGAAAGAGACTGAGAGAACACAGAAATGTAGTTTGGGATGACGAGAAGCCCTATGGCTCAACCCCCTGTTGAAGCAGCTCCGCTGGCTGCCTGTCTGTTAATGAGCACAATTCGATGTGCTGGTTGTGACCTTTAAGATGGTTCAGGTCCAAGCTATTTGGCTGACCATATCCTCTTGTACAAACCTGCCAGGGCCCTGAGATCTTCAGGAGATGACCTTCTCTGGGTCCCATCTCTATCTTAAGCTCAGTTGGTGGGAATGAGAGAGTGGGCCTTCCTCTCTTGGTGGCTGTCCCATGACTCTTGAACTCCCTGTCCAGGAAAGCAAGAATGGCTTCAGACAGCAGGTTAAGACCTTTTTATTCAGGTAGCATTTTAAAGATAAAGGCTTTCAAGATCATCAGGGGCTGCTGTGATTTAATACAACAACAACTACTACTACCACTACTACTACTACTAATAATAATTTTATTTCTTTACCGCCTCTCCCTATGGCTCAAGGCAGGTTACAACACAATTAGAAAACATGAACATTGCAAAAATTCAACAAATATACAGATTTCTATAAAAGATTCCCAATAAAACTGCATTTCTATAAAATACATATTAAAATACACAAAAGAGACCTCAAACAAAGGACATGAGTTTAAGATTCATAGTTAAGAACTGTCTGGATAGTCCTGCCAGTAGAGACATATGCTTTTATGCTTATATGCTTTTAATGATGTTCAAAACTGTTTTAATACTTGTATATTTGTATATTTTAAGTTGTATTGGAATGCTTTAGTTGTGAGCTGCTTTGAGTCTCGATATGGAGAGAAAAAGTGGGATATAAATAAACATAATAATAAATAAAGCAGAGAATTCAAAAGGCCTTGTCAGAATACTGCTCAGCAGAATTGCACAGGCCTAATATTTATATTGCATCCTTTTGAAAGAATTGTAGAATTACAGAACTATAATGTTGAAAGAGATTCTAAAGGTGATCTGATCTAAACCTTTCACAGTATAAGGGCCCATTCACATTACACAATGACAGCATTGGGTTTTTGTAGGTTTTTCAGGCTAGATGGCCATGTTTTAGAAGCATTCTCTCCTGACGTTTCGCATACATCTATGACAAGCATCCTCAGAGGTTGTGAGGTTTGTTAGAAACTAGGAAAATGGGTTTATAGATCTGTGAAAAGTCCAGGGTTAATTCACCTGATCTCTTAGTGTGATTGCATTCTGAAAATTCAAGCAATAAAAGTTTCTGTCACAATTTTGAATTGTGCCACTTCAGGTCAAAACTATAGCTAATGTTATTGGTCTCTCTCTCTCTCGGCATTACTTCGCGAACGAAGATTCAGGAAGGACTCATCCCACGTTTTTTACATCTTGCTTCAAAAGTCTGGACTTAAATTACAACACTAACTGGGTAAGATGGGCAAGGACTAACTGAGGCCACATAATGTTACATAGAAAACAAATTAGCTTAGGGTCCAAATGATGCTCCAGGCTAATTCAGTTTGACCTGAAGTAAACCTGTTTTTTCTAGGTTTATTCAATGTTAAAAAATATCCGCAAAGTATTTTCCAACATCAAGTCCTAAGTAGAGATGAGAAGGCCTGGAAAGAAACAGAAAAAATTGGGGGGAAATCCCTCCTCATCCCTTATCTCCTGAGTGTCATCTAAAACACAGAAAACACAACATATACATGCATGGTATTCTTCGGCAAGAGAACTTAGAAGTGTTAGTGAAATGTTCTCTCTAGGCATTTTCTAGGTCCTCTAGTGGAACTTTGAGATCAATTTCCAATAAAACCCATACATTTCAATAGCAATGGTTATTAACTGCAGTTTCACATTTCTTTGGTAAGTCTAGGAAGATATACCCCATGGATGTAGAGACTGTACTGAACTACAAAGATGCAACACATCAGAGTTTCCCTAACATTCCTTTTTGACCATTTTAAAATATATTTGAGTATTCATTCCATCCTAGTTTCACACCAATTATTTTTTAAACATTTATAAATTGCCAATTTACCATGTCTACATTTTGTGTCATATGTTGTACAGCAATATAAAAGCCATAGCTGTTCTAGGACAGTTCAGTCAAGACATGCCTTTTATATTTTTCATTTAATCTGCATGCACGTCATAATAAAATATGCTATCATTCATCTAAATGTCTATGGTATAAATGTCACCTGAGGAGTTTATGTCTTAATAAATCTGAAAGATCATTTACCTTGTTGATGTGAATTGCAGTGAGAAAGTAAATGCAGAGATATATACCTGCAGGAGCCGCTGAGTGAAATATATATGTACTGTGGGAATTGGGATACTTGCAGAATACAGAAGAAGATAGTATATAATGTCAGTGCCTAGGACAGAATTTAATATTACTCCTTGATTGTTAGAGCCTAATTGCAACAACCATTTTAGAAAACTGCAATTCATTTCTCCTATTTTAGTTCTAACTCTATTTGTCTTCCAACCCCCCGAAATAAAGAGACAGACACAATATATATGGTTTCAAATTCTGGGCAACTTTTATTAAAATAGTTACCTATTTAACTTGTAACTCAACTAACTTTTTGGTGTCAGTTCAACTTGGTGTGTGTAAGCCAAGGTAGCGTCTTCTAAAGTCTACCCTTCAGCTCTTTAGGCGCACTACATGGGTCCCCTGTAGCTTTCAACCCGGGCAACCCGCAAGGGGAACATCAGGAAAAATCTCTCTCAACTTTTGAGACTAGACTCTCCCCGTTCCTGGGACATTCACCATCACCTCACCCCTAAAATTAACCTCTAGGTGAGTGTTTTTCGAATGCCCCACACCCTTAAGGGGTACCTTAAATGTATACCAACCTTTGGAAAACTAAACTATTTACGCCACGGATTGGGAGCAAATGTCCTATTTAGCTCCCATCCCCCACCAAGCCGTCTAAAATTAACTGAACACCTACCATTAAATCATTAAGAAACATTGCATTTCCTACATCAGACAGATGGATTCCATCTGCCCTGTAAAGGTGAGGCCTGTCGTGAGAGATCTGCCCATGAAATATGTAGGAGCCCCTACCTCTTGCAAGCGCCGTGCGCATGGCCCGGTTCACCCGTTTTCTTGCTTTTTCCATTTTTTTTTACATCCCCGCCACCTGACCACCGGAGGCGAGGGATGATAGCCGACCAAGCAATGTGTACCCGAGGCCATGCTAGCCATATTTTAGAGATGTCATCCCAAGCTTGCAAGTACAGGGCCCTACCCTTCAAAAGGCCCAGATCATTGCCTCCTAAGTGTATAACCAATATGTCCGGAGGGGGCCCCCTCCTGGACTGGAATAGAAGTGGGAGCAAACCGTCCCAACGCATCCCTCTAATCCCCTGCCACTCTACAGTAGCAACTGAGCCGAGGCCCAAATGCTGACCATAGTGAGACCTCATGGCCTGCCTTGCTGCCCAGTGAACGAAACTGTGCCCGCAGACGAGGATCCTCCATCTATGGTTCAGCGACACCAGATCTGAAACGACAGATCAAAACTTAGTTATGACAACGGAGTACGCACGTATTTCCTGAAGGCATTTGATTTCCATCTGCCCAGGGTTTTTATCCTCTCCGTGTCATAACCCATAACATTGGCCACCGAAGCTGCACCAATGCGGAAGGAATGGGTTGCAAACCTAAAGTGACCCAATCCTAACATCTTCAGTGCTTTGCTAGTAACAGCCCAAAACTGGTACTTTGATAGCGCTGTGCCATCCTGGTGACTGAACAAGTAACCTGGCCCTTGTCGCCGGATCCCATTAAAAAGCACCAAAGCTGTAACTGGGCATAAATCCGGGTCACTACACTTCGATAACTTGATAACTGTGCCCCTGGACCCTTGGTCCGTCTTGGAAGAACGAACCAGCAACTCTACACCATTTTGAGTAATGGTTAGGTCAGAATGTAACAGGGCCCTCAAGGATGTATCAGTCTTAGATGTTGGGACTAACTCACTAATCCTCAAGGCTGCAAAGAAAGCTGTCAAGGCTGCCGCATGAAACAAGATTTGTTCATGAGCATCCGCGCAAACCTTGGGCCACACTAGCTTCAAACCTTTCAAGATGTCTGGGGTAATAGGTTCCCTAGTATCCCGTAATTGCCCCTGGCTGCGTGACCATCCGGCCAAGATCTTGTGAAGCCGGAAGTCATTAGTGGCATCTGGAAGGCCCTGAGCCTTAAGCCAGTAAGCCAATGCTGCCAGGCGCGCCCTGATCGAATGCGGGGCCAAACCTCGTCTCCTAGAAAACACGCAAAACTGCGCTATGTGTTCATAAGGAACAGGGATAGCCTGCGGCATGTTGTAATCCCTCCTGAACTCTTCGAACTCCTTAACCGCCCTTGAATAAGCCTTCATGGAACTAGGGGCCAGAGCTGACACCATACCAGTTAACGTTTCGTGCTCCCAACCGTCCAAAGATGGTCTGGCATGCATTGGGGCCGGACGTCGGCGCCGGGTTCCAACTGCCGGAAATGCTCCATCTGCATACGAGATAGTGCGTCGGCAAGTGAGTTATTAATCCCAGCAACATGGAAAGCACGAAACAAGATATTAAACTTCAAGCAGTGGAGTGTAAAATGCCTAAGCGCATTCATGACCCTCTGAGATTTTGATGTCAGGGAATTAATTACTTGCACTGTCGCCAAGTTGTCACACCAAAAATGGACTGTAGAGTTTGCAAACCTCTCAGCCCATATTGTGACTGCTACCAAGATGGGAAAAAACTCAAGAAAAGTCAAATCAGCCGTAGTGCCAGCGTCATGCCACGCTTGTGGCCACTGTTCTGCACACCATTGGCCATCAAAATAAACCCCAAATCCTATGGCGCCTGAAGCATCCGAAGCCACCTTCAATGCGTCCATAACGGCCAATTCCTGTCTCCAGAATGAAACCCCATTGAAATTTGAGAAAAACTTAAGCCAAATTAGCAGGTCAGCCTTAATGGCGCGTGTCACCCGCAAATAATGGTGCGGGGACTCAATGCCAGAAATGGCATCACACAACCTGCGTAAAAATGCACGCCCGGGCGCCACCACCCTGCATGCAAAATTTAAGTGTCCAATAAGCTCTTGAAATTCTTTCAGGGTCGCCTTCTTGAGACACAGGAATTGCCGGACCTTATTTGTTAAATTGGTTATCTTTTCTATGGGAAGCCTCGAAAACTGATTAATGGTATCGAGCTCAATCCCAAGAAAAGTCAAAACCGTACTCGGACCTTCCGTCTTTTCGTCTGCTAGCGGAACCCCTAACTGGTTGGTCAATTGCTGGAATGAGCGCATGAGAAATCTGCACTCTCCAGTCCCAGCCCTACCTATAAAAAGAAAATCATCCAGGTAGTGGACTACCCCCTGGAGGCCGGATTTTGTCTTAACTGCCCATTCTAAAAATGTACTGAATTGCTCGAATGCGGCGCATGAAACCGAACAGCCCATGGGCAATGCTCGGTCCATATAAAAAAGGCCACGGAACCGAAATCCGAGGAGATCAAAATCCGCCGGGTGAACCGGGAGCAGACGGAATGCAGACTTAATGTCGCATTTGGCTAAGTCGGCTCCCAAGCCCAAACGACGGACTACCCGCACTGCTGCATCGAACGAAGTATATTTAACAGAAGACAATTCCTCAGGGATAGCATCATTCACTGACCCGCCCTTGGGGTAGGACAGGTGGTGAATGAGCCGATATTCTCCCTGGGTCTTCTTGGGCACAATTCCCAATGGGGAGACCCTCAAACATGGAACCGGTGGCGTGTCAAACGGCCCAATAACCCTCCCCTCTTTAACTTCCTTATCTATCTTAACCTGAACTAAATGTTCCAAACCATTAACTGACTTTAAATTCTTTGCCAACTGTGGCCTGCGCGGTCCCCTTGTTGGTATCCGGAAGCCCTGTGAGAAACCTTCCCAAACGTAACGCGCCGCTTCCTTATCGGGATATAACTTTAACCACTCCCTTAAGTGGTCTAGCTTAATTGGGCTGGGGCCCTTTGGGAAGAGATGATTGTCCGGGATTCTTTTTCTGCTGATTGTCTTTGGGTCCACCCCTGGTAAAACTACCCCTGGAACAATTCCGTGTTGCATGGGATCCTGAACAGATACCACATGCGTGCTGGAAACGGCATGGGTTGCGGTTGCAAATACCCCTGGCCGAAAAATCCCAGCAAAGGTTTCCCCGTCGTTGGGCCTGCTGCTGCAGGCCCCCCCGTCGAAAGGACTGGGTATTCTTGGTAACAATAGTCTGTCCGCTGTCTGCCTTTGCTTTAATTGACCCCTTTAAAGCACCCATGGCCTCGGACCATAATTGAGTATTAATCAAGTCCCACCTCATATCGGGGGCCAATGAAGCCTCCAAACGAAAACGCCTATCGTAGATGAGCCATGCTTCCCCAGGGCCGTTAATGTGGGCTTCACTGATTAGAGTTTGATATCGAAACAGTGCTGGGCCCCTAGCGGGATGGGCTTCTGAAATTATGGCCGCGTAAACCGCGAAACATGCATGCCAATTTTCCCAGATGTGCTCTACCTTCCTCTTTTTTAATTCATCTTTCCGCTCATCATCCAGGTCCTCTCTTTCTTTTTTATCCAACTCCCTAAAATATAGGGAAAAGATGTCTATATATTCATTACGCAGAATCTTATCAATTACTTTCTGCGTAAGGTGCGCACCCAATGCGACCACTGTCTTACTGGGGGTCATGTGAGCGGGCCATTTCTCAGTCCCCCAGTATTTGTTTGCGTCACTAGTCCTGGCCTCCTCAAGGGTAACCAAGGACGACGCGGCAGGTCGCGGAAAGTCTCCCCCTTTTCCTTGGCTGGTTTGAGTCGAAAAAACCTGTACTGTACTACCCTGAGTGTTGTGCAGTGGGGGGAGTGCTACCTGGCCCTGGTCCCAGGGCCAAGATAGTGTGGTGTTTGTACCTTGCGAAGTTGAGGGTCTCTCTGCCACAACCGCTTGGGGTAGCTCCCGGACCGCCTCAGCCTGTTCGCACACTGCAGGCGTTGCAACAGTTGTCACTTGAGATGGGGGCCGCACTGCCATTGCAGATGACGATGTCATCTCCGCTTCAGGTTGCGCCTGTTCCTCGGGCTGTAGCACCTGCTCTCTCGGGGGTTGTTCAACTGGACGATCCGCCGCCCGTTTCCGTGCTTCTCGCTCGGCGTCTATTACTGAAAGACGAGACAAAAGATCAGCATAAATCAAGTCTCGACCAGCTAAGCGAGCAGGCCTCGCCTCCCCCCTCTGTACGTTCAAGCCCATCTCTCCCTCGATCTGCTGAACCCTTTGAGCGAGGGCGTCCAAGTCCGCTGCAGAGACCCCTCTCTCCCTAACAGGGGGGGCCTGCGGGGACAATGTCCTCTTCGTCGTCTTTCTCGCCGGGCCCTTTCCCTTAGGACCACCGACGTTCTTTTTAGGCGGCATCTGTAATGCAAAAGATCAAGACAATACGTCAATGGAAAAAACCCCAAAATCGCTCGGATTCCTCCTTTTTTTTTTTTAATTATTATTTTTCAATATTATTTTTATTTATTTATTTATTTATTATTAGTTATTTGTTGTTATCCGCAGGGGGGGGGTGTAAAGATCATTTCCAGTCTAACTATTGCAGCTTACTGTTAATTTGTGTTTTTTTTTTAATATATATATAGGTTAATAGCAGTCTCAGCTTAAAGTTGGGAGCTCGCCCCAAAAGTGTTTTTTGGTTTTTTTTAAATATATATATATCCTTATCTGTATATTCGTATCTATACACTCCATGTTTTATTATTTTGTATGTCTATGTTTTTAGTATTCGTTATAATTATATACCTTTATTTTTTTTTATTATTATTATTTATTTATATATTATATATTATTTTATTTTATTTTATTTTATTTTCTGTGCTAAAAAATGGCCGCCATACCAAAATGGCGGCCCCCACAGCTATGCCACCATGTGGCCAAGATGGTGGCCCCCATAGCAGGCCGCCATGTGGCAAACATGGCGGCAGCCCGCTTCCAGCCGCCGAACTACAAAATGGCGGCTCGTAACTTCCCTCTGCCGTACAGAATGGCGGCCTACGCCCTGACAGCCTTACTGCAAGATGGCGGCCCCCATGGGAGGCCGCCATGCGGCCAAGATGGCGGCCGACAGCTTCCGGCCACCGTACAACATGGCGGCCCGCACACTTCCGTTTTCCGTACACCACGGCGGCCGGCAGTGACTAGCCAGTAAAATGGCAAGCCCCCATCGGAGGCCGCCCCCATAGGGGCCGCCATTAGCGCATGCGCCCTATGGGCGCCGCGCATGCAGCGGCGGCCAGGAAAATAGCCGGGGAAATCGCCAGGTCGGGCCCACCAGGGGAGCCGCCGCCAATGTCCACCCTACTGGGCCCCTCCACCCCAGCGACCAAAGGAAGGAAAGGCTCAGGTGAGCTTTGTCCTCTGGCGGGATCCGAACCTGAGTAGTGCTGGGGACTCATTTGCCTCAAAGGTAGTAGTCGGATCCTTAAACACTGGGCCAACACTGACTTCAGGCTGTTACTTTCCAGGGGGAGCCGGCCAAGGCAGGTCTCCCCCCCTCCCCCGCCGACTGGAAGAAACGCAAGGAGAAGGCCTTAGCATAGGCCTTAGACGCGAGGAAGCCCCGCTCACCCAGCTCGAGCATGGCCTGCCCGGGGCTCGCGCACCCTCTCCCTACACCCAAGTATTTATTTAATTATTATGTTATCTATGTTTGCAATTTAGATATGCAATATTTTGTTATAAATTAATTCCTTTGTACATTTAATTTAACTGGCACCGGGCCAGGAAAAGGGGGGGGATTGTATAGGGCCCACCCCACCCAATCCCCATCAAATTAATTAATTCTCACAACGAACTAAGTTAATTGATTGTAGAAGAGTAATAAAATGGTGGGGGGGGGGGGGAGGCCCCTAAAGCCAGCTAGCTAACGAGGCAGCCCAAATAGATAATGGAACCATGCATGGCCCCTCCATGGTTCCTTCGCCCCCAGGTAGGCCCAAAACCGACCTTCGTCGACTGGAATTAGGCCTCCTGGAACCAGCTGCCTCCTCCAACGATGGCTTCCAGCCGAATGAGGGAGAAAAGGGGGCTGGCACCACGCTGTGCCAGCCCCACCTCTCTTCTAGCACCTTCTGTGCAATCAACCAATCTCTTCTCCGAGGGGAGGAGACAAAATGATCCACCCTGTAATGTCATCACTGTAATTGGGTCTGTGTTTATCTTTAGGTGCATTGTAATGGCAAAAGCCTGGCTGCTTGCACATACATTTTGACACCCCCCCCCCCACCCCGTGTCCTTGAGGGATACATTCCTGAACTTCATGTGGATGCATAAAATTACTGATGATAGCAAACCCTTTTGAAATGAAAGACTTCTGTTCCAAGGATAAGTACCTTGGAGTCTTGCTGGAATACCTAGAACATGTGTTGTTTTGTTGTTTATTCATTCAGTCACTTCTGACTCTTTGTGATCTCATTGACCAGCTCATGTCAGAGCTCCCTGTTGGCCATTGTCATCTCCAGCTCCTTTCAAGGTTGAGCCACTCACTTCAAGGATAACATTCATCCATTTTGCCCTTGCTTAGCCCCTCTTCCTTTTTCCTTTAATTTCCCCCAGCATCGTTATCTTCTCCAAGCTTTCCTGTCTTCACATTATGTGGCCAAAGGACTTCATCTTTGGCTCAAATACCATTTCCTCCAGTGAGCAGCCAGGCACTCTTTCCTGGAGTATGGACTGGTTGGATCTTCTTGTGGTCCAAGGCACTCTCTGAATTTTCCTCCAAGACCACAGTTCAAAAGTGTCTATCTTCCTTTGCTCAGCCTTCCTTATGGCCCAGCTCTCACATCCATAGGTTACTATGAAGAATACCATTGCTTTAACTATGTGGATCTTTGTTGCCAGTGAGATGTCTCTACTCTTCACTATTTTATCAAGATTGGTCTTTGCTCTTCTACCAAGAAGTAAACGTCTTCTGATTTCCTGGCTGCAGTCTGCATCTGCAGTAATCTTTGCACCTAGAAATACAAAGTATTTCACTGCCTCCATGTTTTCTCCCTCTTTTTTGCTAGTTATCAATCAGTCTGGTTGCCATAAACTTGTTTTTTAAAAAAATGTTTAACTGCAACCCAGCTTTTGCACTTTCTTCTTTAACCTTGGTTATAAGGCTCCTCGGCTCCTCCTTGCTTATGCCTGGCAAGGAATAAGTTTTTGAACAAGAAAAGTAAAACCTTTGATACTGGCCTCATAAATATGGGGTCATAGTGTACATCTTAAAAGCACAATAGGAAGGTATATCAGGAAGACCATTTTCAAGTCATTTCCAACTTAGGCAACTTTAATGTGAACATAACACGGGGTTTTCTGGGGCTAAGCATGTGACTTGCCCAAGATCATGCAGTTTTTCTTGATCAAGTGGGGAATAGAACCCTGTTCTCAAGAGTTGCAGTCCAGCATTCAAACCCCTACACCAAGCCGAAAGTAAGACACCCCCGATTGTAAGACGTATTGGGGGTGTCGGGGGGGGGGTCGGCTAATATAAGCCGTACCCCGAAAGTAAGCCGTACCTCGTCCCGCCGCCGCGCCGTCGCCACCGCAACCGGCCCATCGGCCGCGGCACACCTCTGCAGCACACCTTTCCGCCAGGCCTCCAAGGAAGGGAGGGGGAAGAGAGCCAGAGGCGTGGCGAAGCAGCGCCGCGTCAGAGTGATGCGCCGGCGCTTCGCCATGCCCCTGGCTCTTTTCCCCTCCCTTTCGTCCAAGCAAGGGAGGGGGAAGGAGCCAGGGGCATGGTAAGGAAGCGCCGCGTCAGAGTGACGCGCCGGTGCTTCGCCATGCCCCTGGCTCCTTTCCCCTCCCTTTCGTCCAAGCAAGGGAGGGGAAAGAGAGCCAGAGGCGTGGCGAGGAAGCGCCGCGTCAGAGTGACGTGCCGGCGCTTCGCCACGCCCCTGGCTCCTTTCCCCTCCCTTTCGTCCAAGCAAGGGAGGGGGAAGGAGCCAGGGGCTTGGCTTATAATGGGGTCAAACTGGGCAGCGGAGCCTGGAGGCCATTGCTTGCAATATATGATCTCAGTGTGTTTTCATTTCCAAAGCCTCCCTTGCTTCTCCGCTTGTCCTCCAAGGCTGGAGTTGCCTGTTTAAGTCAGAAGAAGCAATATCTATTCCGTTCCTCCCCCATATTTGTTTACAAAATAAAATAAAGCACTACTTTTGCAAAAGTCAACAACAGAAGGTGTGTATTTCCTAAGAAAACAAAAATGGGGTGAGTTGTTTTTTATAGGGAGGGAGGTTTTTAAAAGCCCTTTCTGGCTACTTTTAGAGTTTGAAAAGGGGAGAAATAAAAGTGGCGGGAAAGAGGAGGAGAGGAAAAAAAGCCAGCTTTTGGGGGGGGGGGGTTGCATTTCTTCCTTGGGCAATGCATGCAAAAGCTTGTAAATAATTTATAGATTTTCCCTCTAGAAATCTTTGCAAGGCCTATGTATACCTGTACTATCTATGTACATTAATTTTATATATAAATTTTATTCTCATATGTTTGTAGGTCTGTGCAAATCCTATATACATATAGATATCTAGAGATTTCCATGTACCTGTATATCTGTATCTATATGTATACATTATTTTATATATGATTTTTGCCTCACATGTTTGCAAGTTTCTGCGAATCCAATATAGATATAGATAAATATACAGAGTTACCTATATATCTGTATATCTGTGTGTGTGTATAATTTTATATATGAATATTCCCCTCACATGTTTGCAAGTCTTTCAAATCCTATATAGATATAATTATCTATATAGATAGATATATGAACATAGATATATAGGGCTTGCAAATATTACAGGAGTAAATGCACAGAGAGAGAGGGGGGTAGATAGATGTCACAATCACGGACTTACCGGCCCCTTAATCACACACACGGAGACGTACTGAAGGCTAACTACTTTATTGAATATAAAAACAGTTCCAAAGAATATAGTCCAATAGATATGAAAATAGTCCAAAAGGCTTGAAGTATCACAGTTCCAAATAACGTAGCAAATAGGCAAAAAGCTTGACAAGGCTCCGCAACCAATGCGGATCAGGACACAGGGCAAGGCTCCGCAAACCAATGCGGATCAGGAAACAGGGCAAGGCTCCGCAAACCAATGTGGATCAGGAAACAAGGCAAGGCAAGGCAAGGCTTGATGACCACGGCTTAGCTTGTGGTCCCACTCCGCTTCACGCCTATCCAGGTAAGACGTGGCCGGAGAACTGAGGATTCGTTCCCACGAATCCTATACTTAATCCTTCGGCCGAGGTCCCCGACGCTCTAGGCTTCTTCGTCTCCAATCCCTGCTGACGGACCTCGGCCAGTCTAGGGCCCGGGACCAATCCCTCCTGCTAGACTCGATGTTCCGTCTCCTATCAAAGGTTCGACCTTGTCTCTCGGCAGCTGTGTTGCTATCTCCCTGAGAGCTTTCCTCCCTAGCCATTTCCCATGCGCCTTCTTCCATATCTTCCTCAGGAGGCTCCTGGGAAGATCTTCCTCCCGGATGTTCATAACTTCCCGAATCGCTATCTAACTGCACCTGGCTATCTGAATCATCCCTAGGACCAAAACACATTTCTTCCCAGGCCAAGCTCTCTGTGGGCGAAAGAGGCCCTTGCGGGGAAAGCTGCCCTTCACCCCAGTCATCTAGCTCATCCTCTGAATCCTGTTCTAGCACAGCTGGTTCTAATGCTAATGGGACCCCAGGTCCTGTCCCCTGCCCTCCAGGCACAAACGAGAACTGCTGTGCTACACTATCCCCCCCCCCTCAGGGCCCCTCCTAGGCCGCCCCCGAGGCTTGGGTTTGTCAGGGTACTTGCGATGGAACCGAGCGACCAGGTCCGGGGCATGGACATCACGAGCCCGCGTCCAAGAACGCTCTTCCGGTCCCAAGCCTTTCCAGTCAAGGAGATACTCCAGCTTCCGGTAGCGAATACGCGCATCCAGGATGTCCTGCACCTCCAACTCCTCCTCGCCATCACGCATCACAGGGGGAGGAGGCGGCTGCATCACATCAGGCCGCACCCCCTTCGCCGGGCGGAGCAAAGAACGGTGAAACACAGGGTGGATTTTCATGTCCGCTGGGAGCTGTAGTTTGAAAGAAACAGGCCCCACCTTCTCCAACACTGTGTAAGGCCCCAGAAATCGAGCATCCAACTTGCGGCTAGGTCTCTGTGTGGGCAGATTCTTGGTAGACAGCCAAACTTTATCCCCCACCAGGATCGCAGGGCCCTCCTGGCGCCGCCGATCAGCCATCCGCTTATAATCCGCTTTAGCCTGGTCCAATTGAGTGCGCAGCAAGTCTTGCAAGGCAGTGAGCTCCTGAAGCCAATCTTTCGCTTCCGACGCCCCTCCAGACGGGTCCACAGGAGGGTAAAAGCGAGGATGGTGTCCATAGTTGGCAAAGAAAGGAGTCTCCTTGATGGATTCGTGCGTCGCATTGTTGTAGGCGAACTCCGCCAAAGACAACAAGGACACCCAGTTGGTTTGCTGATAGTTGACATAGCACCGTAGGTACTGTTCCAAGGTGGCATTGACCCTTTCGGTCTGGCCATCGGACTGCGGGTGGTGAGCCGTGGACATCCGCACATCAATCCCCAGCAGCTTCTGAACAGCCTTCCAGAACTGGGAAGTGAATTGGGTGCCCCGGTCCGTCACCAAACTCTGTGGAAGTCCATGCAGCCGAAACACATGTTGCACAAACATATCAGCAGTCTCTTTGGCAATAGGCACCCCCACACAGGGGATGAAGTGTCCCATCTTGGTGAAACAGTCCACCACGACCAGAATCGTAGTGAAACCCTTGGACTTGGGGAGGTCGGTGATGAAATCAGCCGAAATCATCTTCCAGGGAGCAGAAAGGGTCGGGAGCGGCTGGAGCAAACCGGCCGGCTTGCCCCCCTGGTTCTTAGCCCGCTGACACACAGGGCAGGAGCCCACATAGTCCTCCACCTCCCTCCGCACTTTGAGCCACCAAAAGTCCCGTAGCACCAGTTGCAGAGTCTTAAACAGCCCAAAATGGCCTGCAAAGCTTGAGAATGTCCGCCCGCTCGGGCCCAGGGGAAACATAGACAGAGTCCCGGTGGTAGAGCACCCCGTTCTTTACCTGGAAAGGGGCTGGGGGCCCCTTGGTCAGCTGCTCTTGTACCCACGGGTCGGTCCGCTGGTGGGCCTGGACACGGGCACTCAGAGGTCTCTTGTCTCCAGGGACCGGCGGGGCCGCTGGAGGGTTCACAGGGAGCGCCCAAGCAGCCGCAAAGTTCTCCGCTTTGAGCAACCGGGCCTCGGACGGCCCGTCGCCATCACGAACGTACTCCGGCTTCCGGGACAACGCATCAGCTTGCTTGGTCTGCTTGGGGGTCACATAGTGGATGCGGAAATTGAAGCGCTCAAAGAATAGGGACCATCTCTGTTGCCTCTGGTTCAATTTGCGCTGGGTCTTCAAGTGCTCCAAATTCCGGTGGTCGGTGTGAACCTCCACCGGGAATTTGGCCCCTTCAAGCAGATGTCTCCAGACTTCAAAAGCCACCTTGATGGCCAAAAGTTCCTTCTCCCAAATGGTATAGTTCTTTTCCGGAGCCGTCAGCTGCCGGGAATAGTAGGCACAGGGCAACAAGTCCGTCCCCTGAGGCTGTAGCAGGATCGCTCCCACCGCCACATCTGAAGCATCGGCCTGCACGATAAAAGGGGGGCAGGGGTTGGGGTGCTGCAGAAGCGGCTGAGTGGTGAACAGCTGCTTCAACCTGCGAAACCCCACATCCGCCTCCGGTGTCCACCGGAAAGGCACCTTTCCCCGCAAACACTGGGTGATAGGATCGGCCCACTTGGCAAAGTCCGGAATGAACTTTCTGTAGTAGTTGGCAAAGCCCAGGAATCGTTGAATGTCTTTTTTGCTGGCCGGGGCAGCCCAATCAACCACGGCTTGGACCTTGGTGTCATCCATAGCGATGCCCGTAGGAGAGATGCGATAGCCCAGAAAGTCCACCTCACGCAAATCAAAAGCGCATTTTTCCAGCTTAGCATAGAGCCCGTGAGCTCTAAGTCTCTGGAGCACTTCCTTGACATGGCGGTCATGGGTCACTTGATCCGGAGAAAAAATCAACAGGTCATCCAGGTAGACCGACAGATAGCGATCCAGCAGGTCCCGGAAAATGTCATTCATGAAGTGTTGAAAACAGGCGGGAGCGTTGCACAAACCGAATCCCATCACCAGGTATTCGAAACTTCCCCACTTGGTCAGGAAAGCCGTCTTCCATTCGTCTCCCTGGCGAATCCGGACAAGGCACCCCTCAAGTCCAGTTTAGTGAACACCTTAGCTCCCCGCATCCGCTCCAAAAGCTCGGGGATCAGGGGTAGGGGGTAGCGGTTCTGGATCGTGATCTTGTTGAGTTCCCTATAATCATTGCAGAGCCGCAGCTCCCCCGATTTCTTCTTGACAAAAAGAATCGGCGCCCCGGCCGGGGACTGGGAAGGCCGAATGAAGCCCTTCCGCAGATTCTCATCCAGGAAATCTCAGAGAGCCTGTTGCTCTGGTTCCGAGAGAGGGTAGAGTCTCCCCCGCGGGATGGGGGCTCCAGGTTGCAATTCAATGGCGCAGTCATAGGGCCGGTGAGGAGGCAAACGTTCTGCCTCCTTCTCACTGAACACATCCCAGAATCCGGCATATTTCTTGGGCAGTGTGGCAACGTTTTCCACTTCTTGAGCCTGGCAAGCCCTAGCCGTCATGCAGTGGCCCTGGCAAAGGTCGGAAGAAAAAATTAGCTGTCTCTTGGCCCAGGAGATCTGGGGGTCATGGAGTGCGAGCCACACAATGCCCAGGACAATGGGGAAATCTGGGAGCTTGGTCACAAGAAAAGAAATGTCCTCTTTATGGGAGCTGGTCCACATCTTAGTAGGGGCCGTATACTGAGTCACAGCCCCCGTTTTCAGGGTTCTCCCATCAATCGTCTGGACACCCTTGGGCTCTTGGAGATCCAGAAATTGTAATCCAGCAGACTTGGCGTAGTCTGCATCGATGAAGTTGTTGGTGGCCCCCGAGTCGATCATGGCATGGACCATCATCGGTCCCTTCTTGGGTGACCACAGGCTGACCATTACCAGGAACAATTGTCCAGTCTTGGGTTCAGGGGGGAGGTTAGCGACGTCGGCCAAGTGAGCGAACCCTCTTACACTCGGCCGGCCCCTTCCCCCGTCGCCTGGATGGCTTCCTCGGCCTCCGGGGCCCCTCCAAGGGCAGCAGAGGCCCGAGGAGTCTTTCCACGTGGCTTCTGGGGGCACTCTTTGGAAAAATATCCAGCCCCCCCGCAGTACCAACACAAGTTGAGACGCTGACGACGTGCCTTCTCCGCCTGATCCACTTTGGGCCGCATGGTCCCCAACTGCATGGGCTCCAGTTCATCCGGGCCTGTTGGTGCCGGGGCCAAATGCCGGGGCTGGAACTGTCCAGCTCCCCCTTCCTTTCTCGCCACCGGCTTTTCCACCACACCTTTGTCCCACCGCCTCCGGGTCTGCAGCCCTGCTTCCACCCGTAGGCTCAGGGTGATGGCGTCCTCGAGATCCGCGGGACGAGGATGTTTCAGTATCTCCTGCTGTAACTCCGTTGTCAGCCCCGCGATGTACTGGTAACGCAACGCCGGAAGGTTCCACTGGACCTGGGCCGCCAGCACTCGAAAACGGGAAATGTATTGAGACAGGGATAGGTCCTTCATCGTCAGCCAGGCCAGGTCCCTCTCGGCCAGCTCTTCATTCACGGGTGCGCCCCAGGTCGCCCTGATCGCCCCTAGGAAAGCCTGCAGCGTGAGCACATGGGGAGACTGGGCCCGGATCAACGAAGTGGCCCACGTTGCTGCTGTCCCCTCCAACAGGGTATAAACAAACCCCACCTTGGCTCGGTCGTTGGCGAACTCGTTGGGCCGCAACTCCAGATAAAGTTCCACTTGGCAGACGAACATCTCGACTTGAGCAGGGTTGCCCCCGAAGCGGGCAGGTGCGTTCACCCCCGGATGCCGTCCGGCCCGGGTGCGCAGCTCTCCCAATTCCTGTTGCATCTCTGCCACTTGTGCATCTGTCAAGTTGGCCATGGCGGCCACTGCCGTGGGGCGCTTCCTGCGGCGTCCCGTGGTGTGATAAGGGGTTCGAGGAGTTCTCCGGCCAACTGTCACAATCACAGACTTACCGGCCCCTTAATCACACACACGGAGACGTACTGAAGGCTAACTACTTTATTGAATATAAAAACAGTTCCAAAGAATATAGTCCAATAGATATGAAAATAGTCCAAAAGGCTTGAAGTATCACAGTTCCAAATAACGTAGCAAATAGGCAAAAAGCTTGACAAGTCTCCGCAACCAATGCGGATCAGGAAACAGGGCAAGGCTCCGCAAACCAATGCGGATCAGGAAACAGGGCAAGGCTCCGCAAACCAATGCGGATCAGGAAACAAGGCAAGGCAAGGCAAGGCTTGATGACCACGGCTTAGCTTGTGGTCCCACTCCGCTTCACGCCTATCCAGGTAAGACGTGGCCGGAGAACTGAGGATTCGTTCCCACGAATCCTATACTTAATCCTTCGGCCGAGGTCCCCGACGCTCTAGGCTTCTTCGTCTCCAATCCCTGCTGACGGACCTCGGCCGGTCTAGGGCCCGGGACCAATCCCTCCTGCTAGACTCGATGTTCCGTCTCCTATCAAAGGTTCGACCTTGTCTCTCGGCAGCTGTGTTGCTATCTCCCTGAGAGCTTTCCTCCCTAGCCGTTTCCCATGCGCCTTCTTCCATATCTTCCTCAGGAGGCTCCTGGGAAGATCTTCCTCCCGGATGTTCATAACTCCCCGAATCGCTATCTAACTGCACCTGGTTATCTGAATCATCCCTAGGACCAAAACACATTTCTTCCCAGGCCAAGCTCTCTGTGGGCGAAAGAGGCCCTTGCGGGGAAAGCTGCCCTTCACCCCAGTCATCTAGCTCATCCTCTGAATCCTGTTCTAGCACAGCTGGTTCTAATGCTAATGGGACCCCAGGTCCTGTCCCCTGCCCTCCAGGCACAAACGAGAACTGCTGTGCTGCAATAGATATAAACATAGATATAAAGTGCTTGCAAATATTGCACGAGGGAATTGCACATATATAGAGAGAGGATTTGCAAACGTTTCAGGAGGAAATGCATATGTGAAATTAGTATATATAATTATAGATGTATTTCTAGCTTTACATTGTTTGTATAGGCATTGAATGTTTGCCTGTTACGATGTTGGAAGCAGGCCTGAGTCCCCATGGGGAAATAGGGTGGGATACAAATGAAGTTTAATAATAATAATAATAATGTATTGTTATTATTTTAAGCTATTGTTGATACCATATTGATTTTGTTGACCCTACTTTTCCACTTACAGAGCTAGTTTACTGTTTTTCTTTGAAATACAGTAAAGATTCCAAAACATTTAACCTACTGATGCCTCGATTAATGTAATATTGTTGGTATCTATTTTTTTAAAAATTTACCTGTAGTTGTTGCATTTTCCACTCTAGGCTTATACCCAAGTCAATAAGTTTTCCCAGTTTTTTGTGGTAAAATTAGGTACCTCAGCTTATATTTGAGTTGGCTTATACTTGAGTATATAGGGTATTACATCCTATTGCAATGCCTTTAAGTTGGTTAGTGCTAGAAATTTACTGGTGCGGATCAATGCACTGCACTAAATTTGGCTCATTTTAATAAAATAAGGACAAGTGCTAAATGATTTAATGAAACTAAAGAAAATTCCTTAATTTTTCTGTTCCTCTTCTTTCTTCCTCTCAGGATTTTCCTCACTGGCTTTAATCAGCAGTCAGGAAAATCATGGGAATATAGAAAATGCTTTCCTTTCACCTTTACAGAATATATAATTTCATAAGATATTAAAACTTCTGGACTGGATATGATGTTATCTTGTCACTTATAAACCAAAATGGCAAACTCAGAAGGATTATTTATTTGACTTGCTTTTGTTTCTTCCATTTCCATTATTCCACCACACCATTTGAACAGATATAACCCTGAAGGGTGCCAAGAAGGTAGATATGACCCTCATACTTTGCCATTGGCTCTAACCTCAGCAATTTTTGAATCTGGTTGCTGAATAGATGAGGCCTAAAACGATCTTATCCATTAAGTATGGAGAAAGGATATGATAGCTATGGCTAAATATTTGAAAGGATGTCATATTGAGGAAGGTACGAGCTTGTTTTCTGCTGCTCTAGAGACTAGGACTACAGGAAAAGAGATTCTACCTGATTAGGAAAAACTTCCTGGTGGTAAGATCTGTTCAACTGTGGAATATACTGCCTTGGAGTGTGGTGGAGACTTCTCTGGAGGTTTTTAAACAGAAGTTGCATGGTCATTTGTCAGGAGTGCTTTGATTGGGTGTTCCTATCTGACTGGCATTGGACCAGATGGCTCTTGTGATCTCTTCCAACTCTGATTCTATGATTCTGTGACAAACACACCATATCCTGGGTGAACTGATGCATTCAAAAATGGGAAAAGGTGTCTATCCATACCAATTTTCTGCTTTTATTTATCAAATAATTGGGTTGCTGTGAGTTTTTCAGGCTATATGGCCATGTTCCAGTAGCATTCTCTCCTGACATTTCACCTACATCTGTGGCTGGCATCTAGTTCTGTTGGCAGTGAAGCAAGTGGAGTGTATATATCTGTGGAATGTCTAGGGTGGGAGAAGGAACCCTTGTCTATTTGAAGCAAGTGTGAATGTTACAATTAGCAAGGTTGAATAGCATTGTGTAGCCATGAAGCTGCAAAGTCAACCAGTGAGGGTATCTACAGAGAAGTAGCCTTGGGAGGTGTTAAATTGCACTTGATTGTTTGCTGTCTTGAGTTCCCCTGTTTCTGAGTGGTGTTCCTTATTTACTGTCTTGCTTCTGGTGGGTTTTTTTTTTAAAACAGTGGTAACCAGATTTTGTTCATTTTCATGGTTTCTTCCTATATGTTGAAAGTGTTCGCGTGCTTGTGGATTTCAACTACTGCTCTGTGTGGTCTGATGATGGTTGTCAGAGTGGTTTAGGAGTTCTGTATTCTCAGATAATATTCTATGTCCAGGTTGCTTCATTAAGTGCTCTGCTACGTATAACTGACTTCTCCGCTACGTATAACTGACTTCTCCGCTTGAATTAGTCTGCAGTGCCTTTCATATTCTTTGATTCGCGTCTGTGCACTACATTTGTTGGTCCCTATGTAGACCTATCCACAGCTGCATCGTATATTTTATTTATTTATTTATTTATTCGATTTCTAGGCCGCCACTCCCAAGATGGCTTCAGGCGGCTCACAATTCGACAGAATACAGCAGATAACATTAAAACATTAAAAATTTAAATATAAAACATTAAAACATTAGAGCATTTAGCACAATATTTGACTACACATTGTCAGATATAGTTGGGTCGATTTAGGTTGTGAAGGCCTGCTGGAACAACCAGGTCTTACTAGTCCTAGGGACTAGGACATCTAGAAATGGTAGTTTTCCTTCATTTTCATTTTCTATGGCAAATTGAATCTTGAGTAGATGCTGTTGATATGATCCAGGAACTAGTTTAGTTCTCCTCCTCCATGGCACTAAATAATGAATGTGTCATCTACAAATCTGAACCATATAGTGGGCTTTTTGGGTGCGGTTTTTAGGGCTTGATTCTTAAAGTGTTCCATGTAAAAATTTGCTATGACAGGGCTAAGAGGGCTCCCCATGGCTTCTCCATCTTTCTGTTCATAGAATTCATTATCTCACTGGGGGTGTTTTGTAGTGAGGCAGTGTTGAAACAGGGCTGTGATGTCTTCTGGGAAATTCCAGTTGATGAGTGCCATGGTGTCTGCTGTAGGGACCTTGGTGAAGGTCCCTATAGGTACCTATATCAAATAATTGCCAGGTCTGATCATTGAAATGAGTATATAATATCTGTAAATGTTCTGGTGGTTGGATATAAAACAGAGACTTTGCAAATAGCAGACACATCATTAAGCACTTTTTTAGACAACGATGAGAATGTAAATTAACCAGGACAATGAAAAGAACTGAAATAATAACAAATAAATAACAACATGAATGAGCTTTTTAATTATGAAAATGAATGGAATAATAAAAAACAAAACAAAAAACAAACCTATTTTGTATTGTTAGTACACACCAATGTGCCAAGTGCCAGATGAGAGCATTGGAATCACAATGTATTTCAAACAATAAAAGTTAGAACAACCTTTGTGATATGTTAGAAGAGAACCAATAATAAAGAGAATCATAGAAAAGGTAGCAAAAACAGTCTGAAATTGATTTCAGGAATACTGCTTTTATATGTAGCTTATGCATACACACAAAGAGAAATAAGGTATGATACTACATATTAATCATAATGGAACAGAGAAATGGGTTTACATCAAAAGCTTTTGAGGAGAAAGGCAAAAATATAAATCAATACCATCTGATGTAATGCAATCCTATATAGTTTATAATGTTAAGAATATCCTTCATATAAAGAGACATATGCTTTCCTTTTCATGCTCAAATTCTGTTTTGACAAAACTGATTTGGTATACATTTTTGTATTGGACAAATCAACTTCCTCTGAAAATACCTGGATGAATATTTCCAGGGTATTCAAGCTTTCAACTACATTATTCCACAGAGTAAAGCCATAAATAACAATTCTAGGTATGACTTTGGCATAGTATTATGAAACTAGGCACAGCATTCAGAATGATACTTTTGGATGATTTCTGCATTGTCCCCATATGTCTTTCTATTTAATATCTTCTTTGAAGAGTGTTTCACATCTGCAACTTGTTAAATAAAAAATTCCTCCCTACACTTATGTCTACCTTATTTGTAGATGTTATTAGTCTGTATTACACATGCATATTTTTGTAAGAATGTGAAAAGAAGTTTTCTGGTACGTGCATAGAAGAGGATGGGCTAGCACTACTACTCACAGTTTATTGCTTCCAGTGATAAATAATGAACTCTTGAGTCATTTTTATAATATTCAAGTTGTTTTATTAAGATAGCAACAGACAGACAGAATTATATTAGCTGAAAGTATGGGCTATAAAGAAGAGCAATACAAAGTGTCATTACTAGTTTTCGGATACAGACAATATTTAGAAATGATCTAGAAACAAGCAAACAACCTGAGAACTTGTATTTCTTTCCATTTTTCCTGATCGCATTGCCTATGGCATACTTGGCCACTTGATGTTTCAGGGAGATAACTGACAGTGCTCTAGTATTTCTTGCAGTGGTGGACTCCATGCTGTTTAATTTATATTGCCTAACTTTCACTGTCATGTAGACAGTTTGTGATGATTTAATACTGTGCTTCTCTATCTATAAAGAGAAATATAAAATTCTCTATGATATTAGTCAAGAGCAAAATGCTCTTAACTGTATATATGCTTGCTTGATTTGTATGTAATTACTGAGTCAAATTTGCTTTGGCATATAGCTATGGCATTCACTATGAAACAATATTCTTTAAGTGCTTGTTTCAAAAAATTACCTTTCCCTTTTCATTATGTTAGTCTATATCGGGACTAACTGCATTCTTATATCCAGATCTCTCTCCACTTTGCTCTAGAGAAGTTATGTGTTGTTTTTGCCAAGGCCTAATCAGACTTATTATTTTAAAACTTTTTCAAAAATCTAATTATTTTCCAAGAAGGTCAGGTAGCATAGATCCATACCATGATCCTCAAACAGACTGATTGAGAAAGAATGACTGATCCAAGATCACTCTATAAATTTAATTACTAAACTCTGTCTTTTTAAAAGTCTGGCACTATAACTACTACACCACTCTGCATATGACTCTCAAAAGGATCCTCTAGTATAGCATGTCATATCTCTAGAACCATTTGTTAGAAATGCAATAATTAGCACTGAATAGTCAAGAATGCCTCATAGGGATCAACGATAACAATAGAGTGAGATAGTTTGATTGATCCAAGGTGTCTTCTGTTCTACTTATCCTGATCAATCTGTGATATAAACTGATACTCTTAGGGATAATCCACTTCTTCTCTTTCCACCAAATCTATCTTAATTCATCCCTATAAATGAAGCTAAATTAGATAAGGACCCTGAGTAACCTTTTTTTATTGGGACAAGTCTAGACTAGCAAGTGAAACCAGGGCCAGACTTCAGCAGAAATGCTTAAGGTGCAAGCTCAGGGTGAGTATGAGTTATAATGCTCATGCAGACTGGAGTTCCTATAAAAATCTTTAGTTTCTTTTCCTAAGACATTAGAGTTTTTGCTCCTTAATCAGGAATTTTAATCCATGTATTCACTCTTAATCACCATTAAAAGAAAGTATGTTGGTGGTAATGAGTAATCTTTTTTTATATTTAATATCCTCTGCTCATTTTATTCCCAGTTCAGCATTTCTCTCACCCTTCATCAATATATGGGACACTGGCATCAGAGTCTCTCTCTCTCTCTCTCTCTCTCTCTCTCTCTCTCTCTCTCTCTCTCTCTCTCCTCTCTCTCTCTCTTTTCTCTTGACTAGATGAAGGGGAAAGGATGTCTATGAAAAATCACATCTGGAGGAGAAAGGCTTAACTGTCCTATGATGTCTGATGCTGTTATCCATGGGGGGAAATCACACTTGCACAGCAAAAAGTCTTTTAAAATAATGTACAAATCTGGTTTCCCTGCTTTCCAGTTACTATAACATGGGATAAAATATTGACCATGCCATAATAATTTTCCAAGATTCATTCTTTTTCCTAAAAGCTGTATTATCCCACTCTGTAATCATCAGAGCTGGATTACATTGACAGGGAATATTAGTGCATATATGAAGTTCAGAAAATGAAAGCTTTGACTCAGTTAACCAATCAAACTATTGCTCATTTTTTTCAAGGCAGTAATTACCATAAAAACTAATGCTAGTGAAAAAATGTCATTGCAAGGTTGTTCTGCCCAGTCTTAATACAGAGATCCATAATCTGGATTTAAAGAATTTGTACATGGAGAGAGCAACTCCATCTTTTTATAAGATTTATTTGGGGATAAGAGGATATGTTTTTAATTTTCATCATACAAAGTGAACATTTCTGGGTAATCCAAAACCATTCCACAATGCTCAACATGGCAGCAACAAATGTTTTCAAACAAGAGGAAATGTTTGCCTACAGACACTGGCCAGTAGAGGTATGCAAAAGGGCAGAAATCTGTTTCAGTTTTGTTTCAAAATTTGAATGTCCCCCATTTCATTTTGAGAATATTTAGATTCAAATGAGGGGGGGAGTTTTAATTTGTTATTTGAAATCCAGAGTTTTGTTATCATTTCATTAAAATTCAGTCCACTTGTGTCAATGTGGAAACTTGTGAGGCTCACTTCTCTGCCATTTTATGGTTATAAGGATGACACTTTGTCACATTTATAGGCAACTTTTTATCCTGTTGGCCTGCCAAGTTTCAGAAAGTTTTGGGCATCCACTGATTTTTAGGAATTTTTTAAGGTGTAAGAAATAAAATGTATTTTTTAAAATCAAAAGAGATATCCCCTTGAATTTCTCCACAGTAACAGAACACAAGTAGGGCACAATTCCTGTAAAGTTTCAGAAAGATCTGACCATCCACTGATTTTTTGGGAATTTATCCAATTTAAACAACTTGGTGAGTCATACTTTTGCAGCCTCAGAGGACTGAAAAATTAAAAACATGGCAACTAGGATTTAACTTGCAGCACTTGTAAGCTACATTTATGAGTGTAAGCCTGCCAAGTTTCAGAATGTTTCAGTCATCCACTGATTTTTAGGAAATGTTTAATTTTATTTAAAAAATCTTTTTAAAAAACAACTCAAAAGGAGAAAAAATCTGCTTCGAACAGAAAGAAAAATAGTAAGCAAATTATACAAGTTTATTTTAAATAATAAACATAAAAAACCAATAAAGGAGTATATGGAAAAGTGGAAGGATAATATTCCATTGGAGAGGTGGGAAAGAATGTGGAGGCATAACTTAAAATATACGTACGCTTACTCATTAAAAAAAATCTATTGAAAGTTATGTATAGATGGTACATTACGCCCACACAATTGGCTAAAATATATAAAAATGGGGATGCAAGGTGTTGGAAATGCCAAAGAGATAAAGGGACATTTTTCCACCAATGGTGGTCATGTGATGTTGTAAAAAGTTTCTGGAAAAGGGTACATACAAGAAATTACACAAATTAAGATTGAATTAAAGCCTGAATTATTCCTTCTAAATATTATAGAAACCAAAAAAGTTGGAAAAGCTCTGGAGAAGCTGCTTTCCTTTATCATAACAGTGGCCAGAATTACTCTGGCCAGATACTGGAACTAAAAGGAATTACCAGGAGATGAAGAACTGATTTATAAAATTTTGGAAATCGCAGAAATTGACAAATTGACAAATATGTTAAGATGGGGTCCATCTAGTCAATTTAATGAGACATGGAAACAGGTTGTATCTTATGTAAAGAATAAGAAAAATATTGATTTAAAAGGATTTTGGATTTAGTTATTAGTTTAAAAAGTAGTAATAGACCATGTTCATTTTTTGTTTGCCTCGTAATTTGAAACAAATGTGTTAAATTTTGTACTTATGAGGCAATGTCTGATACGTGGGTGTGGCCTGTGCCAAAAATTTAAGAATTGAAACTTACCCAATACTTTTCCATTTTAGTTTTGTAAATCTCGGAAGCCTCCCAAAGTCCGTTTCATTTTCAGCGCAAGGAAGCCAAGCCAAGCCAAAAGGGCTGCCTTTCATCTTTAAATTAATGGCTTCTCAACATTAGGAGAGAAAGAAGCAGGGAGAAAGCTAGGGAAGAGACTAAGAAAGAAGAGAATTCTGGGAAATGTAATTTGGGAAGGTGAGGAGTCATATGACAGAGAATTAAAAAGGCCCTGCCCTAAATTACATTTCCTAGAATTTGGCTCAGCATCAGAAGGCACCAATCAGGATAGGGGAGAGATTTGCCCTCTGTAGTAGCAGCCAGCCAAAGTTCCTATAAAATGGTTGAATCTGTAAAGAGGAGGACTGACCGATACTTCTAATAAGTAAATCTCTGTGCTGGCCTGAGAATAAATCCCTAAATGGATGTTCTATTGGTTATATGAAAGACATTAAATGAAATAGCTGTTTAAAAAAGTTGTTGTCAAAACTTCAAAAAACTCCCTAAAATCAGTAGATGTATGGATGTTTTTGAAAGTTGGGGGAAATGATCCCCTGTTATCTTGTGTCATTGTATAGAAAATTCAATGAGCTAGCTCTTTTATTATTATTAAAAGGTTGTTTATTAAACCTTTGAAATTTCCTTAAAAGTCCATTGATAAGTGAAATGTTTTGAAACTTCATGGGCTAGCAGTGGTAAATGTGTTCTACCATTGTGATAAGTTTCAACTCAATAGCTGTACACATGATGGATAAAGGAGCACCTGAAATTTCTGCACTTGCAGAATTACTAAATTTCGTTACTCTCATTATAGTAACAAAATGTTTACTAACTATACCTTAGAAACACTTTAGAAACAAAATGCCGGTGATCCCCTAATTTTGTAATGGCTTTTGAAACTTTTTAAAATTTATCGCACAGCCATATTATTAATACATTTCTTCTTCTGAATGCAGTTGCCCTAGTCAATCACGTTAGCCGCCACCCCAGAGCAATGGGAAAAAAGCTGAATCTACAAATCTTTTCCTAATATATCCAAAAGTTTCCTTCCTCCATTTTATTTCAGCAGTTTGTATCTCCAAATCGCTGAAATATTCAGAAATCTGAAATGCCGTCCTTAATTTCACATATTCCTACCAGCCTTAAGGAAGGCAGTTTCCCAATCCTGGAACCTATTGTTAAGTAAGTGCAACTTGTAGAAAAAGAGCCATAGTGTTATCATACAATAAAAAATAGGCGAACCTCTGTAAGCAGTTAACTGAAATTAGTGAAGTGGTGTATGTTTTTTTGTGGGAGATCTTGGTTTACTTCTGCTTCAAGTTTAAATTAAAACATTATTGATCACTTGGCAGCAAGTCACAGAAGAGACACAAAATGCTAACTAATCATATTTCATGTGAAAATCAATGGCATAGTGTTATAGGAGCCTGAGAGAATAGTTTAGGGAAATCAGCAACTTTTATGCATATACTTTATGTATAGATTTTGGGGTCAGTAAAATGATATACTGCTGTGACATCTGCCTCCTTTTCCAATGGGATTTGTAATAACTTTGTGTATATTCCTCTCATTATATAAAGGCAGTTTGCAGACCCACAGTTGACACAAAAATCTACCAAACTGCTCATTTTCTACTAAAAACAAAAAGGGGGTTAATTGTCTCTCTGGAGGCCTCCATGAGTAGTGATTTACCTTTTAAATCAACTAAGGGATTCTTCTGTACAAAGTAGCCTTTTTTCAAAACCAAAAGTAAACTTGCAACTGTGCCCAGTGTTTTTTTCTTTTCTTTTGAGTTTATGTCCAATATCCTGCTTTCATGGACCATAAGTTTGGGTCATGCTAGTGCAGAAGACATCAGAAACTAATGAGTAGTTTGAAATGTCACAAGAGTGGAAAATCAGCAACAGGAATTATCAGAAATATTCCTTTATGCACCCACAAAATCCAAACTAGGCAAACTGAAATTCCTAAATGGTTATCTTTTTCACATGTGGTTACTTGAGACAAAGGATAACCAATGATGATGATTAAAAATTAGTTACCGTATATACTCAAATATAAGCTGAGTTTTTCAGCCCTTTTGGGGGGCTGAAAAAGCCCCTTTCAGGTTATATTCGAGTTAAATTATTGGCACCATGGAGTCAATGTATTTTCCCATTTTTTGTAATAAAATTAGGTGCCTCAGCTTAGATTCAGGTCGGCTTATACTCGAGCATGTACAGTAGCTGCTAAAACCACCCTCAAATTATAGTTATTTTGCAATGTATCTGTACAGAAGTACTGATCTTTAAAATGTGCAACATCATTTACTTTTAAGTCTGAAAATAAATAATAAAATAGACAAAGCAGCATGGTGTCCTCCTAGAGCAAATATTGCACAGAACTGATCTGTCGTGCAGTTTGAAAGCTTTTGGGAGGAAATGTTTGTTTTGTCTTTTAAAGGGAACATTTTCCATGGCTTCAGGTATTTTTGTGATCTGGAGGTTTTCTACATCTGATTCACTATTGCATGTAGTGCCTCTGTAAGCACAATTATAGTTTCCAGAATTCACAGAAAGATTTGGATCTTTTAATATTAAGGCAACTCACCTTTATTATTAATGAAATGCTTGTAAACATGATGCACATGGAATGAAGATCATCATCATATTTACTTTCTGAGGCAGAACATAAGAAAGCTATTTTTTTGGATCACAATTTCCAGGATGTGTTGCCTGAGGAATTCTGGAAATTGTAGTCCAAACAAAAGATTTCCACAAGTTCTTCTAAAGGATCAACTTACATGGAATTCTGATTAAATGTGGGATATTTTTCTGTAAGCAACTGTGGGAGCCATGTTGGGAGAAAGGCAGAATATAAATAAAATAAACCAACATACAAACTGTTGTAGTTGAGCCTGAGGCTGAAAAAGAGGACTCTGTAGTTTGAAATTCTAAATGGTCTACTCATGAGCAAGAGTTGGATGAGGAGCAAGAAAGGAAGAGATTAAGGCAAATACTTAGCGATTCTTCTGGGGAGGAAACGTTTCTTGGTATTTCAGAGGATGATGGGAGTGCGGATGAGGAGCAGGCAATGGGAAGTGGGGATGAGGGGTCACAGAGAACTGAAGGTGACTCTAGCGAGATGAATTGGACTGATGTGCAGCAGATATGGGATGTCTGCTTGGAACCCACCAGCAGTGATTCGTTTGCGAGGTTCACGGGAGATGGGGAATAGGGTAATGGAAATGGGGACTGTTGGGAAGTGTTAAGTCACCGCAGGAGTCATATTGCCTGGTGAGAGAGTCTACTGCTCCTTGGTTTTGGATTCCAGATTGGCCTGACTTCACTGCTTCATTTGCATTTCTCCTGGTTGGACTAAAGGACCGTTTTGATTCTTCTCCTGGCTTGACTAAAGGATCATTTGGCACTTCTTCTCCGTCTGCATCCCTCCAGGCTTGATTAAAAAATGCTTCAACTCAGTTTACATTCTGTTTGGCTGGTTGTGACCTTTTGTGCCCACTCTCTCAGCCCAATTTCTGTTGCAAAGAAGCCTGAACTGGGTGTTTACTTTGTGTTGGATCTCCTTATCATCTTGCTGTGCCTCTGGGCTTGTTTGAGTCACAGTGAGGAAGTTTGGGACTCTTCTAAATAAACCATAAACGTTAACTTTACTGTGCCTGGCTTCTTAAGGTGGTCTGGATCATGACACAAACCTTCTCTCAGTCCATTTTTTCCTATATGCAAAAATTTCTCATTCTCAATCACATTGCATTTTATTCATTTTTTCTATGCAAAATGGCCCCAAATATTGTTTGCCAATATCTATATGTAATGTTTAATTTTTTTTCCCTGCGTACAGCCACTTACACTGAAAAAAAAGAGAAACATCAAAGGGATTAGTTTGGCTTTACAAACCAAAAACCCCAGGGGGCTGGCTATATTATTAATTAATTAATTAATTTGTACCCCATCCTTCTCACCCCCAAGGGTGGGGGGACTCAGGGCAGCTTCACATTAAGCACTATTCAGTGCTTTCCACTATCATAAAATACATTTAAAACATTAATCAAAACAGTTACATTAAATAAACAATTGTTGAAATCATGCCAGTTTAAAAATCAAAGTCCGGGTCAATTCGTTGCCATTCATATCACTTGAGCCTTACTCTCAATTCCTGCCATTATCGTTCAAATGCTTGGTCCCACAACCAGGTCTTGAGTTTTCTTCTAAAGGACAGGAGGAAGGTAGCCAATCAGATGTCACTAGGGAGAGAGTTCCACAGGTGCGGGGGTGGGGGGGCTCTACTGAGAAGGTAATTGTGCAAATGCTCTCCTGGCCACTGCAGATACCTGGGCCTGCAGGAGGACCCCAAACTGAAGACCTGTGTCTTCAAGTGGAGTGTAACCCAATCCAGCAGAAGCTGAATTCCTATTATGCCAAGGACATAAAGCAAATAAAATATAGATGGTGATATTGGGAAATGTTGTACAGTGCTAAAGGTCCTTGGCTTTTATGTTGGCAGGCCTTTGGGTAGTAACGTTAAGATAGGTAGGCTCCTCGCCTTCCTGTGTCCTCTGTTCTGTATGCCGATGCAACTATTTACATCTGTGCCATCGGCTTGCACTGTACCATACTGATGTATTTTTTATTGTATTTTATTGTGTTGAGTGTTTTATGGTGTTTTTATTCTGTTTTAATCTTGAATTTGTTGTAAGTCGCCCCGAGCCACCCGGGAGTGGCGACTCACAAATTTGAATAAATTAATAAATAAATAAATATAAAGACAGTCTCATCCTTTCATAACAAAATAAAATTTGCTTTGCAAAGTTGTCACTTTGTGAATTCAGCTGATCTTTTAGTGTGATTGCATCCTGAAAATTCAAGCAGTAAAAGTTTTTGTCACAATTGTGAATTTTGCCACTTTATGTCAAAACTATAGCTAATGTTATTGTGACCACTTTTGTTAACTTGTTTCAAAAGTCTGGACTTAAATTACGATACTAAATGGGTAAGATGGGCAAGGACTAACTGAAGCCTACCTGCACTGCCACATAATGTTACATAGAAAACAAATTAGCTTAGGGTCCAAATGATGCTCCAGGCTAATTTAGTTTGACCTGGAACAAACTTTTTTCCAGGTTTATTCAATGATTAAAAAATACCTGCAAAGTATTTTCCAACATCAAGTACTAAGTAGAGATGAGAAGGCTTAGAAAGAAAAAGAAAAAAATGGAAAAAAATCTCTCCCCATCTTCTGAGTCTCATCTAAAACACAGAAGACACAACATATACAGTACATGCAGTTTATTTCATTTTCCGAACTACAGCAATGATTTTCCATTTCTTCTTCCTTTTTGTCATTTTTCTCGTGGACTTCCAGAAACTTTAGGTTTACACAGATCAAAACAAACTTGAAAATGTGTAATATATGTTATTTTCAAAGGATTAAAAAATGTATCTATGACATGGTATTCAGACTACTAGGAAAAATGGTTCAAAACTTGTTTCCAATGTAGGGGGCGCTGGCGATTCATTTCCTAAATGATTTCTGAAATTTTCTGAAAAATAGTCTGAATTTTCTGAATTTTCCGAATCGCTTCATTAATGGCGGGCGCGATTGCGCAATACGCAAAAACCTGCAAATGGGACAGGCAAAACTTGGGGGATTCCCTTTCCCTCAGTTGTAGACCACTACTGACAAAACTTGCCACAGTGGCAGAAAAGATTATCCTCTGTCAACATACTAACTTTCAACATGTTTAGAAGATCCCTGGGTTCTTGACAATTTTTAAAGTAAGCCACTGTTCAAAATTACCCCCCCCCCCAGATCAGGAGGGAGAAATCCCCAGAGGATGGCAGCATTCCACCCCGGGCCTCCAAGTTGTAGCTGCCCACCATTGGCCAGCGTTCCACCCCACTGCCCCAACCCTCAAAGACCAGGAGGGACGAATCCCTCCGAGGACTGACCTTTTGCCTGCCCTGTGGATGCCAGCAGTCCTTCCCGACCTGCTCCTCCAACACCTCAAGGGGGGAAGAATCCCCCTGAAGAATGTCTATTTGCCTGCCCTGTGGATGAATGACAGCTGTCCTCCCTTTTCCCCTCCCCCTACACCTCGAGGGGGGATGAATCCCCCCGAGGAATGTCAGTTTCCCTGCCCTGTGGATGCCAGCGATCCTCCCCGACCTCTTTTCCCAAGGATAAGATTTGATTAGTTGATTTCTAGTTTCCCAAAATAGCACGTGTAAGGAGAGGAAAGGGGCCTTCCAAAGCTTTATTGTGTTGATTCCCAAGGATAAGGTTGGATTAGTAGATTTCTAGTTTCCAAAAAGAACCACATGTAACCCCAAGTAGAGGAAAGGGGCCTTCCAAAGTTTTATTGTGTTGATTAGAGTGGATTATTTGATTTCTAGTTTCCCCAAATAGCACATGTAACCCCAAGGAGAGGAAAGGGGCATTCCAAAGCTTTATTGTGTTGATTCCCAAGGATAAGGTTGGATTAGTTGATTTCTAGTTTCCCAAAGAACCACGTGTAATCCGAAAGAGAGGAGAGGGGCCTACCAAAGTTTTATTGTGTTGATTCCTAAGGAAAAGATTAGATTACTAGATTTCTAGTTTCCTAAAGTACAACATGTAACCCCAGGCAGACAAAGGGGCCTCCAAACTTTTGTGTGTTTTCCCAAGGAAATTATTATCAGCAAAGGAGAATTCTGATTTTCCAAAGCACAGAAGTCAAACCCCAGGAGAAAAAACCCTTTAAAGTTGTTTTCCCTGCTTTAGGAAGGGAATTATTATCAGCAAAGCAGTTTTCCAAAGCACAGAAGTCAAACCCCAGGAGAGAGAAAAAAAACCCTTTAAAATTGTTTTCCCTGCTTTAGGAAGAGAATTATTATTAGGAAAGGGGAATTCTGGTTTTCCAAAGCACAGAAGTCAAACCCCAGGAGAAAAAAAGCCCTTTAAAGTTGTTTTCCCAGCTTTAGGAAGGGAATTATTATCAGCAAAGAGGAATTCCAATTTTCTAAAGCACAGCAGTCAAACTCCAGGAGAGAGAAAAAACCCTTAGAAGTTGGATTCCCTGCTTCAAGAAGGGAATTAACAGCAAAGGAGAATTTGCTCCCAATCCAGTCCTTCCCTTGCAAAGTGGTGGCGAGGCACCTTTCCCACCTAAGCAGCCTGCCTGTTGCACTTCAGTCAGGAATTACCCCTCTGAAATCACACACGCCAGACAGTACTTGGGAAACTAGTTCTTTATTGAAGCAAACTACATTTCCAGTAAAAAGATAAAAAGGAGAAGTAAAAACAATTCAATGAAAAACAATTCAGCAAAGTAAATGAGTCCATGAACAAAATACAAAAACTGCAGGAAACTCAAGCAATGCAATAGTCCAGGAACTTGAAGCAAAAGTGGTACAAAGCAATCCAATAATCCACAAGGCAAGGAGACCAAGGAACAAGATACAAGGCAATCCAATAATCCACAAGGCAAGGAACAAGATTTCTTGAACATGATGTCTATTCTAAACGAAGCCTGGGATCTGAACACTAAGTCTGCTCTTCCACTTTAAGTAGGAAACAAATTCACTTTCATTTTTGCAGCCTTCTGTCTGATTCTTTCACTCCTATGCTGACCTTGGGCAAGCTGCCTTCTCTGACTGAATTCCACCCTACGATTTATCTCCATCTCTGCCTCTTCCCGGAGCTCATTAGAGTTCCCAAGCTCGTTAAAATTCCCACCTGGCACCTTATCAGGGAGTGAAACTTCTTCTTCCCTGACCAGAGAATTCTCATGAAATGCATCTACAGAGACACTGGGAAACACACCTTCATCTTCCACATTGAATTCCCCATCAGAATTCCCATTGAAACCAGTATCATGACACTGAGAACCATGCTGAAACACCACACTGACCTAGTCCCTCTGCCTTCACGTCCCCAGCTCACAATGAGCCCACAAGGCATGTGTCACCCTTTCTAAAAAGGGCAATGGCTGCCGTGCTGAAACCCCATCTCTCCCGATGGTTTCCCCTCATTGACTGGAGGCAAGCATCCCAGCATACAAGCAGCTGCTTGCCTCCAAAGCTGATTCATTTCCGATTCACTTCATGAATCGGAAAAAAGATGGCGACAGTAGCTTTGAATGGGCAAGAATACTTCCGGGTTCCCAAATCGCTTCGAAATCACTTCAAAAATGGATTTATTCCAATTTCAATCTGAATAATGAAGATTCCGAATGAACCTACCCATGCCTACAGACTATATATCATGAAGATGTTAACAAAAGATTTCTGAGACTTTTTGTTTCTACACACTAACCCCCCCCCCTTTTTTCCAGAAAAAAATCGCTTTAGGGAAAAAGCACCTGTTTCCCCCCAAAAAATGTTTTCCATTTTTCCCCTGGCCTTCCCAACTGTACTCCTAAGTGTGCAGCTTGTTTCGTAATCTAGTCAAGTGCAGCAGCTGTATTTTCACAACTCACACCACTGCCTTTGAATCTTGGATTCAGTAGCTTTGCAGCAACATGCATTAGATGACAAGAAAATTCTTCCTTTTTAAATAAAATCTTTTACTTTACTTTTTTCAGCATTTTTAAGTGCACTTACTGTATATATTTTTATCACAACTATGTGGTTAGGAATTCCCACAAAAGTCCAGTGTCTGATTCAGATGAACAAATTGCTTTAAAAAAAAGTGTTAAAATCTGTAGGGAGCTCTGCAGCGGAACCCAAAACCTGCCCTCATTAAGCACAGTGTTCCTTATATTTCCGGGAATTTTTAAGATCCTGAATTATTACTGTTGCTTGAAAAGCTTCTTTGTAGTTTTAGTAAACTTTCAAAGGAGATCACCACTACACCCCAATGTGTTTTACTACAGAGCTTCAGTGTCACTATTTTATTCTGTGGATTTTTCTCTTCTTGCTTCTTCTTGAATACTGTGGTGACAACATGAGTAGCTTTTACATATTTGATAACTTCTTTATGTCTTCTGTAAATCCTTTGAAGGGTGTCCAGTTTCATGAAGTCACCAAGAAGTAGGTTTAGTACATGGGATGCACGTCCTATTGGAGTAATATGAGGATACTTGTCCATTATTAGTAGCATTGAATCCTTGCTGTAAGCCTGTCTGATTCCTTCTACAGAGGTGAGAAGGTCGGAATATAAAAGTTTTAAATAAATAAATAAATAAATAAATAATGATTTCCTAGGCAGCTTTCATATTACTTACATTGTCAGTCAGCAAAGCAAATACTTAACAGCTCTCAATTGTCTCTAAAACTTCATATATTTCACTGGTGATATATTCTGCGGTATGTTTGTTCTCTCCAGTTTCTATAAAAGACTGGTTGAGGTGTTGTTATTACAAAGTCCCCTTCTACATTGTCATATAATCCAGATCATCAAAGCAGACTATCTGGATTTCATATGGCAGTGTAGAAGAGGCCAAAGTTGTTGATTCCTTCTCCCTGAACATTTGTCCATTCATCTGTAAGTAGTATTGCAAGACACGGTGCTTCACTGATTTTTTCCTTGTACAGAGTCCATCACATGCTCATATTCTGACTCCAAAAGAGGTTAACTCAAGAAATGTCTGCTTGGCAAATGAGATGATGGTCATAATAATTTAAAAGTTTCCTGCCAATATGCATTTTCAGTTATTGACAATACTGATCTAGAGGCATATATTGCTTTTGCAAGGGCATGGTCAATTTTCTCCTGACTTTCAGGTGTCATTTTATCTATAAATGGGGGAGTTGTGTATTTTTGTGAAGCAGTGGTTTGCAACATTTCTTTACTTGAAAATGCTGGTGGTGAAGAAACACTTTGTAATGATCCAGAAGCAACAGTAATAGTGTTTCTGGAATTAGAACTCTGGAAGGAAAAGCTACTTGCCCTTTCATTCTGGTCCTCATCATTTAATTCCATAAAGTATTTTAATGACTTTAGGGTGCCTCTGGCATGCAAGAATGTGCTTTGTCGTCCTTGTAGCATTTATTAAAAGAAAAGATTATTTCTTCTCACAATATTTGCAAATTGCTGCTTTGCTCTCAGCAGAAACTGCACTGTGGAAATGTTTCTAAACTCTAGATGTTGGTCTCACCATTTTGCTGAGAGGAGGAAAATATAAACCTATTCATTTACCAGACTATAGGTAAACATTATGCTGTGAGAGTGGAGAACATTAATAGGAAGTATTTAAAGGTTACAAAAGAGAAACAAATTTGTCAGATGAATTTACCCTCTTACCTGTCAGTTAAGGCCTGAGAGGAGGATAGAAACTGTATACCAACAATTATTTATTTATTTCCACCATTTCTACCCCGATTCTTCTCAACCCCCGAGGGGGGACTCAGAACGGCCTAACAACGGCAACAATTTGATGCCAAAAACATAGTATAATAGAAAACCAAAAACAGTCAAAATTAAAATACATTAAAATACAATTACTGAACTGTAGGAGGTCCGAGCAGGTACACAAGTACAGTAAACTGGATGCTTTTCCCTGCAGTTCCCCCTAGTGGCACAAATGTACATTTCTGCTTGTGAGAACTACTTTGAGAAGTACAGTATTTATTTATTTATTTATATTATTTATATTCCACCCTCCTCATCCCAGGGTGGATCACAATGCACACATACATGGCACACATTCAATGCCATTTTTAGACATAAAAGACGGAAAGACAAATAGAGGTATTTTGGCATTTCCAACTTTGGCGTCTGGAGGTTATGCTCGATTCTAGCCACAGGGTGTGCTGTTGCTGCATCCACTATGACGCTGAGACATTTTGATCGTATTTCCTCCTTATTCTTTGACCACTAGTATTTTATGGTGTTGTAAAATACTTCCTCACTGTAAGCGGTGCCTAATTTCTCTACTCGCAGCTCAGCTGTTTTCGAACTGCTTACTTACGCAGACAGTAAGCTAGGCTTAACAGTCGGGTGCTCAATCTGACTCAGGCTTCGAACTTGCAACTTTTTAGTCAGCAGTGATCTATTGCTGCTAACAATTAACCAGCTGTGCTACAGCCCAGCCCTGTGCTATAATATTACTTGAAATATATTCCAGGACTTGCTTGTCTTCAGCTGAAAGAACTTGCAATAATTTAAGACTTTACAAAAGTCTCAGAAATCTTTCATTAAGGTCCTAATGTTATATAGTTTGGATACTTACCTTTTATTTATGATCTCTTCGTCTCCTTTACAAAGCAAAGTGAATGGCTGGCATGCTGCCTTAAATGAGGGTCCTAAAGAATATGCACCTCATAGCATGCTTGCCAGCACATACTTGCTGCTGCCATCATCTACAATGTGGACTTGAGCATGCATATTTGTTTGCATCCACAGGGAATCCTGGAAGCGATCCCCCATGGATACTGAGAGCCTACTATAGTCTCTTCTTCTTCTTCTTCTTCTTCTCCTCCTCCATTCCTTTAATTCCCCCCAATAATCTTTTATGTTCTGCTTCATAAAGTTCTCTCTTTTCTCCTGTTCCTTCCATGCTATCTTCTCAAAGAAAATACACAGATTAGCCTGCCTAAAAGCAAACTCCAATGTTAATATTTCATCTCCTGAGATAGCAGAGCTTCCTATTTTCCTAAGTGAGAGGCTGTCACTAAAACAAATTCTAATTTATTAGAATGACCTAACTTACTGGAGGCTAATTTTTAACTTCAGCATTAACTAAGCAATGTGCTTAAAAATATTGTCTGATAAACCTGGCAGATAGGTTATTAACAAGCTAATTAGGGAGATTTTTTTCCTGCTGTAGGGATGTATGCATATGAACGTGTCTTTTGGGAATCAAACCACTTCAGGAAGTTGAATTTCTCATTTTGACTTCTTTAGCTCCTCCAGCATTCTAGTGTAATTCTACTTTGGGCCCCACACAAGAGACACAAAAATTATATTATGTGGCTTGCAGAGTTGCATCTTTACACTGCATTCCATTTGACAGATACAGCTACATAATAAATCTTGGTTTGGTGTGTTAAAAATGAAATCTAATAACACTAACAGATAACCTGGGATGCTAAGGTTTTCATTTTAAAAGCACATCTCTAGCCCTCAGGGAGAACAGTTCTTTTTCCCATGAGGCAAAACAACAGTAGTGCATCTGTGGATGGGTTGTTGCTGTCAGTATAAACACTTAAATGGGCTCAAATTCTGTTTGCTAGAAAACATACAACAGACTTGTGCTCATACTACTGTTGAAGCTATTGAAAACCTTTAAAAATGTTAAAATAATGAAATGTATTAGGAATTAATCATTAAAAATTTAAAAGACCTTTGAATTAATTCAAGCATGGTTGTTTTGAACCTTTTATGATTATCAATAGAAATCCAGAATGAGCATTGTATTAGGACTCTAAGGACCAACTTATAAATATAAAAAAATATAGATAATAAAGAAGCTCGAGAATTAGAAATTAAATATGGAATCCCGATAGCAAAACAAGTAAAATATCTAGGGATAAATATCACCGCTAAAAATTGTCAGCTGACAAAGAATAATTATGAGAAGATTTGGAAAGGAGTAAAAGAAGACATGAAGAATTGATACAGCAATAATATGTTTTTAGATCAGAAAAGTGAATGACCTACCAATAAATGACCTTTCTTTATTGGAAAAAATGTGGTAAGAGAATATGACCTCAAATGTCTCCAGGTCATGTAGCTTTCAGGTAAAACAACACATGTGCATACAATATCTTACTTTAGCCCCACACACACATTTCCTGGTTTGTTAGAAACTGTCACTGCAACCTGTGTGATCTATATGAATTTGACAATGGAGCAGATGAGGCCTACATGAAGCCCCCAGATCTTCTATGGGCCATAATAGTCATAAGTAGAAATGAGAAGGCCTGAAAAAATGGAAAAAAATAGTAAGCGTACCTATGTTTTCATGGTACATTCCTGCATGGAAGGAGGTTGAACTGGATCGTTCTTGTGGTCTCATCAAGTTCTATAATTGTACAAACAGCAAAGGCAACAGCAAGCCTCACAAGCCAACCACTTCTGCTTTATTAAGAAATCCTGCTGTATTGAAGGAAGAAGCAGCTGACTGACATCCTTCGCACTGCAGTGGGTGCAAATGTATTGTGTACATTTGAATCTGCAGTGGGTAGAATCCACAGATCATGAACCTATTGTATTAGAACTGAATGGGTGAGATGTGATGAAGGATGATATGTTTGCTTAGAAGGAGATCAAGACCTTCGAGCAGAAAGGGAATGCATGGAAACTCTATTTAGTAACTTATTTTTTTATTATTCAGATTTCCTAGACCGCCCCTCCCCAAGGCTCAGGGCGGTTTCCAACATAGTACAATTACATGAACAGCCTAAAAACATCATAAAAACATTCCTAAAAACAGTCAAATATGTCATAAAACATCACAATAGATCGGTTAACTTCTTCTCTACATATTATATTTTGGAATGATTTCTATTGTAAATAATCATCATCATAATTTTATTTCTTACCCACCTCCCCTCATGGCTTGCAGCAGGTTGCAACATAACTAAAGACACCTATCAAAATATATTTCTACAAAATACATATATTAAAATATACATAACAATGATTAAATTATAATAAGATATGAGTTTAAAATTCATGATTAAAACTGGTTATAAATCTTGTATCATATTACTGAGGCCAAAGAAATGAACTTGTTTACCTGCGCACATAGTGTTAGGAACTTGGATAATGTAGGGAACATTTTCTTCAATTGCATCTCTCATTTCTTTCCTGACTGCTTCTTCCTATACATCTAACTCTGGCCCATTTTTCCATTTTGCCTTCTACTTGCTAACTCACCTCCTCATTCTTTCTCTTCTTCTTCCTCTTTCTTATTCTATTTCTCTATCTCTCTTTCTCTCTCCTCCCCCCACCTCCTCTGTATGATGGGCAAAGAGACCAGCTTTAGGTCTTGAGTTGTTATACACCAGCCATTACAATAGAAAATGTCAGAGGTCAATTTTGGCTCCCTGACTCCCATAAATGAAACATGTGCTTTACCACTAAATCTATGCAAATGATATTTCATGAATGTGACTGGGGAAGGAGGAAGGATGTAATAATTCAGCTGTGCAAGGGGGAAAATCTGAATATTTCTCACTCAGAATTATAGCTAACCATGTCTTACTGTATTATTGAGTGTCTCAGTACCCTGTAAATAAAATAAATCAATCTTCATTAACTTTTAACAAACAAGGGTTACTTTCTGCTTTTCCTACATGGCAGGGGGTTGGACTAGATGACCCATGTGGTCTCTTCCAACTCTATTATTCTATGATAAGAGTGAGTGAAATTTGTGTTTTAGTTGGGGTAGAGAGAAGAGAGATGCAGATGAGTGTCAAATTGAAGAGATTGTAAACTCAGATTGCATGTTTTCCTAGTTTCCAACAGACCTCACAACCTCTGAAGATGCCTGCTATAGATGCAGGCAAAACATTAGGAGAGAATGCTTCTGGAACATGGCCATACAGCCTGAAAAACTTACAACAACTCAGTTGCATGCTTTGGAAAAATCTTTAGAAGTCTGACAGCTGCCAGATTGTTGAGCTCATCATTCTCAGGCAATCCTATTATGAGCAAATTATTTAAACTAATTAAATTATTGGAATTATTAGTGTAGTAATTTAATGTTCCAGTTTCTAACATTTAACTTTATTGAATTAATTTTCAAGCCTGATGTTCCAAAGTTTATACAAACCAAAACATGAGCCTCTTTTTTGTACTGCAACAGACTTAAGACAACGGTCCCTTTGGAAGTTGTGAGACACATTATGCAGCAGAAGGCTCATTAATGAAGCAATGAGTCCATTCCACCACAAATGGTATCTGTTTCTGTTTGTCCATGTAATTTCAATTCAGCAGCATTCATCAAGCCTATTTCTTACCAGTTATTGCTCTTCAGGGATGAATGGAAGGCTGCATTTCAGTCTGCATTGACTGGCTGCACTTCAACAATGTACCAAATATTTCATATTCGTGTCAGACAGCTTGGCTGAAATACATCTTTGCCTCTTCCATGAATTTGGTTTATATGGATGTGGGACAGCTCCACTGAACTCAATAGCCACAAAATTAGGTCTCCCAGAAATGGTTACATAAATAGAAGCCATTTTCTTTTTCATTATCAGCATGGGACTCTAACTTTTCAGATAATTAATAGAAGATGGTAGTTAAGTGTGAGTGATGTGGAAGCCCTAGAGATGGATGAATAATGAATGCAAGCATTTTGACTCATGTTAGCAGATAAAATCATTGCCGACTGTCCCTTGCTATATTACACCATGACAAGTTCATTTGTAAAATAAGTCTTCACTGTATTTTAGGATTAGTATAGGGAACCACATTCTGTAGTAGTAGAGCATTGGGCGATTACTCTAAAGACCAGGGTTTGAATCCTTGCTTTGCCATGGAAGCCCAATGGGTGACCTTGGGGAAACTTTACTTATTTCCCATACATGTACCCCTCTCTTTTCACCCTGAAGCGGACTCAGGGTGGCTTCAAAACCAGCAGCAATTTGATGCCCAACAAACAAATTCCAAAAATAACAATTAAAACAGCTATAAAACATATATTATTAAAACAGCAATTAAAATCACTCAAATTCAAAATCACACTCTCTCTGTCTCAGAGGAAGGAAAAGTAATCCCTTCCCTCAACAAATCTTGCCAAGAAACCCTTGTGATAGGTTTGCCTTTGTCTCATTGTTTTCCTATTCTCCCTGTGAAAAAAAAACTAATCAAGAAGTGAAACAAGTGGTGGAGATTTGTTCAAGGCCTAAGGAAACATTTTTTGGTCTGGATTAAAAAGCAAAGATATTCTCTTGTATCAAAATAAGAAGCAAAGATTATCTGAGCTACAAGGTTACATTAGAGACAACAGTGATATGAGGGAGGAAGGTTGATGAAATGTGTTGACAGATGCTGTAACATATTAATAACATATGATCAATGTAAGGGCATTATATCATATATTTTGAGGCCATAGGAATCTTTTATATTGTGTCAGCAAACAAGTAGTAGAGAGGTCAAGTTGGAAGTGTTCCTCTGAGAGTACTTTCATATATGAGATATCAATTGCATGTCTCTCTAGCTTTGGAACTGAATACTGGTTATAAAGAACATTTGTGGCATCCCACAAGGACAGGTCTTCATTTTCTTTCAGTCTAGCCTTATCATCAAAGCTATATATTCAAAGGTCTTGAAAGAATCCTGCTCATTTATTTATACTAATGTGACACTTTTCAGAACAAAGCCCTCTTTGGGTGGTTTGCAAAATCTGATTTAAACTTATGAAGTCAATGACCTTGAAGGAATACCTCATTTTTTGCACACAGGGATACCTGATCAGCACAGTGGCATGATTTTGCCTTAAGCAATTCTACTGAAAGAGAAGAGAATGCTGTGTCCTTACTGATGAGTGCTGAGAGGAAGTAACATTAGGTAGGTTTAGGATTGGGCGGGTGTGTGGTGACTTCCTAGCCTCTATATTCTCTGTAGTGTGCTGGCATCTATACCTTGCATCCATCTAGAGAAGGACTAGGTAGTTATCACCTATAGATTGCAAAGTGCTGGCCTAGTTTCTGCTGCTTCCAATACTCCTCTAAGTGCCTTCTGGGTAGTCCTTTCCCTAGCTTGCCCTCTCAGCAGTGATAGTCCCAAGTGTTGTCCCAAGGGATTTATTGATGAGATGATCCTTTTATCATTCAATCTTACTGTCTCATTCACATAAGCAGATGTGTATGTCCTGGAGTCATTCACTAGAATCTGCTTGATATACTAGGGAGGGGGAAACATCATAGATTCAATAGCAATGAAATGAGGCACTGGAATTTCTTTCTCAAGATCCTTCATAGTGCATGGGAGATATAATTTCACATTGATGTGATTCACCCAATGGTTACGCAACACAATATCAACCTGATTAATATGGGCATGGTGTCACTGTGGTACCTATTCTGTCATTATGAAATGTGTAGTGCACTATATCTGTTCCAGCAAAAAGAAAAAAACAGTCATAAGGCAAAAAGCAGCCATCCACCCCAAAAAAGAATAAGCAAAGCTAGCAAGCGGTGACTGCCAGTGTCTAGCCTACAGCGTGCAAAGCTTCTCTCTTCTTTTTCCAGTGCGGACTCAATTTCAGCCTCAGCTCAAGCTAAGCTAAAACTTATAGACCCATTAGCCTTCTAAATCAGGATTATAAAATATTCATGAAAGTATTAGTCAACAGAATAGAAGGGATTATAACTAAAATAGTAAAGGATGATCAATATGGGTTTATAAAAGGTAGAAACATTGCACATCCTATAAGAAATGTATTAAACGTTCTTAATCATAACAAAAAAGAAAATTTGCCCTCTTAAAGTTAGACATATATAAAGCTTTTGATTCATTAAACCATGATTATTTGTTACAATTAATGGGTAACTATGGATTTGAAACTTCATTTATTAACATAATAAAATAATTATATAGTAATATGAGAGCAAGAATAAGAGTAAATGAAGGGCTAACAAAATACTTGAAAATAGAAAGAGGAGTAAAACAAGGCTGCCCCTTATCACCGCTGCTCTTTGCGCTAGCAATGGAATCTCTGGCAGACAGAATACGAAACAATAGCAGGATAAAGGGATATCAGATTAAGAATGAAGAACTGAAGATAAATCTTTATGCAGATGACATTTTATTAATAATGGAAAACCCAGTAGAAGCAATAAGGGAAATACAAATAATTCTAAAAGATTTTGAAAGATATTCAGGATTGAAAGTCAATATGTGCAAATCAGAAATGCTTATATTCAATATGGCGGAAAAGGAGAAGAAGGAATTGAAGGCAGTAATGGGAGAAATAAAAATTATAAGAAATAAAATAAAATATTTAGGTATTAATATTACAAAAGAAATAACTAAGTTAAAAGTGGCCAACTATGGAGCAATATGGAAAAAAGTTCAGGAAAAAATGAAATCCTGGAGGGATAAGCCATTAAGTATCCCTAGAAAAATACAAGCACTGAAAATGTCTATAATTCCCAAATTATTTTACCTTTTTCAAACTCTTCCAATAAAAATAGAATATAAACAATTAAAAGAATGGGAGAACATTCTGAGAAAATGGATATATGGGAAAAAGGGAAATAGAATAATCAAAAAGATTCAATATTCCCCAAGGAGAATTCTTGGATGGGGCTTTCCAAATCTACAATATTATTACGAGGCTTACCAATTAAGTCCATTACTAGAAATGAGTGTAAAAACAGAAGATAAATGGATAAAAGTAGAGAACGAAATAAATGATGGATGGGGAAAATATGGTTTATACACCAGGGATATTAATAAAATAAATGAAAAACTAACAGGACCAAGGAAGCTTGCATATGACTGTTGGCAAAATTGGCAAAAACTATGGGCATATAAATTATCAGGGAAACTCAATTAAGAGCATGGGACTCCCGAAGGTTAGCAAAAACTTAGAAGAAAAGGGATTAAGAAGAGTAAAAGATATGTAGAAACAAGATGGAACGATTATACATTGGCCAGAGTTTTTGGAAAAAGGGGGGAAAGAAAATTGGTTAAAATTAAGAGCGATTTGGGAAAAAGTAAAAAAGGATGGTGCACAGCCCACTGGAGAACTAAAGGTAGATAAATTATTAAATGCAAGAGAAAAACAAGCAAAGGAACAGTGGCAAAAATATATAATTTAATGGTGGAAGTTAAAGAGTTCATGATTAGAACAATAAGTAACAAATGGAATGGGGTTAAATCATTTCAGACACATGAAGTAGAGGAAATAATTAGGAATATGAATAAAATAAAAATAGAAAAATATAACGAATTAGAAAAAAAAGATGATATTAAGATGGTACAGAACACCTGAGCAACTGGCTTATATGGTAAAAGGATGGAATTCTAAGTGTTGGCACTGTAATATCGAAAAAGGTACTTATTCGCATATGTGGTGGGAGTGTTCTGAAATAAAAAACTTCTGGCAAATGATACAAGGAAAAATACAAGAGATATTCAAGATAAATATTCAAATTAATAATGATTTGCTACTATGGGGAGTGATGGAGTGATGAAGTATAAAAACCAAATTTCAGGAGTTATTTAAGGTAACAATAAGAGCAATCTTTGGGTCGATTGTGATCCGGTGGAATCCATCCACTATCTATGATGCTATAAGTTCACTTGATATTGATTAGATGTTGAATGTTTCACCAATGCCATGAGTATATGTACCACCATGAACGCCCTGACGAAGCTAAGATATGAATAGCGAAACGGGATTTAGGGTCCTTCTCTAAACCAGGATATCACCCGTTGGCGTGGGTGCCACGGCGGAGGGTGCAGCCAGCCCCCCCGCTGGGTCTACGTATGAGCATCGACTGGCCTTGTTGTATTGGTGTTGTGGCGGCTTATCTATTTCCGCCTGAGGCCCACAGCATTTCTGCGGCCTGAATAAACTGCATATGAGATTTTACATATCCATGCATCTTGGTGTGTTTCCTGAACATCGTATCTGACGACTGCGTCCGCCCACGGCCACTTGGGACCACGCAGGGGATGCGGATGGCCATCCCCTCCCCGGCTTCTGGGACGGGGGTCTCCCTCCGGGACCGGGACACCACCCCCTAGCCATTTGGCCTGGCATCATTATTATTATTTTTATGCTTGGTGCATAGCCCTTTAAACGGGGCTTTACCGCTACTGCCCGGACGATACTGCATTCAGCTTCCGCATACGTCAGCACGCACAACGGGACTCCGCTCTTTACGACCTCGCAGCCGCGTAGGACGCCCACGTCATCGCTGGGCGCCTTGTTTACTTCTGACGCCATCCCTGGGGAGCCGCGTGCAGGACGGATAGCCGCCCATGCCGCCGGAGCCTTCCTCACGGACTCGCCCCGGCGCTCTCCAGCACAGGGAGTACGCACTCATCCCCTGCCCATCTGGAGCGGCTGCCCCAACAGGGGACCTCATTTGAGGACTTCAGAGGGCTGCGTGGGCGTATGTTTTTATTGCTGATTTGGTATATTGTTCCCTTGGGGCATACGCGGTCACCGGGGCCCCCTTCCTCCTCGGGTGGGGCCTTTTTGCGGGACGTTCTCCTATAGCGAGGGTTGCCTGCTCTCCTCTGGGGGTTGGAGTGGACCTACGGGATATTCTCCCCACGGACCTGCTGGGGTGACCTTTTGCGCCCTCCCTTTTCATGTGGTTCCTGATTGAGTGGGGGATAGCAGTTGATTTGTCTTTAATGGATATACCGCACCATTGATGCCATTGTTATTTGTATTACTCAATATCCAGCGCAGCCTTTTGTGTATTTTGTGTTTGAGGACAAGTACCCTTGTGTGTAGTGTGAACAATAAGAGCAGCCCATGCGGTGATTGCTAGAGGATGGAAAGACAAAATGAAATGGACATTAAGTAATTGGAATGATTATGTGTATGATCAAGTGTTATTAGATATTACGGGAATTATGATGAATCAAGCAACAAGAACAGACAAACAAAAAGACATCACATATAGATGGATGATCTATTTTAACTGGGTGAAAAATGGAGGAGCCAATGTTCACATCATACAAAAAACACAAAGACTCTACCAGTGGCTGGATCTGCAAGATTCGTAGAAATATACTGTGGTTGAGGAGGGAGGGAGTGGGAGGGAGGGAGAAAAAATGTAATCTATACCAATGTAATGTACTATAATGTTTTTTTATCATTGGTTGAATAAAAGACACCCAAAAAAAGTTAGCTTCTCTCTCTCTCTCTCTCTCTCTCTCTCTCTCTCACACACACACACATGCGGTTCTTGCCTGCCTATAATATTACCCACCCTGCAGTGCAAATTGAACCTAGTGAGGTGCAGAGCTCCTTTCCCTTTCCCTGCCCAACCACAAGTGGAGGCTGCAGCATGGCACTTGGGAATGTAAAGAGCAATGGCCAAGGCTTTGCCTCCTCCCTGCCTCCCTAGTCCTGATTGGATGAGAGGTATGGCAACGGGTTTGGCTTTGCCTCCTGGTGGTACTTGGTTGCTCTGCGAATTAAAACTGCACCACAGAGAGTAATGACGTTTATGTAACTTAACACAAAAATACCAGGTGAAAATTTTGATTCTTAAATTTTTGGCATGGGCAATGTCCATGAGTCAGATATTCTGTTGTATGTACAAATCTAGAAAATTATATCCGATTTACGATGGACCATCAAAATTTTGCACAGCCCGAACATCCAGCTAGGGTTCATAATATGTGCTTTTTCCCAATTCTGATCTTTTCTTTCCATCTCTTACTGCAAAAATTCATGTGAGAAGGAAGATTTTTAATGTTTTTAAATTAGTACTGCTAGGAACCCCCTATTTTGAGGCATCGCCTTATATACTATCAGAATTGTTTGATTAATTAATATAGTTAATTTACTGTGTTTACAGCTGTTGGTGTTACAGTGCGCCCAGCTTGCCAGTCTTCAGATTGATGCATACAGTTAACCATTTTAAGTTCTTTCTATTTAATTGATGAACTATTTTACAAATTTGAGAAAATTCTTATTTTTTAGAAAAATGAACTAATCCCAAGATCATAGCAGAACTCTACTAATGCATACATTTTGAAATTACCTTGATATTTGTTCATTAGGTTAAGCAAAGCTGACACTTTCATGAGTTCTGAGAGATAGTTACGTATGAGACTCTCCCATATGAAATTATTTCACTTCAGAAGTGTGCATGTGTATTTCTTTATTTGTATTATTCTACGAGATCATCCATTTATATCTCCCCAGACTGAAGCCCTGGAGATTTATCCATTTCAACCATTGAGATGCATGTTGTAAAGAAAAAAAAACCTGTACAAAACTGTATGTTCAATTTAGAAAATATGTAGGAGGAAAAATGTGCACAAACATGCTTGAGTGAATAGAGAGCTTAAGTAGATTGCCTACATTAGGAAAATGAACTTTAAAATATGTACTTTAGAGAAAATGTGTACTTAAAGAACATTCATTTTTATGAGGGGATATCTCACAAGACAACTTGGAACTGGGAGAGAACAAGAATTCTGCTAGGTTTTGGAGACATATAATAGAAGCAAACCTAACTTTTCCCTCCGTATCCCTACTCTCGACTTCTCTGGCACTGCCATTCCAAGGTTTCCAGCATTCACAAAATCCAGTATTTGATAATGGAATATTGTTATATAAATTGCCTTTAAAAACACTGTACAGTTTTAAATAAGCTACTTTTAAAGCTTCTATTTATTTCAATTGCGTGTTTTTAGCATTAATAGGGTTCATTCTGTTTCATGTTTCAACTATATTGTTTTAATTTGAAAGATATCATTTAAACACAGTTTTAGGTATGATGTAAATAAAGCTAATAAAATGCATTTCATGTATATGCTACCTATCTCTGACAGAAGGTTCCTAAGCAGCATCCAAAGCAATTCATTAAAAAAACCCCTAACAATAAAAAATTGAAAAAAAACAATTAAAACCTGCACCTTAAACAGTATAACATATTTTTAAAGTGTTAAAAAATAAGGCATATCCCAGTAAGGGCCCTTCCACACAGCCATATAGCCCACAATATCAAGGCCGATAATCCACAATATCTGCTTTGAACTGTGTTATCTGAGTCCACACTGCCACATAATGTGGATTTTACAACTGTGTGGAAGGGGCCTACGAAGTGTTCCTACTTTCACATTCAAAACCTGATTAAACAAAAAGTTTTACTACTACTACTAATTATAATGCTAGTTTAAGTATCCTTCAAACCACCTCTTGTACTGAGAAAAATTACTGTATGCTAGATATTCAAAACAGCAGTATTTGCCTCTCAGAGCAAGCTGATTTATTTTCTAAATAAATTATTTGTCAATATCATAAACACTAGCTGTTTTTCCTATGAGAAGGATATATCAGACTCTGTGATTTGTTTATTTGAAGGGGAAGGGAATTGAGGGAGAAATCTAATTGCAAGTCTACTTTCAAATTACCATTCTTTTAAAATTTGTTTTAATGTTGGATCAGCCCAGTTTTATTCTTGGAAAAGGGTCTCTTTTTTGCACTGTGGTTTTGCCCAGTCAGATGAATTTTATTTGGGCTCTACAATAAGCCTTTCAATTGTGAGAAGTTGGAAATATATGATGGAAAAGTCCCTTCTCTGGAGTGATAAAATTGCCATCACCATAATCTCTATTAAGTGCGCCAAAATTACAGTATAACAGCTCTGAAATTACATGTGACATCTGCATGAATACCAAATTGATTCATTATGTTCAGCCCTATTATAAAAAGCACTTACTGAATTTTGCACTGATTATGACTCTTACAAATTAACAGTTACCCGAGCAAACCTACTGCCAATATACATACATTATTTAAATATCACAGTTCAGTTAAATGGAAATAACAGGGCAAATAATCCTGCCACTTACTGAGGAGTGTCATTTTAGACAAGAGTACCCTCCTACCTTCTGTGTATGTACTATTAAAAAACATATAGAAGAATTCTATGCATATCCTCTTAGTAGTAAGTCATGTTGCAGCTAGCAACAATCACATATTGACTCACCTGAAAATATGTCCCTCTGAAATCAGTGGGACTTACATCTGAATACATAAGATCTCACAGTTAGCCTGCTTTATGGTTTGAGTGGGGGAGTATGACTCTTTTTAAATGTATGAGATGTCAAGTATTTTTTTTCTCAAAAAGAAAGCATTCTCTCTCAAGCAATGAAGTTTTAAAAGGAGAACAATTGAAGTGATATATGTCCACTTTACACAGAATTTGCCTTTTTTAAAAACCTGCTCCCCATTGCTCAAGTTAGAATTTCATCTACATATAAATCACAAAGAAATAAGAAGCTAGTAATGAGAGAGAAATATATCTAAAATATGGATGCAAATCCTCACCACCTGCTGAGCCAAAATAGTGTGCCGAGGCTGTCCTCAAAACTGAACGGCTATTAACATCATGTAAGCACTAAATCTGAAGGCAAAGGAGAGGAACTGAATTATGTGTCTGTGAAATGCCAAAGGGCTGCCTGATTTATCGCTAAGCAGAATGTTTCTGTCATATCTACATAAATATTTTAACATGGATTTAATTTTTATTGAAGTCACACAATCATTTTTTTTCATTGTGTGCTATCATTTTCCTTGAAATGAATTGCATCTTTATTTGTATATTCACAGACAATTAGGGTTGATTTTGATTTACAGGCTTACACCTACAATTAATGGTTAGTCCCAATTTAAAGGAAAAATGTGGACTCAAATGACTTTATGTAGTGTTTACTTACCATTGATTAAATAGGTGTACTGAATGCCCTCATACTGGTAGAGACAGTCCTTATTAAGCACCTGTTATCCCACTTGTTGGCTACTTTAAAAATGTCTGAGAACTTCTCTATATCAGTTTTATACTCCAAAAGGGGCCAGAAGTCAAAGCTTGATGTCTAGATGATGTCCAGAAACTTCGTACACTGGCCTGCTCGGCATTAAGCAAAGTTAGGGAATGCCTTGGAGTTTTGCTGAAACTCTGGAACAGCCCTGCACAGAGTGGGCAGTAGATTGGTTCTATGAAAACTGGTCTGTTGTCCACACAGACTGATGCCACTATCCTCTTTTCTCACAGTGAAAGGTAGAGGAGAAGGCAAAATCCTGTGCATTTCAATTGACTCAAGGAAAAGCAAACTTCTGTAGCTCTCCTAGCTTGTATCTTCATCCTTATGAACAACTTTTGCTATCTGGCCACACTCTGATGTTTCTTGAGCAGACATCTACAGCTGACCGTTATGCAAACTCTATATAGTATAAGGCACAGAACAATGTGCATTTACATAGAACTCTAAATAATTTATTGTTTCCAAATGCATAATACGGTGTATGCTATTGTCTGTTGGATATGACTGTTATTTATTATCGCACACATACATAGTTACTTGGCATGTGTAACCCAATTTAAGGGTACTAGCAAAAAGCAGCTATATTGCGCTGGACTTTGTGATAAATAGTAATTCAGGGGAAATATTTTGATTGAGAATTTTGTTTGATTTGTGACTTGTTTCCAGAACTGACAAACTGACAAACTTCTGCATGAATACATTACAAAGAACTTGAAATTTAGGTAAATCAAATAAGGAGAAAAGAAAAATTGGCAGATTCCTCAATCCAGGCATCAGGTTTTTTTAGTGTCTTTCTCTATACTTGAAGCCATATTTTTGGCCATTTATTTTTCCTAAGAGGCTCCTCAACTTTATGTGTTATATATTGGGCAAGTACAATGTGATACCATCCATACAGGGAATAGGAACAATAAATAGATGCTATCTGAGTCTCCTTGTGTAAAGAAAAAGCAGGGTATAAATAATAATAATAATAATAGTGCAATACTCCAGACCTCACAATTGTGGGAAAAAAACAAAGTATGGATCATCTTTTAAAATTATTATTTTAAAAAGCTTTCTTAAACATCACAAAAAGTATACACATAAAAACAAAGAGCAACAGTACATATAGTCCATGGGGAAAGGGCGGAAAGGGGTGTGGGGGTAGGGAGGAGCAAAACAAAGATAAGACAAAAAAAAGTATGGATCATCGTTATTGCAATCCCAGGTGACAGCAGAATCAATGAGAAGCAATTGGAAAAGCTTACACAATACAAGGATTTAAAGATCGAACAGCAAAGACTCTGGCAAAGGCCAGTAAAGGTGTTCCCAGTGGTAATCGGCACACTGTACTTAAAGACCTTAAACTGCACTTAAAATCAATTGGCGCTGAAAAACTTACCATCTGTCAGATGGGATAGAGACAGTTTTGGTTTCCGTCACAGACTAGCTGGGCTGCCAGCTTGATCAAGGCAGATCGGACTGCTTGTGTTATTGGACCTCACAGCAGCGTTTAATACTGTCGATTACGATCTCTTGGCTCACTGCCTTGCCATGGTTGGAGTGAGGGGGACAGCTCTAAATTGGCTGTCCTCCTTCCTCCACAATCGGAAACAGCGAATGAGGTGGGGTGAGTTGACATCGGGTGGTTCCCCCCTGATTTGTGGGGTCCCTCAGGGGGCCATACTCTCCCCCCTGTTATTTAACATCTATATGTGGCCACTTGCTCAGCTGGTGCGTAGCTTCGGGCTTGAGTGCTATCAGTACGCTGATGACACTCATCTCATTCTGAGGATGGAGGGCCAGCCGGACTCCATATTCAATAATTTCCATCTGTGTCTTGAAGCCGTTACTGGATGGCTGCAAGCCAGTAGGTTGAAGGTGAGTCCAGCGAAGACGGAAATCCTTTGGTTTGGCCGTCCAGGTGATAGGGATGTCCAGCTACCGATCCTGGATGGCATTATTCCCGTCATCATAAGTAAAAAGCCTGGGAGTCTTTTTGGACCCTCTGCTGTCTATGGAGGCGCAAATCTCCATGGTCAGCAGAACAGCTTTTTTCCATCTGCGACAGGCTAGGCAGCTGCCCCCCTATTTGTCTCAGAATGACCTGGCCACGGTGATCCAGGCTACAATCATCTCAAGACTTGACTACTGTAACGCTCTCTACATTGGCCTGCCTTGGAAACTCAAGTTGGTGCAGAATGCTGCAGCCTGGCTACTCGCGGGGGAGACCGTGAGTTGTCGTATCACCCCGGTCCTGCAGGGACTGCACTGGCTACCAATTGAGTACCAGATTACCTTCAAAGTACTAGTTTTAACTTTTAAGGCCTTACATGGTCTGGGGCCAGTGTACCTGAGGGATCGTATGTTCCCATATAGTCCCTTGAGATCACTACGGTCAGAAGATCAGAATCTTTTAGACATTCCTAGTTGTCGCCCTCCTGGCCCTTGGACAAGACCTCCCTTGATAAACCACAGAGTACAGCTAAGGTAAAACAGGTTTATTGAGAATATAGTTGATAGGAAATAAGTTGGAAGCAATACTATAGCGCTCCCAATAGCAGCAAATCTCAGGAACAGAGCATTGAGTAAATAGTCCCATGGTAAACCAGGAATCAAGCTGGATGCAATCAGGAACAAAGCTAGATTAAAATGCAAGGAAGTCTCTTTAGAAAGCAGCCGGTGCAAAGGCAATGAAAAACCTTTCAGGAACAAAACAGGAACTTAGCAAGGAAAGTATTTGTCACCCAAATGGGCAGAAATCAAGGCAGCCAAAGCTGACTGGCAAAGTCTTTCTGGAAGGCCCAGTGGCCTCTCTCACAGGAGCATCATCCTAAATGCGGCGTTGGCACGAGATCCCATTCCGGGCCAACTCTACACGGTTATACTGTCTCAACCCTTTGATCTAAGCGACGTAGGTCTGCGTCAGACGTCAAAGTGGCATGATGGATGGCAGCTGTTGTTTAAGCTACCTCAGTTCCTTAAGAATATAAACCTCGTTAGCATCTCCAGATGTACAGGGGAGTCAAGCCTGTCCCTGGCCTGGGCCTCCCCGCTTATCTTCCAGGCCTGCTTCGCTAACCTTGGCCAGTCCATCCTGCATTCCTGGTGCCAGGCTCTCACGAGAAAGGCAGGCAGGCAGATCTTCATGAGAGAGACAGACTGGCCTGGAAGGAATCTTAAATCCATCATGGCTATAGCATTGAAATCCATCATGGCTATAGCATTGTTCATGGGAAGCATGGGCTTGTGGGGCCTGTGGCATGACACTAGTGTGAAATCCTACCTCCTGACAGCAACTCAATGGAGGGCATTCTCTATCATCGCCCCATTTCTGTGGAATGATCTGCCATCTGAGACTCGGGCTTTGGGAAATTTGGTAACCTTTCGCAAAGCTTGTAATACCTTTTTGTTCAGACAAGCTTTTGAGTCTTAATGATATTTTAACATGTATTCTTTTTACTGTTTTATTGTTCTGCTGAGTTCTATAAACCGCCCCAAGCCCCTGGGAGTGGTGGTGTACAAGTCAAATGAAAAAAATGAATGAATGAATAAAAGGCACACATTATTCGTTGATATATCACACAGTCCTAGACATTTGGGAAGTGTCCGATATGGGATCGAATACAAAAGCCAGCATAATGATCTTGTTTGCTGTGTACTAATCTTGTTGTGTATCAAATAATAATAATAATAATCATAAAATATATTATCCATATGGGGATATATTGAGAATATTGATTTGGTCAGACAAAATGGTTGAAAATTTTCTAGTATTCTTTATTCATTTTTTAAATAAAAAATCATGGATTAAAAAATAGTATGGGAAAATGTAAGCTTTAAGAAATGTGTACATAGGGAAAAAATCCTAATGGATTTGCTCTCTTCTAATCCCAGCCCAAACGCTGAACTGTTCTGCTATCAATAACATGGGTTTTCTGTGTGACATCGCTATATGTGATAGGTTTGTATAAGAAGTATTAGAGATCTTTTAAAAAACTAATCGAAAGAACATATCGTCTAAGAAATTAATGATACATAGATTATACATCAGCAATTGAAACAACTCATCACATTATATTATTTCAGTAACCAGAACCCCTGAGTAAATAGGAAACCAGCCAAGTTCGGGTGTTAAATTATGTTCAGTACACGAGATCAATAATACTTAAGCTGTGAATTTTAATTACAGTATAAAGCATATTAACAGCTTACTTTAACTAATGCAAAACCATAGCAATTTTTAGTATTTCTATAGTTCATATTTTTACAGGAAACAAGAATGCCAGCAATAGGAACTGACTAACACAGGCCATAGCCTAGCCTAAACCACCACAGTACAGTATAAATATTCACTGGTGGGGTTAAACCAGGCTAGAACTGTGGAATTAAAATTGAAAAAGAAAAAGAATGAAGATGAAATAAATTGAGAACATTGTGAAAGTGATTCCCGCATTTATCTTTTATTACTTAGAACTGTGGAATTCCCATGCAGAAAAGTATTATTGTGCAGCACATGATCAGGAATGGGCTCAGTCACAAATGCACAATGCATGACTGTACCATTTAGTGCAGTGCTGTCCAACTTCTACCGGCCCAAGGGCCGGAATTCCGGTCACTAATCACCTGGAGAGCCGCAGCAGGGGGCGCTCGTGAGGGGCAGGGTCGCTCGTGGGGGGTGGGGCTGCTCGCGGGCATGCACGGCAGGGCGGGAGCGGCGAGGCACCCTCCGCCACGTCCCTGGCTGCTGCAGCGGCCGCCTCGGGAGCTTACCTTCCTTTCTCTTCCTTCGGAGATGGAAGGTAAGCTCCCGGGCACGGCTGCTGCAACAGCCAGGGACATGGCGGAGGGCGCCTCGCTGCTCCCACCCTGCCACGCATGCCCGGCCTCCTGCACAGCCCGCCCCTTTTTGGCGGGGCTGGGTGACATCAGGCGTGGCGCCAGCGGTGAGGAGGAAGAGGTGGAGGAAAGCCGGGGCCTCTGCCTCCACCTCTTCTTCCTCGCCGCCGGCACCACGCCTGACGTCATCCAGCCCCGCTGATAAGGGACGGGTCACAAGAGACACCGGGCATGCATGGCAGGGCAGGAGCGGCGCCCTCCGCCATGTCCCTGGCTGTTGAAGCGGCCGCACTGGAGCTTACCTTCCTTCTCCAAAGGAAGAGAAAGGACGGTAAGCTCCCGGGGCGACCGCTGCAGCAGCCAGGGACATGGCGGAGGGCGCCTCGCTGCTCCCGCCCTGCCACGCAGGCCCGCAAGCAGCCCTGCGCAAGCGACGAACAGGCGGGGGAAGTCCCGCCCCTAGGGCGTCTGACGTGGCTTCCCTCTGCCTCCTCCTCACTCGCGTCGGCCCCGCCCCCCTCGTGTCGCCCCCACCCCCCGGAGATCGATTTTTTTCAATTTTTTAAAAAAACACCTGGTTTATTGCAGGAGGGTAGGCGGGCCGCATCCAAGGGGCTAGCGGGCCTTGGGTGGGCCCCGGGCCGCCTGTTGGACAGGTCCGATTTAGTGCAAAATAATAATAAAAATAATAATTTATAGTCTACCCTATCTCCCCAGGGGGGCTCAGTTTATCCACATGGTTGTGCATGCAAAACTAGCCACCATCAACTGAATACAGCCATTGCAAAAGTGTGAAAACAACTGCTATGCATGTGTTGCAAAACTTATTCCTGCATGTGGCACTAATAGGGTACCAGCTAAAGGACAAAATTGCATGAGGGAGGCAAAACCTGTTGGGTTAATTACCTGTTGGATTATCTGCTCCACATTATCCTGTAAAATCTTCCTGTTACATACATTCTACCTCTGTTCACACCCAGTATTATTCATTTTTAAATTTTAATATGTTACATTTGGCCCACTCAGAATGGTTTTAAACAGTCTTTTATTGCTGGTGTGTAAGTATATTGATTGTATTGTTTTATTATTTGCTGTTTTGTTGTTATTATGTGTTATTGGGCTTGGCCTCATGTAAGCCACCTCGAGTCCCCTTGGGGAGATGGTGGCATGGTATAAATAAAGTTCATAATAATAATAATAATACAGAATGGAAGCAGCATATAGCACAATGCCATGTGCATCCCATTACCAGTTGGCCTGCCTCCCCACTATTGACAGTTAAAACCCATCAATAACTGCTAGTCCTGCAATGTTTCCACCACTTACCTTGTGCGAGTGGTCCATTTTGCTTTTGTGCTGGCATGCCATCATAGGTTATATTCTTCCTCTCTCCTTCACTATTCTCAAATTGCTTATTTTTATAATTTACAGCAATTTATTATATAATTTACAGTGACTTTTAAAAATTCATTCATCACTGAGACTGCAAAACTGTTAAGAAAATCATCATAATAAAAATTACAGAGCAAAAGAATTATAGAAATGCACAGTAATAAGAATATTCAGAAGCGCAATAGCAGGACTACAGCTTGGTGAATGAACACAGTTGTATGAATGGAGAGAGGTGCAATAACAAGAGTGCTTATGTATATATCCAGTAGTTGTGATCATGCAGTTGCTATGGAATAGTAGCTTCATGTGATAAAGTTCACAGTCTGCAGCCAACACACTGTTCTAATACAACACGAAAGATCATATGAAAGAGCAACTGTTATCATTTTTAGAATACTATACCTAGAGAAGAAATATCATTTATTTATTTATTTACTTTGTTTATATCCCACCATTTTCTAGCCTGAGGGAGACCTCCATGGTGCCTTAAAGCCTTTTATTACACCGAACAGTTGGCTAAAATTTCTCAAGGATGCTTTCAGACACAATATTCTTCAGTCACAGTGTTAAAAATAAGAATGTACTTGAATATAAATGTTGCCAGATGTCCAGGTTAATCGTTTGACTTCCTTTAGAGAGAACCAAATTTAATAAAAAGAAGCTGGTCTTTGTTCAGAAAAAGCTGAAAATACAGGTTACATAAATACGAGACAAACATTAAGAATATGCACATAATGACTTCAACAAAAGACATTCAGTTCAGTAATTTCACAACTTCTGTGAAATCTGCCTAGTGGCTCCTTAGTGAAAAATCATTATTTTTCATGGACATCAACTTGATTTCTCTATGCTTTGTATTGAATTATTAACAACCATTACCTGAATATTTCACAGGTAAACCTAAAAGCAATTAACATAATGGGTAGCATATTCTCAGAGGGGAAAAATCTACTATAGTGGTTGATGGATGCTATAACCTTATTTTTGCTAGGATAAAAGAAACAGAATTCCAGCATCTTGATTGAAATATATGATCATACTCGACATCTTTTCTGTTGTTTGATAATGGGATATTTGTTCTTCAACGATAAATAAAACCTTTCCACTGTATTGCTTTCAATAGAGATAATTTGACTTCCTGGAGGGGAGGAAACTATTACTAAAGACACAAACATTGCTTTTTCAAAGGTTTTTTTTAAAAGTAACTATTATTTTTAAAGGAAATCATTACTGTTACCTGTTACAATGACTAAAAGTACTAATCTTAGTAAATAAAACCTGAAAAATATTCTCTCAAAATGTTTCCTAAAGCAATTTTTGCAAGTAAAAGTATTTATTGTGCAAAAAGTAATGAATACCAATCTGTAGCTTACTATCAAAAACATCTTACTCCATTATTTGCACTCTAACCCAAAATATTGAATTACAGATAACATCATTACATCATTATCCAGAAATCTGAAATCCAAAATACTCCACTGTTCAAAATTGTCTACATGGATGTCTGAAATAGTTGCACTTGGCTTTCCAATGGTTCGGTATTGTTGAAAGTATAATGTTGCAAAATTATATTGGTACCTTTAAGTGTTTCACTGATGTTAATTTGATTGTAATAAGGTACAGTTGAGTTGCTTACCAATTAGGTTCCAAGAGAAAGGTGGAGTCTAATTGTTATGTTCTTAAATACTTCATTCAATTTTGTATTCTTTCCCTGTGTGGATGTACCCCTGTGTGGATGTTCCCCTGCGTGGATGTTTTATTTTATGCTTACAATAAAGTAAGTTACCTTTATACCAAGGATTTTCTCAATGACCACATTACTTCTTGGCTGAGCTGAAGCTGCTGCATTTTTACTCTGCTAAATGAGGTTTGTGTTTTGTACTTGGAAAACTACCAAACCCTGACAGGTATACACAATTTTGTTTCATGCAAAACTTTCTGTATAAAATTCCCCTTAGTGTATAAAATGTACAAGAAATTAAGGGTTCCATTTCCAAGATATCACATTATGTATAAATATGCAAATGCAATATGCTGAAATCTGGAAAAAAAAAAGAATTCTGAAGTCCAAAACATGTCTGTTCCCAAGCATTTTGGATAAGGAACAGTCAGATTATACATGTATGTATTACTTCCAAATTCTGGATATTTTACAGATTGAAACACAGTCATCTTTACAGAAAGCAATGTCGATTGGTACAGCAATGTATTTTTCTGGAGAGGCTTCTGACTTCCATAGATTACTGCAACCCCCATAAATGACAGACCTAGAATCATAGAGTTGGATGAGACTTCGTGGGCCATCCAGTCCAACCCTCTACCAAAAAGCAGGAAAATCTCATTTAATGCACCTCCACCACCTGTACCAAACTTGGCATACAGACTCTCCATGATAAGCAGAACATAACACAGAGAAGGCCCTGTCTTTTGTCCCCACCAGTCATGCCTGCGAAGGTGGTGGGACCAAGAGTAGGGCCTCCCCAAATGATCTTAACATCCTTGGTGGTTAATAGAGGGAGATATGTTCAGAGAGGTAAATGGCACTGGAACTGTTTAGGGCTTTATAGGCTAAAACCAGGACTTTGAATTGTGCTTGGTAGCAGACAGGCAGCTAGTGGAGCTGGTGTATCAGGGAGGTTGTATGCTCCCTGTACCTTGCTCCAAGCCCATCAACACAACAACACAATAAAAACAATAAAAACAACATAATCAATTACATAAAACATCAACTACAAAATACTACAACCAATATAAAATTACAATAAAATAAACTATATATGACACAGGACACTGAGCGGGCCGCATGCATAGATTAAAATAGTAGGATAAAAACAGGGGAGTGAGATAGCAGTGGGGCACATTATTTGTGAGGGAGAGAATTCTTTCAAAAAGAGGTCAAGAAAGGACATTCATAAAGGGAAGAGTGGGTGTACACTCAAACTATATATTGAGGGTAAATGATGGTAGGAGACTATATAATTAATCTCCAAAGGCACAGCGGACGAACCAGGTTTTAAGATTCTTCTTGAAACTCTCCAGAGTAGGGGCTCGCCTAATCTCACCAGGCAGTGCATTCCATAGACGGGGGGCCATTGAGGAAAAGGCTCTCTCCCTTGTTCCCCTAAGGCGGGATTGGGACAATGGCAGGGGTGAGAGGACAGCCTCCCCCGAAGATCGAAGAGATCGGGTAGGTCCAAACCATTAGGGCCTTATAGGTGATGATCTGTATCTTGAATTGGGACCAGAAAATAAATGGCAGCCAATGGAGCTCATTAAATGGGGGGGGGGGGGGTTGAACGCTCCCTGTAATTTTTCCCAGTTATTAATCTGGCCACTGAACATTGGACGAGTTGTAGTTTCCGGGCCATCTTCAAGGGTAGCCCCATGTAGAGTGCATTACAGTAATCCAATCTAGAGGTAACTAAGGCATGGACCACCGTGGTCAAATCTGACTTCACGAGGTATGGTTGCAGTTGGCACACAAGTTTTAATTGAGCAAAGGCCCTCCCAGGCCCGGCCGACACCTGCGCATCAAGCATCAGTGCTGAGTCCAGGAGGACGCCCAAACTGCGGACCTGTGATTTCAGGGGGAGTGCAACCCCTTCCAGCACAGGTTGCCACCCAATACTCCAGTCAGGCGAATGACTGACCTGGAGGACCTCTGTCTTGTTCGGATTAATCTTCAGTTTGTTTGTCCTCATCCAGACTGACACAGCAGCCAGGCACTGTCCAGCATCCGAGGGGCTTCCTTGGATTCAGGTGGAAAAGAGTAGTAGAGCTGAGTGTTATCTGCATAGAGGTGGCACTGTGCTTCAAAACTCTGGATGACCTCTCCCAGCAGTTTCATGTAGATGTTGAATAGCATGGGGGACAAAATAGATCCTTGTGGGACCCCACAGTTCAACAGCCAGGGGTCCGAGCAGGTGTCCCCCAGCTTCACCAACTGGGAACAGCCCTCCAGGAAGGACTGAAGCCACAGTAAAACCATGCCTCCAAGTCCATCCCATAAAGTCTTCCCAGAAGGATACCATGATCAATGGTATTGAAAGCCACTGAGATGTCCAAGAGAACCAGCAGGGTCACACTCCCCCTGCCCAATTCCCTGCAGAGGTCATCCACCAAGGTGACCAAAGCCATCTCGATACTGTGCCCAGGCCTGAAGCCAGACTGCGAATGGTCCAGAACAGGGGTGCTCAGGACAGTGATCACGATCGACCGGGTGATCTTTGGGCCTCATCCGGGTGATCTTCAGGCCCTCACCCGGTCAATCACATTTCCTCGCTGCTTGCTTCTCTTGATGTGCCGCCTGCATGCTCCAAGTGTGTCTGAGCCGTCCAAGAGGGAGAATGGGCTCTTCTGCGCATGCGCGTGGGCCAGCTGAGCACCTCGCCATCCACCCCCGCCCCCTCCTTTGGTCTGTGACGTCTGTGAGTGCCTGGAGAAGGATGGAGGGAAGAAGAATGCAGAAGGGCAAAAGGGGGCGGGCATGGATGGGTGTCACGCCACAAGCCCCACAAGCCTCTGTTGCCCATGAACAATACTGTAGCCATGATGGCTCTAAGATCCTTTCCAGGTCTGCCTGCATTTCCCATGTGAACCTGATAACAGGCAGGCAGGGTGAATCATTCAAGGTTACCAAAGCTTTCCCAGCCGATAAGCAGAGAGGCCCGGGCCTGAGAAGAGCCTGACTCCCCGTTGCAGCTGGGGAACCTAATTGGGTTTACATTCTTGAGGAGCTGAGGTAGCTAAAAAAAACACAGCTACCATTCATCATGCCCACTTTGACACTCAACACAAAGTTACGTGGCTAGATCAAAGGGTTTGGACAGTATATCCGTGTGGAGTTGGCCCGGAGCCTTATCTCGTGCCAACGACGCTTCCAGGACAATGGATCTCCGAAGGAGGCCGCTGGGCCTTACTAAAGACACTGCCTGCCTATATTGGATCTGGCCCGCTCGGGCAGAAGCTTTGTTCCCTTGCTACGTTCCTGTTCATTCCTGAAAAGACTCTCCTTTGCTTTTGAATCCAGCTTTGTTCCTGATTGCCTCCAGCTGAATCCTGATTGATATGGGACTATTTACTCATTCCTTTGCTCCTGAGATTTGCTGCTATTGAAAGCACTATAATATTGCTTTCAACCTCTTCCCTATAAACTATGGTCTAAATACACTTTTTGTACCTCAGCTGATTGCGTGGTTTATCAAGGGAGGTCTTGGTCAAGGGCCTAGAGGGCGACAATGACGCGATGGCATCCACGGCCGCCCGCTCTTTTGCCCTTCTGCATTCCTCCTCCCTCCGTCCTTCTCCAGCCACTCACAGACGTCCCAGGCCAAAGGAGAGGGCGGGGGTGGATGACAAGGTGCTCAGCTGGCCCGTGCGTGTGCGCAGAAGAGCCCATGCTTCATCTTGGACGGCTCAGGTGCACTTGGAGGCGGCGCGCGTGCAGGCGGTGCACGAAGAGCAAACGACGGAGGAGAAACAAGGATGCTTTGGGAGACATTTCCTGACCAAATTGAAACACCAAGGTCAGTCTTTTTTACTTCTTGCCTGATAATATCTGGGGATATGCCAGGGAGGGAGAAATGGGGTGCTTCGGTGTGTTTTTGCATGTATATTTCTGAGAAACAAATGGCTTTGTAGCTCACAGGTCTCTCTTTTTACTTTCTGCCTGATTATATCTGTGGAAATATGCAAGGGAGGGAGAAATGGGGGTGCTTAGGTGTATTTTTGCATGTCCCATTGTTTACATTTCTGAGAAAGAAAGAAGCCCCGTGCGGACAGAAGGTGGCAGTAGGAGTGGGTGCGCGCGCGCATGTGCACACGCACCAGGTGATCTTTTAAACTTGGTTCTTCATATGGTAGCTCCCATGCTGAAAAAGTGTGAGCACCCCTGGTCCAGAAAATCGGTGTCATCGAGGAATCCCTGGAGCTGCGAGGCGACCACCCACTCCAAAACGTTGCCCAAAAAAGGGAGGTTGGAAATTGGTCTGTAGTTGTTACATACCATTGGGTTAAGGGAGGCCTTTTTAAAATAAATGTCTCACCACTGCCTGCTTAAGGCAAGATGGGAATTTCCCCTGGCCCAAAGAGATGTTTATTCTGACAACAAACCGATGCAACAACCCCTCTCTAGCCAGCTTAACTAGCTAGGAAGGGCAAGGATCCAGAGCACATGTGGTCGCCCTCACAGACCCAAGGACCCCCTCCATGTCATCTGGAAGAACTAAATGAAAGGAATTCCATAAGATCAAACAGACAGGTGCCTCAGTTACCTCATCCGGTACTGTATTCAAACCGGAGTCCAGTTCAAGACGTATCTGAGCAACTTTGCCTGCAAAATGGTGTGCAAAATTGCTGCACCATGTTGCCGAGTCATCAGAAGGCCCCTTCACCTCCGGAGGCTGGAGGAGCTCCCCAACAACCCGGAACAACTCTGATGGTCTGTTTACTGCAGATGCCATGCGAGCAGTCAAGAATACTTTATTGGCTGCTCGCAAATCCGCGGAGTAAGCCTTAATAGCAGATTTAGCCCGTGCTTGGTCAGACACGTCATGAGATTTCCTCCAGATGCACCCTAGTCCCCTCTTCCAACGCATCACCACAGCCAGCTCATCGATGAACCAAGGAGTTGGTGTGACTCTACGCAGAGAGAGGGGACATTTGGGAGCGATCGCCCTGGCCATTTCGCTATAATAGCTATCAATGAGGGCGTCGACAGGATCATCAGTCTCCAATACAGTAAGATCCCCAAGAGACCCCAGGAGTCCATCTGGATCCATAAGTCTCCTGGGGCGGACCATCTTAGTGGGTCCACCACCCCTGCAGAGGTTAGAGGTCACAGCAAATTTTAAACAAATCGGATGATGATCAGACTATAACACTGGAAGAATGTTTTGCTCTTCCATTCTGACCGTCTCACCGTCCACAATAAAAACAAAGTCCAATGTGTGGCCCGCCTGATGAGTGGGGCCAGATATTACTTGAGTCAGCCCCATGGTCATCATGGCAACCATGAAATCCTGAGCCACACTTGTTAATGTGGCCTTGGCATGGATGTTAATGTCTCCCAAAACTATAAATTGTTTGGGGGCTAAGGCCGAATTTGAGACCACTTCTGCTAGCTCAGGCAGGGAAAGTGCTGGGTCGCGGGGTGGTCGGTACACCAGCAGGATCCCCAGGCTGTCTCAGGCTCCCACCTTCAAGTAAAAATACTCAAACCTCGTAGATTGCAGAATGGTACATCTGATCAGGGCGATGGACTGCCGAAAGATCACCATGACCTCTCCTCTCCGCCCCCTGGATCACTCCCAAGCTGCAAACCTGCACCTTCTGGGGAGTGTAACCAGCACAGAATGAAACCCTATATCCTATTTGGCCTTTCGACTGACCAAGACGACCTCTGTCTTGTCTGGATTCAATTTCAATTTGTCCAACAGGACCAAACTGCATATATAACATGCTAATGCTCTGCAGTTTTTGAAAACTTTCACATAGTGGAAGAAAATTGTTAAATGTCTTGCTATATCCTCTAAGAATGAAGTTACAAAAGAATAACATCCTTCCTATTCACCTTGACGTGAGCTAAGGGAGCCATAGCTCGCTCTTCCTCAAGCAGCAAAAAGTCTTAGCTATAGTATCTAGAAATATTCTAAAGACATTGTAAAGATATACTTCAATAAATCCACATTTGAAGCCTGAAAATGTTTCTACATTTTGTAATCATTACTACTATAAGGTCCATCTCATAAACCGGATTTATGAAGCTGAAGAATAAAAAGAATTCAGTTTCTTTGGACAAAAATGATGAGATATTATGTTAGTCAGCCATCTCAATAATGGTGACTTCTCCAGCAGATGAAACATTACAGGTGCTAGTACTAGCAATGAGATTGTGTGCAGGTACCTAATGTTTTCGAACAGCCTTTATGAACAGCAGGTGCATAATCATTTCATTCTATGAAGAGCATTCCCATTGTTCTATCTGTTGGAGGTATGCATTTCATTTGGAATCAAATTAAATTTAGTTTAAATAGTTATTCTCCCTTTTTGGTGTTTGCTTCCAATTCAACCCACCCACTCATGAATTTATGATAGTGAAGTAGCTGGTAAGCAGATCTTCTAACTCACAGTCTCAAAGCTGCTGACTGGGACCTAATTCATTAAACCATCAATACAATTTTAAGAAGCAAATGAGAAACAAAATGTTTCTACACTATCTTATTATAGCAGGTCTGAATTATTTTAAACAGCAATTCCCGAGGCGTTTATGTTAGTTATACATGCCAAGGTGAATCAAAAGTGGTTCAGACAGAAGAAAATGAAGAGATTGGGATTCCAGAGCCTGGAGAGCTTGGGAGAGCAGTGGATTGTTTCTTCATTGAGGAAAATGAGGGCTTTTAGATCAAGATTCTGTCTGTGAGATGGAGCTTGAAAGTGAAACTCTTTCTGGGTCCAGCAGACAAGGAGATACAGTGAATGATGGAGATTACTTTTCGTCTACACACAGCTTAGCAGATCCTGGAAGGCCAAGATAGCTCGCCTGAGGGAGCAGGTGTGTTCAACAGGGGTATCAGGCTTGATATTAGGGAGAAAAACATCAAGCTCAGGAAATCCAAAAGACTCAGTGAGAAGCTAGTCTCACAAGCCAGAAAGTCAAGGTCAAAGAAATGCCTTCAAGTTTTGCGGCCCTTAAATTAGAGAGTGTCTCTTTGAGAATTCCGATCAGGCAATGCTGCTAGATAGTGAGGATCTCAAGTCTAGGTTTCCAGTTCATGTTTTAGCTTAAGTTCTTGGGTTTTCTGGATTCATATTCATTTTTTGATTCTTGTTTCCTTGAATTTATGTTCATGTTATGACTCTTGTTTTCCTGCATCTTTTGGATGATTTGGATTATGGCTGTTGAAGTGTTTTACTCCTCACCAGCTTCGTTGGGCTTTTTACTTATGGACTACCTTTTCTGATTACCTGTTGGATTTTGTCTTTCGTATCCCTTTTGCTGATTTCCCCCTTTTTACATTTACTTTCTGAAATAAACTGTTTTGTTACTGGTTTTGGAGCCCTGGTTGGTGTAAGGGCAAGGTGAACTCTGACAGAGGTTCAATAAACCCTTCCGAGGCTGGATCCCTTATATAAGCTTGTAATAGAGACAGTGATATAAACATTTCCCACCCAACAATAGATCTTGGGGAGAACTATTCAGCAATTTTCCTGATGAAACTGCCATTTTTCCTTAAGGCAATGTATTCTTTTTTTACACTTCCTCAGTATTAAATGGCTGGTCTTGAGACAGAGAAGCAGATAACTGAAATCTCAATTTTGAAAGTTCCTTATTGTGGATTAGATCTAAATTTAGACATGTGAAACTATTCTGGTAGAAAAAAAATCAATTCTTCTTATCCCCATAGAAGCACCTCCAGCCCCTGAACTTGTTATATAGGGTGTTGGAGACTCAGGTGTAGGGTAGTTTGAGACTCCAGAAATTGGTCACAGATAACTTCTTTAAGCACAGCATTTCTGACCACAGAAGGCATGAGGTCACCAGTAGATCTTCCATTTACAGTTACTGCCCAGGCAAAGATCTCCTAGACTTCAGAAACAGAAATTCTTCAAAGATAGAAGGGTCATGGTCCTCCTTTGAAAATGAGTAAAATGCTAAACAGAATAAAGGGAACAAGTTCAGAAAGCTATAATGTTCAATTTAGGAAATTTCAACAGCCACTGTTGAACAGATAAATGTGACTCATTTCATCTCTTAAAACCATTTCATCTATCTGTAGCTGATACCTGCTAGCTCCTTCATCAGATGGCTTTAATAGACTTTAGTGCACAATGCATTTTTATGTAATATTCAATAGAGCTAAATCAGTTCTTGAGCCACCCTCCCTGTACTTTAATGAGAATCATATTATTCTGTGACTGATCTTTCATTTTGGCTGTTTCTCTCCCCCACCTCCCACGCCCAACATATGAAAGGAGGTTGTTTAGTTCCTGCAATAGCCCAAGCCATATTTAAAGCTATTAATTTCACAGCAGGGCTGGTTCTCCTGTCTCCCATTTCCACTCAAGCTTTAATATCTTCCTGCAGATATTAAGTACAAATCTCAAATGACCCAATTCCCTACAATGCCAGTGATTTGAGTGCAGCTTTGTGCGGCAATTCTAATTACCTGGCTGGCTGGGGTCGAGTCTAACTAATGAGAAATGACAATCCAGGATTCTCTCAACCTCCGGCTCTGATCTATGATTTTTAAGCAACTATTGTTCAAGAACTCTAGAATGGAAAAGAGTGAAAAGACACAGTGTCCCCACTTTGATCCCATCCCTCGCCTTAGTAACGGTTGACCTGGCTTGAAGGTTGCTGAGAGTCAGTACCCTCTGCTCTGGATGCAATAGAGGTTGCTGGACTTCTGGGAGAAAAAGAGAGCAATTTACTTTGGATGTGAGAGAAGAGTATTCTTTATTAACAGTGACTGTCATTTCTCTCCGGTTATTTTGAGCAAGGTTTATGTTGCTAGGCAACAGCTTCATATGGCCTCAGTAAGAAACTTTGGTAGCTCTATAGCACATGCAGGTATACATGCCCTGGATCTCTAAAATGTATTTTGGACAAGCTCTTCTCGTGGTTGGTCTCTCTTTCTGCTCATACCAAAGGGTCACAGAATGCCACAATTTGGTGCTTATTATGAAATGATGTAACAAAAAACTGGCAATTTTAGTACAAACAATGTATTTGGCTTTCATTTATATATTAGAGAGATATTAAAAGGTTAGGACTCAGAAGTTACTCAGTACATGGTGGCTGAGACAAATACAACTCTGCATGTCCCAGAATTCATGCCATTGAAAAATAACTTGCTTTGCAGGAGAAAGATTAACTCTTCCTGATAACTCTGTGGAGAAATATGATTTTGAAAAGTAAGCATAAACTGTATATTTAAACCCCAGGTTGACCTTTCTCAAGATGCAGCCTCCTGAGAAAATCTTAATTTGTGGTAGCCTACACATTATTATTTGAGAATTGCCATAATCTGTTGGTGGCTCTTTAGTAAAATGGCCCTCCTATTTTGCACATAGAAATAGAATGGAAAATTTTGGACACAAGTGTGAACAAAAGCATTGGCTTAGACCAGGGAATCACAAGTGAGACACTCTAGATCAGACGTGCTCATAAGGTCGATCGCAATCGACCAGTCGATCCCAGAGGGGGAGCTGGTCGATCGTGCAGCCAGGGCTGGATCTGAGGGGCACTTCTGCCCCGTGCGCGGTGTGCATCTTCCTCTGGGCTTCCTCAGGCTGCCCCTGAGGCGACTTCCTCGCCTCCATTCTCAATGCCATCGCATCGTGGCCTGAGGAGGAGGGAAGGAGGAGGGCAGCAGAGCAAAGGAGGGGGCAGGCGCCCGGCCCGTGCATGCAAACTTGGAGCCACGAGGGAGGACAACAAGGAGGGAGCCAAAGAGGCAGCTGAGGGGAGGAGGCGGGGGTGCCTCATGCTCATTCCTGTCGCCATCCATCTCCATCCCGGGTGGCAACATGGCAAGCAGCACCTGAGTAGTGCCCTACGCCTCGCCCGGGGCCTCTGGAGGTCCCGCCTCATGCTCCGCCCTGCCTCTCTCTCGCCCGGAAGCAACCGTGGCAGCAAGTGTACCAGTATGGAGAGAGAGAGGCGCACGCCCACCCCTCCTCCAGATGGCCATCTAGGAGGAAGAAGAGGAGAAGGGGCAGCAGTACCCCACCGAGGCAGGCAGGCAGCTGGTGGATTGCTTTGATTCCCCTCCCACGATCCACCAGCTGCCTGGAGTCACCTTTTCCTCTCCCTCCCACCCACCCCCAGAAGGGAGACCTGCAAAGTGGGGAGGGGAATGGAAGCACGAAAGAGAGCCCCATCCTGCAATCAAGCCGCCGCCTCCATGCTTCCTTTCCCCTTCCTGATTTCCAGGACTCCCTTCTGGGGACAAGGGAGAGAAGAAGGAGGCGACCCCCAGGCTTTGTCTCTCCTTGGCTGAGCCAGGTGACAATCTTCCTCCCCCCACCTCAGTTTCACCCCCCCCCACACACACACACTTTTCTAGCACCCCTTTTCCACACCAGTCTTTTCTTTTACTAGTTTTCCCCCTTCCTAACCCAGTCTTTACTACCCCCATTCCCTAGCCCCCCCTCTACTTTCCATCCCAGCCTTTCCCAGGTTCCAGCCTCTTTCACATTCCAGTCTTGTTTCTTTTCCCACTGTAGTTTCCCACTTTACATCCCCCTTTCCCACCTCAATCTTTCCCCCTTCAGCCATTGCCCCCTTCTCATCCCAATCTGACCTACTTTTTCAGCTCTCCTCTTTCCACCTCATTTTCCCACCATTTCAAACACCCCTTCCCATTCTAACTTTTTCCTGTTTCCAGTCCTTCTTTCCCACCCACTTCCCAAGTCAGTCTTTCCCACTTTTCTCATTCATATACACACAGTCTTTCCCACAAAATATATACTGTAAGTTTTTTTGGGTTGTATGGCCATGTTCCAGAAGCATTCTCTCCGGGCATTTCGCCTGCATCTATGTTGGAAACTAGGATTTCCACAGATATATAAACCCCATTTTCTGAGTTTTCAACAGACCTCAAAACTTCTGAGGATGCCTGTCATGGATGAGGCAAAACGTCAGGAGAGAATGCTTCTGGAACATGGCCATACATGGCCATACAGCTCAGAAAACTTACAGCAACTAAGTCAGTGAGGTTTATATATCTGTTGCATGTCCAGGGTGGGAGAAAGAACTCTTGTCTGTTTGAGGTAAGTGTGAATGTTTCAACTGGCCACCTTGATTAGCATTTACTGCCTGGTTTATATATCTGTGGAATGTCCAGGGTGCAAGAACCACCACACTGAGATAGAGATACATGGGCACATCATTCAAAACTGAGAAAAAGCACTCCTGGCCATCTGGTCATTCAGGAGCAGCAGCCTCTATGACACATAGAACAACATAGACAGACAGCAACAACACCCCGGGTGCAGAAAAAGTTCTACCTAAAATAAACCTCCAGCAAAACCTAGGTAGATCATGTTGACTTGGTTGGTTTATAACTATGCTGAAAAAATATGAGCACCCCTGCTCTAGATATTGCTAGACTTCAGCTCACCACATTCCCCACAATGGGCTGGGACTATGGGGATATGCAGTCCAACAATATCTGGAGGGCCCTATGATTTCCACCTTGGCTTCAACTAATCAGTCAGCTTATTGTTTTCTCAAACCACAAGCTAGACTTGTGCATATGTATGTGACTTGTAGTCGTAATTCAATCCAACTCAGAAGCCAGGTAACTGCACCAACTAAAGGAGTTATGAGGGATTGGAGAGCAGGACATTGAACAACGGTGTCTCCAGCCCCCTATGTGGTGTGAATAACAGTTAAAACAGGTCAATGTTCTGCTTTTGACACTCTGCCTTACTGGCAGCAGGAGGATGAACACATCCTCATTCAGTGTCCTTCTGTTCAGTGCCTTAGAATTTCCTTTGTGGGTAAAGATGCAGGAATTAATCCACTTTTTATTAACGCACTTGCAAATGTACTCTGTTGATTGAGGCTATATTTTCACTCAATCAATATAAGTATTTGAACATTTCTGGCTTCCCTTCTGATGGAGAATTTTGCCTCACTTAGGAATAGTCAGGAAAGTCTGAGCATTTCTTGGTGCTAACACCTGCAAATATGGTGGAAAATTAGGCATGCCTCTCTTGTTCAGTTCTTTTTAAAGATATATTTTTATTAATTAAGAACTCAAAATTCTAATATTTACAGTATTAAGAAGTAGAGTATAAGGGGAAGTGGGGGAAGGCTGAGGGATTGCTGCTGTAAGTGAAATACAGCCCACAGAATCAGACTATCTTCACAGCCACAAGGGATTGCTCATGAATGACAGCACGTATATTTCAGAGGAAGAAATTGGCAAAACCACTTTTGATTTTTTTACTTGCTTTTGTTTAAATTTTTTAACATTTGCAATTGGTGGCATCTACACTTTTTATTTTGTATTATTTTGTATTATCTACACTTCCCCAGCCCAACTCTATTGTTTGGAAGTACAGGTGGAGGCTACCCAAAAGGGGTGAGTAATGTTTAAAACTATTCAAGACTTTTTTTTAATGGGAGTATTGAGAAAAAAGAAAATCTTTGGACTTTTTTCTCTTCTGAGAATTTTCAATTCAGATCCATCTTTTACTTTTCAAGTCAGACAAGGTATGTGGGTTCACATACTAAGGGTACCAGAGCATTGTTTAAATTGCATATAAATTGAAACAACTGGTTTCAGAAAATACTTTTCAGGTTCTAAAAGACAAATACTTCCCAAAATGACTTTTGGAAGAAAGAGTTTCAGGTAAGGAAGCTACAATAGTGTGGTGGATCCAGATTAATTAAAAAAAAGATATAATCTTATCTTCTTGGAGTTTACTTTCAATTCTTTAAATGAAGAAGATGAAAGTAAGGTCACTTTGTAAAGGTTGATATTGTTTTTTCAATATACTGTTAACAGAATAAATACAACACAAGAATTTTCAATAAAGTCTCCCCAATGCTGTTGAAATGCCTATCAATAATAATGCAATAATTTAATGCTTAAGACATAAGCATTCAAATCTTTCTATAGTCAGTCAAACTTTGTGTTTATCAGCATTTCATAGATGAGTGTTTTTCCTCATTCTCAGAAAAAAAGTATAATATGTATAGCAGTACAGTGTTCCCCTGCCAACTTTATCATGTTAAAAGCATGTTTTAAGATGTTCCCATTGGCTCTACACAATATATTCAACAATACATTTCCAATTGGGATCAGGAAAGACTGAAGGAGTAGATTTATACTTTAATCCCAAGTTTATTCTGTTGGTTTCTGTTGGTTGAAGTGGATATTGGTGGGCAGCTTTCAACATAGTGAATTTTCATTTTGAATTAGCTTGGATACCCAGAAATATTTGTTTTATTTTGTTTTTGAAAAAAAGTAATTGTTTGCTTTTGGATATTATGAGTGGACTGATTAGAAATTGGTGCAGATCCATGACTGATGGCTGGTGAAGGTACCACAAATTCCATCATCCATGGTCCATCCTCCCCCAAACTTCACCAGGAGGAAAATGTGTCATGGGGGTGGGGTCTGTGTGCCAAGTTTGGTCCAGGTGACTACCAGGATGGGTTGGGGCCATCCCCACCCCAAGCCCTTAAAAGAAGAAATAACTTAATAGATTGCTTTCGGTTAGATGGGAAATGGGGATTCACCCATAGGTGAATTCCCATAGGCCTGGATCTAATGGGGTATCAAATTAATTCCAGACAAAACAGGTTTACCTGATTTTTCCTGAATTATTTCTGTTTTACCAGAGGAATTGTTTGGACACTTCTGGTAAAAGCTTGACAGGCTCCACATTTTGGGGCATGCCTGGAAGGGCCCTCAGTGGTGAACCTAGCCCATTTAACATCTAGTGCAGTTCACCTTACTTCTCTCTACACACACATTCAGAAAGAATTCTGAAATTAAACAAACAATAATGATGGACAGAAAGGGAATGTAGCTATTGAACATTTTCTTGAAATGAGCTTTGTATATAAATTCATGCCAGAAACATAAATAAATAAAACCCTTCCTTCAATCATCATTCCACGTCTCTGCTATTTTTTGCTAGCATAGTTGGCTCACAATTTTTGTTGATTTGGCATTCAGCAATCTGACTATTTTCTGGTTTGTTGAACCCGTCTTCTGAAACTTGAGGCTGGCACATGTACATTCATGCAGCAGTCTTGTACTTTAGTACTGGGAAGTGAGAAGAACTCGTACCTGGCTGTGCAGATAGCCCACCAATATTTTGGATATCCCATCACTGCCACAAATTGTGAAGAACCAATGCAGGGTAAAGGACCTTATTTGCGATCCTACCTTGTTATAGGATTACTTGTGATGTTTATTTTTGCTGCCACCAATTTAAGATTACTTCAATAGGCTACCTCCTTATATGTGTTGTGTGTATGTGAGGCACACAGAGACGTTCGTTTGGTTCAAACTGAGAAAAATGTTTATTTAAACCATGGTAGTCTATGCTCTGGTTGCATCCCATATAGACTACTGCAATGCTCTCTATGTGGTGTTGCCTTTGAAGACTGTCTGGAAGTTCCAGATTGTCCAATGAGCGGCAGCCAGGCTGCTAACGGGAGCGGTGAACAGGGAGCATATAACTCCTCTGTTTTGCCAGCTCCACTGGCTGCCAGTCTGCTACCGGGCACAATTCAAAGTGCTGGCTTTAGCCTATAAAGCCCTAGACAGTTCTGGTCCGGCTTACCTATCCAAACATATCTCTCCTTATGAACCATCTAGGACTTTAAGATCATCTGGGGAGGCCCTGCTCTTGATCCCACCTTCCTCGCAGATGCGTTTGGCGGGGACAGGGTCTTCTCAGTGGTGGCCCCTCAGCTATGGAGCGCCCTCCCCAGGGATATAAGATCGGCCCCATCTCTTCAAACTTTCCATAAGATGGTTAAGACCTGGCTTTTTGAGCAAGCTTTTAATACTGGAGCATAATTAGACAAAAATGGAACATGGAAAGACTGACGATGCAATTGTACCACGATTTCAGTAAGGAGATGCTGAAGATTTGTTTTATAGATATTGTTTTTTTATACTACATTTTTAATGTTGAATTGTTTTATAATTGTTTTAAACTATACCCTGTTATTTGTTATGGCATCGAATCGCTGCCGATTGTGAACCGCCTTGAGTTGCCTCTGGCTGAGAAAGGCGGTGTATAAGTGCAGTAAATAAATAAATAAATAAATAAATAAAACAGACAAAAAGCTTGATGGTTACAGAAGTAGATCAAATCTTGAATTGCTAGTTCCACACTACAACTTTGTAACAGGAGACTTTTATATTTGCTGCTTAAAAGCCCCTTGTAACCAAACCACCCACTCACACTGGGGTCATTTTAACCAATAGCTCCTCCTCGAGGTAATAATTTTAAACTTTCCCACAGGTTTCATTTCACTACTAAACTAATCCTCCCTCCTCCTTTACAGCCCTTACGGAGACTGCAAGACTTTAGGCTCCAGACATTCTCTGCCTTTTACCCTTCCAGGCACTAGCTGCCTTTTCAGCCCTCAGGCTTTAAACTCAGGTTGGCTATTCCAGCACAGTCCCAGAACTGCATCCTTCTTTCACAGTTCCACAAACCACTCTCAATAAAAATGGCTCCCTGTCTTCTTGCCTCAACTTAGCTCTGCCCACTTTTCTTCTCTGAGCAGTTTTCCTCCAGGGCTGTTGACCAATCAGGCAGCACCACTAATTCTAAAGGCTGCTTGCTGGCTCCACCCCCTCAGCTCAGAGCTAACTAAATGGCTGTCTGGCTTTTGTCTTTTAAAAAACCCCAACCTTCTACAGCTATCCCTGACCCACCAGCCCTGCATAGTAGGCCAGTATGTTACAGGAAGCAACAGTGATTGCCATAACTGCCATCAACCACCCTTCAAGGCCCAGGGCTGCTGTGTGAATATGGACCTCATCACACAAGGAATTTTTAGCATCCTAGGATGCTTGCCAGACACTTGAGGAATGGGTGGGCTCGTGGCCCATCACATGACATCCCTTAAATTCTGCTGGAGGCACCAAACCCAACTTGCATCCTTGTAAACACAGGAAAGGTCACGGTTGAGCAATGCCTCCCCTGTGTGACAGGGAAAGTGTTGCCACTCTGGAGCGGCATGCAGGGTGAGTTATCCCACGCACCTGCCGTTTCACCAAGCTTGCTGGAAAAACAGCACCCGGTGTGTGTGTGTGATTAGTTCCTATGTGTTCAGCAGCCTCAGGCTTTGAGGGAAGTGGAACAACAATTATCTTCTTTGACTGCTGCTATGTAGGCTTCCAGAATTGGCCAGCAAAGTGGCTTGCTGCTGCTCTGCCCTCTCCTGTGGCTTTGGAAGAGGTGGAGGATTGTATATATTGAAGTTTCTTCCTCCAATTTTCACGTCTTCTTCCTTCAAGTCTAATAAAACTTTCTGTATGGTTTCGTTAACATATAATGTTGATATGGTGATGTAGCCTCACTTGACTCCTTTGCCAACCACAATGTGGTCCGTTTCTCTGTATTCTGACTTGATAGTGGCCTCTCATCTTGTGTATAAGCTATATACCTGGGCAATACAAATATTGAAATACACAATTTTCTTTAAGAGTAATCTTTAGTTTCTTGTGAGCTACACAAAGATTTTGCTATAATCTATAAATCACAAATGATTTCTCCCTAAAATTATTTTTATATTGCACTATTCAAATATATGTTAGCAGTATAAACCCTAGTGCCTCTGCTTTGGACAACTGATATATCTCACTCCATATATAAAAGTGTGTGTGTGTATGCACAACTTAGCTTGTATTAAAATATTAGTACGCTTCCTCTAGCTGTAGTTTGTATCTAAAGCATTGTGCTGGGCTGTCTTCTCCTTTATGCTATATGTGTGTATATGTATGAAATTTCCTTTCTTAGCCTTTCCCCCATGTGAATCATATGCTTGATGCTTAACAGCACCAGAGGATACACCTATTGACATTACCTAGAGCTTTCCCTTGGTCACAGATTTCTACAAAAAAATCATAGGACCTGAAGGTACTGATCTATTTACTGCATTTTCACAAACTTTTAGGGAATAAATAGGTTTTCCTGGAATTTTAACTTTAAGCTTGCTTTCTATGACACATTTTTAATGTAATTCATATGGTCAAAGTCAACTTGTTGGCAGTTAACAACAGATATTTTTATTGTATTTGCATTTTTTCTTTAGATCTTTATTCATTCTTGGACTCCTTGGTAACACGAATCAAACACATTTCAATAAATAGTAACAATATTCTTCTCATGTTAAGGACAAATGTGAACTAATAGTGGTATTTTCTGATGTGGCAGTGCAAGCAGTTGTTGGGTGTCTTCAAGACATTCTATATCATGGACTTTTATTGGCTTATTCAGAGTGGGGTGGCTATTGTTGTCCTCGGAGACCAAAATAATATGACTGGCTCAAGTTCACTAAGTGAGTTTTTCATGGGTGAATAGGGATTTAAACTCTGGTCACTAGAGTTGTAGTCCAATGCTCGAACCACTTTACCACACTGGCTTGTGATGAGTAGAGAAGTTAAGAGAAGTTAAATGTTTTACTTTTGGAGTTACTCATTTGAAAAAATAGGCATGAATTAATTCACACATTATGAATTCATTCATCCATTGTTATCCATTTAGCTTTTTAGCTAAGTACAGAATAAAATCTTCAGTATGCATACCTACATTCTCTACCATGCCAAGATGAACATGGAAAGTTGCAAATATTTCATAACGAAGGTGCACATGTGCTAACTTTACAAAGTTTCTCTCCCATTATGTACATAAATAAATGTTTTTCCCCTACAGCCATGTTTTGTGGAGTAGTTCAGTAGAGACAACTAAAAAGGAGAACATAATTTTGACATCTCAGTCCTGAAATCTACACAGAAGCAAGTTTCACTCAAATCACTTAAAGTATAAATTTGACATCTTGGTTTCTGTATCCTAACTGCGACAGAAAACAAATGCATTTTCAAAAAGAGGATACTGACACCAATGTAAGGGGAGAACATTAAGTTGTCAGCTGAAAGCATCTCTCAGCTGTCAGCCTTTATCATAGCCTAGCTATCATCACTTTCCAGGTTCATCATTTCTAAAGCTTTATGCTAGGCAAAAGAAGTTAGAAACAAAAACAGCTCCTTCTCTTGAAAAGTCATATACCAGAAACAATAAAGGAAAGCACTGTGTTTTTTTTTACAAGATGCCCGAGAACCATGGCAACTAGCTGAGTACTAACATGAAAAGAAAAAAATAGTTCAGTTCGAGTTCTTGTTTCGTTAACTTGATATGTATGTAGTCCACCTTTTAGGGATAAGATTGTGTAGTAGGAGTGGTTGATCCATAAAAAAATTGATCCTAAACTCGGGGGGGGGGGATTTGTCTCCCTGATTCGTTATAGAAATTATAACAAAATTTTTTGGGGTTTTTTCATTATTGAAACGTAATTGATAACGAAAATTCGTTTTTTAGGTTGTTACTGGTTCCGCGCATGCGCGAAGCAGAAAAACAAGACTCATTGTAAAAAGCACAGGCAAATTAAGGGGGAAACATTCCCTTCACCTGTGCAGCAGTATATTTATAACATATAGAGGAAAGTACAGTACAGGAAGTGTTTGAAAGAATTTTAACCAAGTAAATATTGTTTAACCAAGTATAGTGTGCTGCTCTTTTGTCCCCAAGGGGGGGGGACTTAGGACCCCTCTTTCTCCGTGTCTGTCAGAGAAAGACTGAGCTGCCTGGTCTTTTGTCCCCAACACCACCTCCAATGCCAACGGGGAGGACAGCCCTCTGCTCTAGGTCATGCCCCCCCCCCCCGAACATCCACCAGGACTCAGGACTCCTCTTTCTCTGTGTCTGACTGAGGTAGAGTTAGCTGCCCGGTCTTTTGTCCCCAACACCACCTCCAACGCCAAGGGGGAGGATAGCCTTTTGCTCCAGGTCCTCCCCGAACACCCACCAGGACTCAGGACTCCTCTTTCTCTGTGTCTGACTGAGGTAGAGTGAGCTGCCTGGTCTTTGCTCCCCAACACCACCTCCAACGTAACCCAGAACTCTGTGTGTGAGAGAGCAGGAGGCTGGCAAATGTAGGACTTAGCAGTGAAAGTGTTTGGGCAGAGCCCACACCAAAAAGGCAGCATCATCTCACACGACTTTAGTGGCTTGAGCCCTGGATGAGATGCAGTCTAGGATTTAGCAGTGAAAGTGTTGAAAGATAAAAAGGTTTGAAAAGGGTGTGAATTCTAAAAAAAGTGGTTTAGCAAAAGACCCAGTGGTATATTATCAATTCAAGTCCCAGAACTCTGTATAGGGAATGAAAAGCCCCCAATAAAATAGAAAAGCCCCTAAAAAAAGGTAAAATAGGCATACCTAAAATAGGCAAAAAGAAAAAAGACCCAGTGCAGCAACTAGGTGTTGAAAGTATTTGATGTGAATTCTAAAAAAGGTGGATTAGCAAAAGGGTATATTATCAACAAATCCCAGAACTCTGTATAGGGAATGAAAAGCCCCCAATAAAATAGGCATACCTAGGCAAAAAGACCCAGTGCAGCAACTAGGTGTTGAAAGTATTTGATGTGAATTCTAAAAAAGGTGGATTAGCAAAAGGGTATATTCCCCCTCCTCTTCTTTTGTTTGCTTCTTTTAAATAAGAACTGTGGGACTTCAAGAATTTATAGAAACAACAAAGCTACGCTGGAAGGAAACGCTGAGAGTGAGGAGGAATGTGTCAGCTCCCCCTCGTGGCCGGGAAGTTTGCCTCCGTTTGTCTAAAAATGCCAACTGTATGTACATTTCTGTATTGTGATAAATGTCACATGTTTATATGTCATATGTTGAACTGCAGGGATTGTCTGCAAAGTATGTGTACTGTAATCCGCTCTGAGTCCCCTTCGGGGTGAGAAGAGCGGAATATAAATAAATAAATAAATAAATAAATAAATATAGGTTTGAGGCTGAACACCCTCTGAACTCTCCTATTTTCACAATTTCAAAACTCCAGTGATTCGGCATCTCTCTCTCTCTCTCTCTCTCTCTCTCTCTCTCTCTCTCTAGATATATATATATATATATAGATATATATATATATTAGCTGTGCCCATGCACGCGTTGCTGTGCCATAGTCTGTAGCTAACCCCTTCTACCCAAATGGTGGGGAAGCACAATCAAAGGACTCCTGACAGATGGCAATTTTGCCTCTGGTTGTTAACATTAAGCAAGAATTTTAAAAGTAGAGGTAGATATCTGGAGTATTTTGAAAGAGAGGTACCTACCTATTCCTTCCCCCCATTCCTTCCCCTTTCTCTCCTTTCTTCCCTCTGTGACTCTTTCTGTCATTCCTTCTTTCACTCTTTGGTGTCATCCTTCCTTCTCTCTTTCCTTTCTTCCTTCCCCCTGTCTCTACTTCTTCATCTCCTTTCTTCCCTCCCGTTTTCCTTCCTTCTTTCACTTTTAATTTCCTGTTCTCCCCTCTTCCTTCTTTTCCTCTTTCCTGTGGCCCAGTCTGTATATATGTGTTTTGTGTGTGTATGTACTGTATGTATAGATATATGTGTCTATGTGTATATATGTGTGTTTGTGTATATGTGTGTGCTTATGTTTGTGTGTATATGTGTATGTGTGTGTACTTATTTATATGTGTGTGTTTGTATATGTATATGTGTGTATATGTGTAGATGTGTGTATGTACAGATGTGTGTATGTATGTGTGCATGTGTATATTTCTGTGCATGTATTTATGTGTGTATGTGTGCATGTCTTTATATATATATGTGTGTATGTATATGTGTGTGCATGTGTATATATGTATATATGTGTGTGTATGTTTATATATGTATGTGCATGTGCATGTGGCAAAGACCAACAGTAACATCCCTTCCTGCCTTTTGGACTTCCTTTCTTCCCTCTCCCCCTCATCCTTCAGCTTTTGCCTTCTCTCTTTCCTCCTTCCTTTCCTCCCTCCCTTCCGTCTTTCATTTCCTCCTTCCTGCCATCCTTCCCCTTTCTGTATCAGTCCGTGCTCCCCTTGTCTCTTTTCCTCCATTCCCTTCCTACCTTTCTTTCCTTCCATTTGCTGCTCCCTTCACTAGCTTCTCCCTTCTGTATTGCTTTTTCTTACCTGTCTGCTTTCTCTTCTTCCTTCCTGCGTGACCTCTTTTCTTCTTTCTTTCCATCCTTCCTTCCCTCCTTCCCTGTTTCCGTCCCTCCTTCTCTCTTTCCTCCTTTCCCTCTTTCATTCCTTCCCTCTTTTCCTTCTTTTCTCTCTTTTCCTCTTTTCCTTCATTTTTACCTTCCCTTTTTTTTTCCTTCTTTCTTCCTTCCTTCCTTTCTTCGTGTTTCCTTCATGTTTTACCTCTTTCCTACCCGTCATTTTTTTTCTTTTCTATGTTGTCTTCTTCCTTCATTGGGTTCTTCCTTCCTTCCTTCCTTCATTCTGTCCTTCCTTAGGGGGGTGAGGTAAAGGAGGAGGCCGGAGGCCCACTGTTGGAAGCTGGGGCCTCGCATCTTGTCATGGCCTGAGCTCGGAGTTGCCTCGGGCAATCGGACTCCGGCTTTGGTGAAGATGGTCCTCTTCTCCTTTTGTGCATTCACAGCCAGGCCACCCGCGAGAAATTTCCACTGCTGACCTGGTGTTGGGTCTGCCACAGGAGACAGGGAGGCCAGGCCGAGGCAGCAATCGAGCTCCAGGCCTTGGGGAAGAGGGAGGGCCTTCTTCCTCTTTTCTCTGTGCTGATGGGGGGAAGGAGGGAGGAGGGGTTTGCATGCGGGGAAGTATTTCCGCACATGTGCAGTGCAGCAGTAGCGTGGGGGGGGGGGGTCATGGGAATTGTAGTCCCATTGTTTTTTTGTTTTTATCATTTTGTTCAATTTTTTTTTAAAAAAATTCTGGTTGGTAAACACACTTTGTTCCGTGGGGGGTTTTGTGGGTTAATTTGGTGTTTCTGCGTTTTGTGGTTTTGCTGTCTATAAGCCCCTAAGCACGACATGTCCATTATATACTGTGTGTGTGTGTGTGTATATATATATACTCACTCACACACACACACACACACACTTGTTATGTTAATTCACTTGCTCTTCTTTCAATGTGATCTCAGTGCTCTTCTACATTAGACAAACAGGACAGCTTCTGTACAAGAGGATTAATGGATTAAAATCTGACATTAGAAAGGGCAAAACGAAAAAACCAGTTGAAAACATGTCAACCTTCTTAGACACACAGTATATGATGTACAGGTCATAATCCTTGAATAAGGAAAGAACAAAGGAAGACTAGAAAGAGAAACAGTTGAATTTAATTATATTCACAAATTCCATTGACAGAGGTATGAATGAAGACAATGACTTACATATACTAATGCACATAGAGCAAAAATGAATCTTCTTAAAGGAATTTGAACCTTGGGAAACTGACATTTGGCAAGCAATTTTATTGTTTTCCCACCTCAACACTAAATGACAACTGCAAAGATAACCTCATCCAGTGCTTTGAAAATTTAGGGCAAGAGACATAATTTGAATCTTTCTGGAGCCTATTACATTCTATCCCATTCTCACAACTGTGTAAATGTGCTTTATATCTGAGCATTTCCTATCACTCTATACTGCAACTAAATAAGAGGGTTTATATCCTTGAAAACGCATGAGAAAATAAAAACCACTTAGTTTTAATACTGCTGCAACATTCTTTTTTCTTTTTTCCTCCGCCTTCATTCTTCCTCTTTATGCTGCAAGAGATAAACATCACTGCTTCTTTTGATACATAGCAATTATGAATCTGGAGCTGTGGGTTATGACTCTTTAACTGTAATACTAATGTTTTCATTAGTATCATATTTTTTAAAATATCACAGTGAAACACAACTATTTGGGCACATTGCATCCCACATAGTTAAGGGAAAAGAGGACAAGACAAAACAAATGGAAAAACATCAACGATGATAATGAGCAATGGAATGGGACAGTCGCCCCCAAGAACACTGCTAATAGGAAATCTGTTGCATGTTGTACGATGAAAACAAAGCAAAACATTTGAAAAAATTTATTTGGCACACATGGGTACCAAAAACAGAAAGAGACAGAGTGGAGTGTCTTTAACTAAGTTGATGTCACAAGCTTTGAGGAGGAGAAATTTCCCAGTTGGCCAAGCTGAAACAACTGTTGACAGAGTGAAAATAGGAAGGGAAACGACTGAATTTACACTGAGTGAGCTGTGACAGATGAGTTGAAGTTCTCTTTTACAAGAGAGGAGCAACAAAATTTAGCAAGAGAATTAAGTGTGCTTGGAAACATTCCCCTATTACTTCTGTTGGCAACCTAGAAAGGAGTTTTCTCCTTTCTTATTAAACTACAAATCAAAAGCAAACAGCAATTGATAACTGAAAAATAACAAACACTAAAACAACATAAACAAAACCTCTAAAATAATAAAATTGCAGCAATTACAATGTAGACCTAACTATTTATATAAGTTGGAGATAAGGATAAGTGTATTTGAAATTTTCTTAGACGTGAAGGGGGCCACAGAAACCTCCCAGGTAAGGGAATTCTAAGAATGAGGGGCAAACAATGAAAAAGTTTTCTTCTTCATACCAGTATAGCAATTACTTCTGAGGTCAGAGAACAGGTCCTGTGCAGTTCACTTCTGGACACAGTCAAGATTTCAGTTAGAAACCGGAAAATGAATGTAACTGCAATGCACCTAGTATAGAGTTTTTAAATATGATTTGCATTCCACCTCCCAATAACCATCCTTAGAACAGACAATAAATATTAAAATTCTTCTTTTCCAACTGTACATTCCAGAATTCCATAGGATAGAACAATGGCAATTAAAGTGGAATCATAGCACTATGAAAGTGAGGAGGACCTGAGGAGCCTTATAACCAAGGTGAAAGAAGAAAGCTCAAAAGCTGGGTTGCAGTTAAACATAAAAAACAAGATTATGGCAACCAGACTGATTGATAATAGAGGGAGAAAATGTGGAGGCAGTGACAGACTTTGTATTTCTAGGTGTAAAGATTATTGCAGACGCAGACTGCAGCCAGGAAATCAGAAGATCTTTAGTTCTTGGGAGGAGAGCAATGACCAATCTCGATAAAATAGTGAAGAGTAGAAACATCTCACTGGCAACAAAGATCCACATAGTTAAAGCAATGGTATTCTTCATAGTAACCTATGGATGTGAGAGCTGGACCATAAGGAAGGCTGAGCAAAGGAAGATAGACACTTTTGAATTGTGGTCCCTAAGGAAGGCTGAGTGAAGGAAAATAATTCCTCCAACTGTAGTGTTGGAGGAAAATTCTGAGAGTGCCTTGGACCACAAGCAGATCAAACCAGTTCATACACTAGGAGATAATGCCCAGATGCTCACTGGAGGGAAGGATATTAGAGGCAAACAGTAAGTCCTTTGACCACATAATGAGAATACAGGAAAGCTTGGAGAAGATAATAATGATGGGGGGAAAGGAAGGAAAAAGGAAGAAAGGCTGACTAAGGGCAAGATGGATGAATGGTATCCTTGAAGTGACTGGCTTGACCTTGAAGGAGCTGGGGGTGGTGACGGCCAACAGGGAGCTCTGGCATGGGCTGGTCCATGAGGTCACGAGAAGTTGGAAGTCATTGAACGAATAAACGACAACATAGCACTATGTCTTTGTGGTGTGAACATGACCTATATTCGTAAAGCTGAAGCCAGGTCTTGCTTCTATGTGCTGTTTCATGATTTGGGAAGTATGTTCATACAAGCCATTATTCTCCCAGCTGAAGCCTCTAATAAATTTCTACTAAACCACTATGTGTTTTGTAGAGCTAGATAGTTCAATATATTTGAAAGACTCCTGACTTCTGTAAAATTTAACTTAATTAACTTTAATTATTTAAAAGAAATATAGGGTTCCATAAAAATAACTACACAAAATAATAGTTCCCCACTGTTCTGTGGCATATTATTAATTTCATTTTCCTCCTATACTCCTAGCCATGCATGTTTAGAAATGCTTTGCTCACTTAAATGTTCCATTATGTCCCCTCTCAGGTATTCGTCTACCACTTTATTAGCCTCCACCCCTGACCTTGACCTCCAGCAACTGCAATAAAAGTATAAATCCCTTATTACAGCTCATTTCTCACTCAGACACAAGGCTTGCTGATGAGAACTAGACCAAGAGTTTTAAATGAAATACTAGACAGAGTTGATTAAATTTCAGAACTAAGCCTACAGCTCAGATGTGTATCATATTTTTGTATTGTAAAATAGTTGCTATGCTAAACTTTTCTCTTTAATGTATTATTTCATCACCTTTTAATGGTGCTAATGAATTATTCACCACCTGAAGCAAATACGAACTTTGTTGGAGGTGAGGATATGGGGGTTACAATCAATGGCAGTTGGATGACTCAGTTGTGATTTTAGCACCTTTAAAATCCAAGCTCAAATCCAGAGTGGATTCACTATGTCACTATCATAAGAACCACCAGGTGCCACTGGATGCATTCCCCTGTATCCTGATTCCTCTGTTGGATATTCTTTGATTTTATAACGTGCATACTGATTGCAGAAAATATATTTAAGTCCAATTCTGAGATTTACTACTACACACTGAGGATTGCTGTAGAAGCATGTACACACCAAGCAGGTTGTGTGTTGTGCTAAACTAAACACTAAGTATCCAGATATATCTAACCAACATGTGGTATACAGTCCTGCGGCTGAATCTAAAGCATATATAGCAACAATAATAGAGTTCATATACTGTAATCAAATGGTGTTGCAGTCATTGTCAAACCTGTGTGGCTTTGTGTGAACCGGAGTATTCCTTCCTTTCTACTGCGGGGTGGGGCTTCCTTGATCAGTCTGTCTGATGTAATAACAACAATAATGTCACAATGTCCTGGTTCCTCTGACCTCTGAAAAGTCTCTCAAGTGAACCAATTCATTCAAAAGGAAGGTAAGTCCACGTGTGTAATGTTATTCCTGCTATAATCCAGGTTATTTGCAGTCCCGGCCGCTGAGTGAGGCATCCGCTACAATGTTGCCGCTATACTCCAAGTGTAGTATGTTCTAAAATAGGTGCGGCCACGGATTAGGAAGCAAGGTGCCAGGTGAGGAAGGAAATCTTCGCAAGACTATATATATTCAATGTTTTTTAATGCTGTAAAAATGCATCTTTGGTAGATATCTGGATGCCATCAAAGTCCCATGGATATCAATATGCTCCCCTCTACACTCTCTACTGTGGCCATTTTGAATGCCTGGCAGCATCATACCGGAACAGCTGACCCCGAGGCAGCATTGCTACTTTTTCTTTTCTGTTGAACAATACTTGACTGATTCACAGATCATATCAAAATCCATAATTCTGACTCCAAAACCTGTCCTCAATTTATCCATGAGTATTTATGATACTCTGAAAACCATACTATAAAACTAATCTGGATAGGCCTGCTGTAAGATACTTTTTCTTACTGCTCAGATAGCATCCCAAGATGACAAAGCTTTCCAAGCAGGTCATATTGGGGTTCAGCAGCAAGATGCTGGTGATTCCTCAGAGTAGGAGGATGAGGGAGATGATGGTTTGCCATGTGATCAGTGTGATTTGCAGGCCTCGGATCAGAGATAAGTGCTGGTAGTTGCAGAGGAGACAGGGGATGTTTGGGATTTCAGTGTCCATTCCTTAGCAACTGGGGAAAAGTCATTTTTTCTTGAGAATTGGCCTTCAGGACCTTCTGTAGGTGCAGATGGGGAGTTTTCCCATGATATCAGATTAGGCCTCCACACAGAGGGAGTCAAGTATAGATTAATTAGGCATTCAGAAAGAATCCATGAGAAGTCCTTGAGACCCAGGTCTCAAAGTCATGATCTCATAGATTCTTGGTCGGGCCTGAGCTTAAATTAAGTTATGCTTACTTGTGTCTCCAGAGTAGACCACGTTGCCATAGAATCAAGTTCCTGTTTCAGCTCTCATGCTCATGAATCAATTTTCTTGTGTTTGTCCATATTCCTGAAAGAGTTTTTGCCTTGGAAAAGTTCCTGTTTCCATGCTTGTGGATTTATGCTTATGTTCTTGACTTCCTGGATTTCATGTACCTTGCTATTTTGGACTAATGACCTTTTGTATATATGCTACTTCATAGCACCTTTCCTACTGCTTTTTGAGAAATGTCCTTTTCCTGTGTGGTGCTGGGTGAAAAGGTTTTCTAACCCAGGAGTGCAACAGGTAATTCCACAATCTGGGGACAGTCAAAAAAATGTCATCTGAGTGCCTGTTGAAATATGTAGGTTCTTTGAGAGAAATTTTATCAAAGATTTTGATCAGAGAGGCAAATAAATGACTTCCCATGTTAAAAAATAAAGGGGCTAAATGATAAAGTGTAGGAAATAATGAAAACACCATGTGCTATTCAGACAGAACTGGCAAACCCTGGCAAGACACAGACCAGTGGTTCTTAGAAATCTCATTGATTCTGGGGACCTATGAAGGACTTTGCCTTGTATAAGCTTCTTGAACATGAAATTTTGCCCCTGTTCACTCGAATGGTGAGTTTTAACTAGATTATAGAAAGCAAGGATGATGCAGCTGCTGCACTTCACCTTCTCAACTTGGCTGGGGAAACTCTGTGAAGTAGCAGATGGTTCTGAATTTGCAGCCATGAATCATTGTCAACAGCTTGTCTTGACAAACCATCTATAGTACAAAGAGTTGCTGAAGCTTTGCCTGATATTTTCATTATGATTAATGTTGCTGATCTCAAGTATTGATGCTGACACAAACTTGATTATTAAAATTATTGTCTTGATTACTAAGAAATTGAACAGCTATGGAAAGAAAACGGTGGCAATTCTGGGGCTAATAAATTTTTTCTTTCATCATCATTCTCTGTCAGGAGAAAATGCATGCAGCATCATGTTCTCTGTGTGTCATGGAGTCTGTTCTGGTGTCTCTGGGACACCAGAACACCCCATGCCATAATTCATCTCAAGGTGAAGAATGTATAACATGAGAGGCCACCATGGGAAAAGATTGATAATTCCAGTTTAGCCTGAGAAGAGACTGATAAGCTGAGCCATCTCGGACTGGAAAGGGATGCTTGTAGAATAATTGTGAACTGAAGAAGTGGGGTTTCAGCAGGGTATTGGACTAGTTGTTTTCCCATGTTTCCTTTAGTCATAACTTTTCTGTAGTGTTTACCTAGCATTAAAGATATTTATTTATTTATTTACAGTATTTTATACCAGTGTTTTTCAACCTTTTTTGAGCCACGGCACATTTTTTACATTTACAAAATCCTGGGGCACACCACCAACCAAAATGACACAAAATGACACTCTAACACAGTAATACATATAGTTAATATGTTTTAAATGTATTTATACACTCAGTGTGAAACCTGGGCCTGTTCCGATGAACACAACATAGATATCCTGGCAGGAATGGCAGAAAGACACAAACTTCCCACACAGAACTCCCATAACAAAGAGAAAATGCTATAAGAGTTTGGTGGGCATTGACCTTGGGTTTTGGAGTTGTAGTTCACCTATATCCAGAGAGCACTGTGGACTGAAACAATGTTAGATCAGGACCAAACTTGGCATGAATACTCAATATGCCCAAATGTGAACACAGATGGAGTTTGGGGAAAATAGACCTTGACATTTGGGAGTTACAGTTTCTGGGATTTATAGTTAACACACAATCAAAGAGCATCCTGAACTCTTGCAACAATGGAATTGAACCAAACTTGGCATATTGAACTCTCATTACCAAAAGAAAGTACTAAAAGGGTTTGCTTGGGAATTGACCTTGAGTTTGGAAGTTGTAGTTCACCTACACCCAGAGAGCACTGTGGACTCAAACAATGTTATGTTATGTTGTTTGTTTTCTATCCAGAATCACAATGTTGGAAGGAGGCTCGCCACTTTAAGGTCCCTAAAACAGGCATGGGAAAACTTTGGCCCTCTGGGTGCTTTGGACTTCAACTCCCACCATTCCTAACAGCCTGAGGCCCTTTCCTGCTTAAATGGCTGAGGGGGGAAAAGGAAAAGAGCCTGAGGCTGCTAGGAATGGTGGGAGTTGGAGCCCAAAACACCTGGAAGGTCCAAGTTTGCCCATGCCTGCTTTCGACAGAGACCTCTTCCTCCCCTTTCACGCCTTTTCTTCCCCCTCCTGCCGAACACTTACTTTTTCTTCTACACTGCCGCTTCTGCCACCATTTTGATCCGAGGGGGCAGCGTGAGTGTGTTCAGGAGGGGAGGGGGGAGGAAAACATGACCCGTGTGGGTGCTACTGCACAGACTCGCCCCAGAGCAAAGCGAGGCAAAGCAAGCAGAGCGTTTGGCAGGAGGGGGAAGAAAGGGTATTGTCACAATGCACGGACTTGACCGGCCCCTTAATCACACACACAGAGACGGACTGAAGGCTAACTACTTTATTGAATATAAAACAGTTCAAAAGGAATATTGTCCATAGAAATAGCAAAAGCAATCCAAAGGCTGTAAGCAATCAATTGTCCAAAGGCAGCTTGGTGAATAATCCAAAAGGCTTGGCAAAGCTCCGCACAACAATGCGGATTCAGGAACAAGGCAAGATACACGATGCAAGGCAAGACTTGGTGGCCACTAGCCAACTTAGCTCCATGGACCAACTTCGCTACACGTCTACCCAGAAGAGACATGGCCGAAGTACTGGGGATTCGTTCCCACGGATCCTATACTTAATCTTTCGGCCGAGGTCCACGAAGCCTAGGCTTCGCTCTCCAATCTTTACTGACCGACCTCGGCCTGTCTAGGCATGGTACCATCCCCTTCTGCTAGACTCGATGCGTCGTCTCCTATCCAAGGTTCGTCCTTGTCTCTCAGCACCTGGGTCTCTAACTCCATGAGAGCTCTCCTCCCTAGAATCATCCCAGCCGCTCTCTTCCATGTTTTCACTCACAGGATCCTGTGAGCCTCTCCCACCCGGCCGTTCATAAGTTTCGCTATCACTGCTTTCCATTTGCACCTGGTTATCTGTCTCTTCGTAAGGGTCAAGCCAACCTTCTTCCCATGCCAAACTTTCTGTGGGCGAAGGAGGCCCACTGATGGGAAACGCTCCTTCTGGTAACCCTTCTAAATCCTCTTCAGAATCTAGCTCTGCTGCTGCAGGCCCCAATGCCAATGGGACCCCCGGTCCTGGCCCCTGGCCCCCAGGCACAAACGAGAACTGCTGTGCTACAGGTATTGGAGGATCCAATTTCCCACGGCACACCTGATGATCATTCACGGCACACGGGTTGGGAAACACTTTTTATACCACTTTTCTTACCCTTGGGGAGACTCAAAGCAGTTTACAAAAATTAATGGCAAAATTCACTGCCTTACATACATAAACCAAATCATAAATCAAAAAGCTTATGACTAAGCATAAAATACATTAGGATAAATTCATCATAAGGTAATTGAACATTTAAACATGAAGTATAAAATGAAAAACACCTAAAAAACATTAAAATCACATGATCCAAACTCATCAATTGGGTCATTCTATATGTCGATTACATATATTCCATATTTACTTCTTGTACTGCGTTACTTTAATAGTCAAAAGCTTGTTCCCATAACCATGTATTTTTTCTCTTTCTAAAGGTCAGGAGGGAGGGTGCTGGTCTAATCTCACTCGGGGGAGAGTTCCAGAATCAGGGAGCCACCACTGAGAAAGCCCTGTCTCTCATCCCCTTCGCACTTGTGAAGCAGGTGGGACCGAGAGCAGGGCCTCCCCAGAAGATCTTAACCATGATGGTTCATAGATGGATATACGTTCGGAAAGGTGAGCTGGGCCGGAACTGTTTAGGGCTTTGTAGGCTAAAGCCAGCACTTTGAATTCTCCAAGATTTCTCTTTTGAATGCCTTTGACTGCTGACAAGCTTTTGCCATCCATCACAGTATGTATGCATAAACTGCTCACAATATCTCAAGGGTTTTCAATAAAAATTATACAAAATCAAATATCCTTACCCTGAAACCAAATTGAAAATTAGTTGTGAAAATTCATATTGTCAATTTTTTCATACATATGCATGAAATTTGGAGACAATGTACATCTTATGCTCACTAACCTAAACAAATTTTAGTCCAGTGTTTCCCAGTCTGTTGTGAATCAGCCTGTGATTGTGTTTCAGGATCATGATGCTTCTGATGTGGGAAATGATGGTTTGGTCAATGATTTTCATCAGGCAGGCAATGACAGAGAGGCTTCAGTGCAAAGGGCATTTTTTCATGAAAATATTCCTGATGGGTTACTCCCTCTCTCTGTGAGCTCTCAAGATTTGGGTTTGGAAAACAATCTGACACCTGGGGATTTTAATTTTTTTTTAAAAAAATAGTTTTTATTGAGTTAGTTTGTCATATACAATAAAACTGGAAAGGGGATTGGTAGGGAAAGAATATAGAGGGAGGAAGGGGGGAGAAAGGAGATGATGTAGCAGGGAGAGAGGGGAGAGGGGTTGGACAGTGAGCCGGGAGGGGAAAGGGAGAAACGGAAAATGGGATAAAAAGACAGGAAAGAGGAAAGTCTAAGTAGAGAAATATAGAGTCCTAAAGTCTAGAAAGTTTCTTGAAAGATCTTCCAGTCCAGTTTACGGGGTGCTTTCTTTTCTTGTAAAGTCGTAACTTCCCAAATAGTTTCACTTGAGCGCCGCTAGAGTATTGATTTAGTTCAGGTTTCACTTGGTAAGTCTCTAGTTCTGCTTCAGTTTCACCTCCTTTAAATATGTTATTACTTGACTCCAGTCTGTTATATTCTTGCCTCTTTGGTCATTAACTAAATCTTTCAAGATATCAAAGTCCATTAGTTCTCTTAATTTAAGCAGCTAATCTTCCAATTCCGGCGGATCTTTATTTTTCCAATTTTTCGCGATGACTAGTCTTGCCGCGGCTGAAATGTAGAAGAACAGTTTGTCTTGGTTTTTCTCTATATCATCGTTCATGATGTTCAGGAGGTAGTGGCCCGGCTTGAGTTGGAAATTATAATTTAAAATTTTCTGCGTGTGGACGCGGACCTTTTTCCAGAATTTCTTTATCTTTTGGCATTCCCACCAACAGTGTATGAATGTTCCTCTATGTGTCCGGCATCTCCAGCATTTGTCACATACATCCGTATACATCTTGGCTAGTTTGGAAAGTGTTAGATGCCAACGGAAGAACATCTTATACCAATTTTCAGTAACTGATGTAAATCCTGAATATTTGGTCTTCTTTTTCCAGATGGCTTCCCAGTCTTTCAATCGTATTGGGTGTCCCAGATCTTTCACCCAATTTATCATGGGGATTTTAATGAGCAGCCAGATAACGATTGGCAAAATAGAAGGCTGGAATTTTGCCAGAATAGATAGAAAACTCAAAGTTTACGTTGCTCTGAAAGACTTCGTCAGATAAGAGCCAAGAGTGGGGGTAAACGAAACCAGTTTTGGGGTGTTAAGTTATAAGGTTTTCCTCAAAGGAAAAAACCTTTCAGATCAGGCATTGGTCGGAATTAAGTTTCATGTGTCTTGGTAATCTTGCTCAAGGGGTCTTGTTCCTGTGGATTTCTAGCCCTGTGGATATTGACTAACATTGCCTGGATTTTCTTTGCATCCTGTTGATTCCTGTCTGGATTAATACTGCCTTGGAATGTTTTTATATCTTTTATGAACACTGCTTTATGTTACTGCATTTTTACTCACTTTATACTTTTGGGAACTTTCTTACTTTTTATAAGCATCTATTTCTACTGGCTGTTTTATTTAACCTCGATAAAAGGATTGGATTTTTCACTCATCGAGTGGTGTGTTTTAAGTCAGAGGGCTTTTCCTGTTCTGGAGTGCAACACAGTCTTTGGTCCTCCAGGTGTTTTTTTTTTTACTTCTGCTCCCACAATCACTAACAGCTGGTAAATTGGCTGGGATTTCTGGGAGATGAAGTCCAAAACATCTAGATGACCAAAGGTGGGAAACTACTGTTTTAGACAGATAGCTTTACCGATTGCAGTGTTAGTCACCTGAAAAATTTTATGTTCTTAGAATCATAGAGTTGGAAGAGACCACATGGACCATCTAGTCCAGTCCCTGTCATGCAAGAAAAGCACATTCAAAGCAGCCCCAACAGATGGCCATCCAGCCTATGTCTAAAAATAGTTGACTGCTCATTCTGGGCAAGTCCTGCAGTTTTTTTCCCATTGCGTTTTCTGATTTACCTTTGATGCCTGAATCAATTGGCAGTATCAGAAAATGCTGTTTTGCTTTGGAAGTTGTAGAAATTCAAGTGGACTCAATTTGCTTCTGAATGTGATGGACTCCATTGTAGCACACTACCATAAATGCACTTTTCAATGCATTTTATTAAAAATTTGCATATTTTGCATACGAATTATGAGCTGTTATTCAATATTCAGAAACTGTGAAAACTAGTGAATGACATTCTAATAATCTGCATGTTAGTCTATATCAGTTTGACGTGAATTTCTTTAAAAAATCATCCTTCTCCTCTTCCTTATCAGATGCTTATTAAATTATACTTCTTTGAATCCAAAAAATCTGAAAAAAGGAGATACTTCAGATACTACTTCAGATATTCAGAGAAGAGGTACGGACTTCAGAAGTTTCAGCTGGAGGGGGGAGGGGCAGGGCAGTATTTCTGGCACAGTTCTTGGTATTCTCATCAATTGTCCTTGGTGCCAAACAAAAGCATTTGGCTAAAACCTGGCCCTCTGAGTACCAGCTCAAAAACATGCTATAAAGACTCTTTGGGATGGTGTCTTCAGTCTGACAAAACTCTGGAAAAGAACTTCAGATTGCCTAAAATGACAGGTACAACTTTGTGAAGCAGGCTTCCAGAATTTTGTAAATAGGCAAAATGACATGGGATGGAATATGGCTCTCTTGGCTTCAGAACATGGCTACCTTTGGCCTAAATCCAACGGCTTAGTCCCAAATACAATATATTCATTCCATTAGATTGAATTATCAAAGTGCTGTTTACTATCCTGTGAGTCTAGTGTTTTTGAGATGATGGCTTGCATTCCTTAGAATGGATGCTCAAAAGCTGTTTTGGCATATGTTTGTACTAGTGGAAATAACTTGGCCTTTTTGATATGGCACATAATATAGAGAAAAATATCCTAGATACAATGTTCTTGTGACATAAGAAGCTATATGCCCAAAAGATGAGACAAACCTCATGGAAATATGTCCTAGCTAATGGTGAATTAGGGATCCTGATTGGGATTCCAACTATTGAGTGAACAGTGGACGTTGTTTCATGATCTATAATACACCAGGCAAATTAAAATCATTAAACAAAGAAACCTTAGTAAAGGTGACTTACAAATGTTGAAGAATTGCAAACATTGTATAGCTGAAGAATTGAAACCTTATTTTAACACCCCTTGCAATTGCCTGATAATCCCCTAGTGGCATCAGAAGAAGATATTTGGATTTTGTAAAGCAGTAGTAGTTAGATGTCTGCAAAACTATGGCTAGTTTAGAACTCTAGAAAACCCTATTCTTTCCCATGTCCTCAGGGCCATTTGCAATTACAATTCCATTTCTACTTTGAGACTGTGTTAAAACAAGAGACTAACATTGTTTTGTGTACTTTGGTGTATCAGATGTGCGGTGGCTAAGGAACTGGGCACAAATTTGACCTTTTGAAACACTTGTAATTCACATGCTAGAGCAAGCACAACATATCATCTTGGGAATGTGCTTATGAATCAATAGTTCCATGTTTATTTTTGTGTAAAACGCGCCTTTCATTTTCAGTGATGTTTGGCCACTGACTGAAAACATGTTTGCATTGTTTTTAAGCTAACCCAGTTATGTACACATGTCTATTCTTTTTTCTTTTTCTAAAGGAATCGCATGGGTCATTATGGCCATTCAGAAATGACAGTGAGGATACATGTGGTTTAGGGGAATGAAGGAAAATCAAAGGTACTGTTACTACAAGAAAGGCACAAAATAAGACAAAATACCATCAGAGCAATATGTGCATACAGTTAGATTAATATTCTACAGTACTTTATAGTGATATAGTGAGCAGATTAAGATCAGTCCAAGTACTGATATCGGAAATTATTTTGCATGGCTCTACACTATTCAACAAAGTCATTCAGATTTTACCTTTTGATGGAATCTACCATCTTGATCTGTCAGTGACTTTATTTATGCCATTTTTAAACAAGCAAATCCAATGTCACAGTGTGTGAGTGTTATGGTACACACATTGAATAATAATAATAAATAATAAATAATAATATAGGTTTTTCATAAAACCTCTTTACCATTTAAATGATAGGAGAGACTTCAAATGAGATTTCATTGATGTAGGGAAATATATAGAACTTGGCAGAAGAATACATTCCAGCACCGGGACTCTGGCGCAGCTGGCTGGGTGTCAGCTGCATTAAAATCACTACTGACCAAAAGTTCGAAGCCAGCCCGGGTTGGAGTGAGCTTCCGACCAATTGTGTAGCTTGTTGTCGACCTTTGCAACCCGAAAGGCAGTTGCACCTGTCAAGTAGGAAAATTAGGTACCACCTATGTGTGGGGAAGCTAATTTAACTAATTTATGAGGCCATAAAAAAGATCTTCAGCAAAGCATGCGGGGAATGCGGAAGTACTTCATCAGTGACACAGAAGGACGGTGAAGCGACAGCTCCCCTGGTGGCCAGAAAAGTGGAATGTTAAATAGCCTCTGTCAGTCTGTCTATATCTGTTGTATGTCTATGGCATTGAATGTTTGCCATGTATGTGTACATTGTAATCCATCCTGAGTCGCCTGCGGGGTGAGAAGGGCGGAATATAAATACTGTAAATAAATCAATAAAATAAATATTGTCATATTGTATCTGCTTTTAATTTCATTTGTAATCATGGACATGTCTCATAAAACATGACAATGAGAAATTGTGTTTATTCCTTCTGTTTTCTAGAATAATGTCAAACTAGTTGTAAAATCAAGGTTGTTTGAAGGTGATTATCTTGGCCTAGGTTGCAAAGCTAATTTTAGAGGAGCACATTTTCAATTAACGTTTGGGGCCTAGTTACTAAGGCTGCTCAGAAAATAAAGTCTGGTTCAGTGAGCATCACTACTGAGAGAATCAAATCACAGAATCTCCAGGCTATTCTTGGATATGAGAAAAAGAAGCCAAACTCAATTTCTACAACATAATGGAAAACACAAAGCCAAGTGAAACTGAAAAGACCAATAATCTAAATATTTTGTATTTAAACTTGTCCTCCAGTCAATATGGCTATGTGCAAGTGATATGGTATTCTGTCTGTGGGAGTCTCTGTGGACCTTTTATCCCAGAGTTGATCTGGAGTGTCAAATTCTGGATCTGACCTGGGATGGGTTTTGGTTGCTAGTCCATGGGCCACCACAGAGACCCAATGCAGAGGCAGGATGGAGTTCTGAGCATCCTGTAGCCCTGAACCAGGCTCAGTGTCACTAGTTAGCTAGTAGCTACCTTTCCTGCTCTCTTCCTGTTCTTGTTGTAGTTGTAGCCAGTGGGCACAGCATACCTAGTATCCATTATTACTGTTGTGTTTATTTATTCCCTGATTTTTCTCTTCACAAGGAGAGACCTCCTTGTCCTGATTGCCCTGGCACCAAAATCACTCCAAGAGATAAGCAGTGGACATTAGCCATGTCACACCTTCCAGCCACTGCTATGACAAGAACAGGAGGGGAACTGCAAATGCCATTCCATGTCTCAGACCACCTGAAGCCAAGGAATGTGGAATGGGCATGTAAACAGTTGCTTAAAGGGATGCAACATGATGGTTGAATTCACACCTCATAATAAAGAGACCAGACACAGGTACCCATTTATTGACCTATTTAAAACTGGTAAATGCAATTAAGTAACTTTTTGTGGGGAGAGCACTGCAATATGGGCAATGGCATAAGGCCAGGTTGTTACCCTGACTTCACTGAATTCACTTACCCTTGGGCCAATTGCAAAAGGAGTGGAAGGCTTTATACAGGGAGCAGTTATGTTGGTATACGCATGCATGCCTATTGCAAGCCCCTTGTGTGCCAAAATCCAAACACAACCAGTTAATTTATGACTGAACTGGTTGGGGTTTTTTTTGGAGGGGGAGCTGTGGGTTGGTTTGCATAATATGATCTCTGTGAATCTGTTCTCCTGAAATAGGCCTGGCAGGGGTTATTAAATGCATCCACAGCTGAGCATGGACAACATCCCAGCACAATGAAGGATAGAAGGCCACTTTCAGTCAGAAAGCATCATCATATGATAACCATGTGGACACAGAAAAATCCCCATATGCTTGTTATATTATGTCAATGTACCTAATCAAGGTCATGACTGAAAACGCATAATGACACCCGCATAAGTGAAGAAACCTGAGAGTCAGTTTCGCCAATTTTGATCAACCTTCCCCTTTTTGACCTTTTTTGACCTCCATTACTTTCCAATCTTTCTTTTCCACTTCCCTGAATAGATGGGGAAAGACATCCATGTATTTTCCCCTAATTATTTTCTTGATGGTTCCAGATGTAAGGTGGTTGCCCAACATCAGGTCAAGATCCCCTGATGGGATGGCTGCATATGGCAGAACATGGATTTGGTCCATCAGATTATCAGTTGATTCCCCCCCCTCTCTTCCTCCCTGGCTTTTCTTCGTGAATGAAGATTCAGGAAGGATTCATCCCACGTTTTCTACAAGCGCGTTGATGATTCGGAGGTTGGATGTGCCCTTCGAGCCTGTGCAATGGATTTTTCTGGTGGAGTGCAGCATGCACAGAACTGGCCTCACCCTTTAAACCAAAGGCTCATCTGCCGGGGCCTAGCAAGCTTGGACGGTGGCAACAAGGTGCCCAGGTCGTAGGTTTGGTCTGAGTTTCCTTCTCTAGATGGTTGACCTTAAGGGGTTAAGTCAGCACCATCTGCCCAGGTTTGAAATCAGAGTTTTCCTTCTCCTAGGATGGTTGCCAAAAGGCTAGAGAACCCAATCCTGCCCTTTGACACTCTTTGTCAGACCCTTCAGTTGTAACCTGTCTGGCATGGGAGGCCCTACCGGTGACTATCACAACTTCATTAGGGTACGCAAGCCTCTACCCCACAACAAGGGGGCGCCAACGGAGAAGCGTTGCTGAAATAAGATACAGATAAACCATGAATCTAGGAGTAACTGACTCTCATTTAGTAGTTTCATGTCCCCAAGAGCCCCTAAATTCACTTTCTTTATAACTGTTAGCCAAAAAAGGCATACCTAAATCAATGGCATAAAGTTTCGTCTCACTTCTTCAGTACATATAATTTTCTTTAAAAAGAGACAAAATGAGATTTTTTTTTGTTCCAACACATTTTGGAATTAGAAAACATTTTACTCCAGGATGGGAAATAACATATTGCAGCTATATTGGATATTACCTGAACATAGTATGAAACAAGAGACATCATATTTGGGTGTAGGAGCACCGTGACGAACATTCCAGTTTCATGACATGCTTGTCCTTTGGCAGATCTGATTTAAACCTAAGGCAGTTGATTCCATACCTGTGTTAAAAGGCCAGGATACAGGACTCACCCAACCCTCTGGGGCAGGGAAGGAAGATGGAGTGGGTGAAAAATAATGAGGGAAGTGGCCTGTACCCATAGATGCTGAACTCAATTGATGAAGCATATTATCACCTGAAGAGGCAGCACTGGCATGCCCCATTAAAAGGAAGGGCTGGGGTATAGGGTATATATCTAGCCAAGGACAATAATCATCCTGAAACTGTCCCCGTTGGCATGTGAATCCTGCAAGGCACCCTGATGCTCAGGGGTTGCCCAAACCCCCCAAGGTCAAGCAGACATACTAGTCATGTTGTCTTTAACTTTTATTAACATGGTACAAAGTCATGTTAATTTGCCTTGGCCTGCATTAACCTTAATCACCTCCGTGTGTTGTGCAGCTATCATAGATCTGTTTCACTTTCCCTTTCAGGATTACAGGTTAATGTAGATGTACTCCATATCATGCATATTTTAGAGCTAGGTGCACAGTGGAAAAAGCAGAGAAAGTGAATGGCAGATCTGAACAATTTGTCATCTATGGACCTGCCCTTATGCTTCTAAAATTTCACAGTACTCTTGTTTAACAGCTAATGCTGTCTTACCTACCTAGGAAAAAGTCCCATTTCTGGGGAGAGTTAATAGACAGAAATGGCAAGATGGTTGAAGATATTTCAAGGTTTGAGACATATATTGGATGCCTTTTAAAGGTATCACCCAATCTTATATCGAAGGAAAGACATTTAACTGTGCCTGCTTGTAGAATTAGTCCTGTTAATAGAGTATGTGCACTGCATACAGAAGGCCCAAGACTCAGTTCTTGCCACCCACAGTTAAAATGGAGCAGTCTGAGAAATGTGTCAGAGATTCAGTGTTCATTAAAGATCCGTAGGCCAGCTACTCCGATTGTGTGACATCATATCCTTCAATGCTGATTTGACATGGACAGTCTCAATTAATCTTTTGTCATTCTACTTTTTTGAAATCTCTCAGTTTCTCTTTCCCCTACTTAGTTTTCCCATTTCTTCTGGTTTTCTTACACTGGTGCAAAGTGCGTATTTTGTACTCAAGCAAAGATAGTAGATGTGGGGTAGAATCTTGCCCGATGCTTTACTTTCAAGCAAAATGAAACTTCTATATTCTCTCCTAGCTTGTGTGTTCATCTCACAGAAGACTGTATAGATATTGGTTTCCAGTATTAAAGTGCATTGTCACTGTTAAATTTAAATTGTGATTTAAATTGGCAAGCTGTTTAAAACTTTGTGATTTTATTTGCTCCATCCATTTATAGTTGGTTCCATAGAATTGAGGTGTGTGAAACTGCAGAAATCAATTTCAGAATTTATTTCAAAATTTCAAAATTTGGAAGGCCCGCCCATTTCTTTTTGGAAAGATTGGGGGGGGGGGTTAATTTGTCATGCAAATTCTGAAATGTTGTTATTGTTTCTGTAAGATTGGATTCTTTTAAAATACTTTTATTTATTTTATCATAATTAAATATGTTTGTTAAAATATTGTTTTATGGCAGGCACATAATATTCAATACAATCTACCATACATTAACTTTCTTCTGTTATTTTTATGCTTATACATATTTTCCATCTCTCACCACCATGTTCTCTCCCCCCCCCCCCCAAGCCAATGATTTTATATATCATTTGTCCAAAAAATCATTTCCTCTTGTGGAGGTAACCTTCGGTTTTTAAGTCCTTTTTCAATAAATTTTCTTCATACATCATCAAAATCACTTTGTTTCCATATCCCTCTTTTAACTTTTAATTTACATGTTAGTTTATCATTTATTGCCGATTTTCATACTTCCTTATACTACTCCTCTATTTCTATATTTATTTCTTTTTTCCAATTTCTTGCTATAAGCAGTTTTGCTAATGGATAAGTGAACAAACCCAAAGGGTGCTCACCAATGCTTCCTCTACATCCTGGAAAGTGGAATGCCGCAGAGTTTCGTCCTGGGCCCAGTTCCATTCAACATCTTTAGTAACGACTTAGATGAAGGGTTAGAAGGCATAATCATCAAGTTTGCAGACAGGATCAAACAGGGAAGGAAAGCCAATACTCCAGAAAACAAGAGCAGAATTCAATGTGATCTTAACAGATTAGAGAGACGGGCCAAAACTAACAAAAAAAAGTTCAACAGGGACAAATGCAAGATACTCCACTTAGGCAGAAAAAATAAAATGCAAAGATACAGAATGAGGGACGCATGGCTTGAGAGCAGTACGAGTGAAAAAGATCTTGGAGTCCTCGTAGACAATAATTTAAACATGAGCCAACAATATCATACGACAGCTAAAAAAGCCAAAGGGATTTTGGCTTTCACAAATAGGAGTATAGTGTCTAGATCCAGAGAAGCTACTCCTCTATTCTGCCTTGGTCAAACCACACATGGAATACTATGTCCAATACTAGGCACCACAATTGAAAGGAGATGTTGCAAACTGGAATGTGTCCAGAGGAGGGCAACTAAAATGATAAGGGGTGTGGAGAACAAGCCCTATGAGGAGTGGCTTAAAGAGCTGGGCATGTGTGATGACCTGGGCTATAAAACTAGGAGGCTTTAACCACTAGGACACTGCCACCAACCTAAAAAAACACTTTTAGGATTTCTTTTAAAACTAATAGTTAAGCTAGGCTCCAAATCTATAAATAAATGAAGAGGTTTGCTGAGGTAAAATCTTTCCCTTTTGACTGGGAATGTGGGAAGGCTGGAACTGGCACACACTGCGGTAATGAGGCACACTGAAGCTTTCTTGTAAAGTTAACAAATAAAACGTTTATTAACTGAACAGGCTAATCTTGAGAGGCACAAATGCGTAATGGTTATACAGAATGGTGCGAGAGCGTGTTGGTTACTTAAGATTGGTTTCTTAGATCTTTGTTACAAAACTAGACAGTGTAAAAACTTGTCTCTCTAAACTCCCTCTCACTCTAATATCAAAACTAGATGTGAGTAGTCTTCAACTAACTAACCTAGTTAGTTCCCTGAGCTAACACTCAGTCTATCAGACGCACCCTAGCTATTAACTCCTTCTTAGAGTTAATCCTATAGCTGGCTTCTCCTGAGATGCGAGCTAATTCTCTAACCCTAGAGAATCCAAAAGCCTGTGACTGACTACCTGTCAGCTCTCACACAGAACTTTTCTTGTCAGTTTACAAGACAACTGACTCCTCACTCTCAGCTCTGTCAAGAGACTGCTTTCTCTTACAGCTCTGACAACCGACTGCTGAATAAGCTACAGTTTTTCCCTCTCAAGTAGTTCAGCTCCTCCCCTCAGCTCTGAGCCACTCCCAGGCAGCTCGCTCTCACACACACACTCCCTGAGAAGGATCCAAGCCACTCCCCCTTTCCTGGCTATTCTGTTTTACCATGGATGCCAAACTGCTATGCTGGTCTGGGCCTAGCATAAAATGGGTGAGTCCTCACAGCATGTTTAGCCTGCAGAAGAGAAGGCTGAGAGGAGACATGATAGCCATATATAAATATGTGAGAGGAAGTCATAGGAAAGAGGGAGCAAGCTTGTTTTCTGCTGCCCTGGAAACTAGGATGTGGAACAATGGCTTCAAACGACAGGAAAGGAGATTCCACCTGAACATATGGAAGAACTTCCTAAGTTTTAGAGCTGTTCAGTAGTGAAACTCGCTGCTCTGGAGTGGGGTGGAGGCTCCTTGTTGTTGTTCACATTGTCTTACTACCTAAACTGGAGTAGGATACTCCACTGAAAAAAAACTTGCCCACACAATATGAAACCAATTGGCTATACATAGGTAAATGTAAAGGTTTTCCCCTGACATTAAGTCCAGTTGTGTCCGACTCTGGGGGTCAGTGCTCATCCCCTTTTCTAAGCTGAAGAGCTGGCATTGTTAGTAGACACCTCCAAGGTCATGTCGCCAACATGACTGCATGGAGCACTGTTACCTTCCCGCCAGAGCGGTACCTATTGATCTACCCACATTTCCATGTTTTTGAATTGCTAGGTTGGCAGAAGCTGGGGCTGACAGCAGAAGCTCACATCACTCCCCGGATTCGAACCTGTGACCCTTTGGTCAACAAGTTTAGCAGTTCAGTGGTTTAACCCACTGTGTCACTGGGGGCTGTACATATTTTTTTCAAAAACAAGGGAATTATAACTGTCAAGAGTACCACTCATGCAAACAGCTTGCATGGGCTAAGTTAATTCTGTGAAAGTCAAGCATAGGTCAACCTTACTGGAAGATGAATATCAATAGGTAGAACAATGTTTCATGTGCATGCCAGTCACCCTGAGGAAGCTTTTTTAACTCTTGCTTTAGAAAAATGCATTATTAACCTTGCCTGTGAGCTTAAATCCAGAGCTGAGCAGCAACTCCTGACAGCAGAATCAAATGCAGGCAGACTTGTATGTGCATAGTGATAAGTTGTCGAAGGTTGGAGAGTAGAGATGAGCAGGGCTGCAGAAGTTCTTTTGAGAACCGTAGTGTGTTTTATGCTTTTAAAAATAATAAAAATTTAGGAGATTGATCATGTAATTATTGAAATATACGAGAAGCAATTGCCATCTAAGCAAAGTAGGAAAAAAGCCAATGCCATTATAGCCTTACAAATCTTCACTTATGAAAGGAAGACAAACAAATTTATTATCTAAGTCAAGGTTTTATAAAATATTGAGTGGGATTATGTGTTCTTTGGAAGCAATATTATTTTAATCTGTCATTAGACATCCAATCCCTAGTTATATGAAGAGATCAATCAACTTATATGATTGACTGGCAGCTGGAAAGATATACAAAATATGAGTGCTTTTTATATAATAATTTGAGTGTTGTTTTATGTAACTTTAGCCACAGCCATAGAGTTTGGTCAATAGGATCTAACCCACAATAACCCTACTGTGCTAAAGTGTCCCTTTTCAAGTACTAGTGTACCAAGACTAATTAATTTGGCCCTGTGGGTGGGAAATCCTTGATAATGGACTCTGCTTGCACATTTTTAGTTTAGAAAGGGGGAGATAGGGAGCAGAGAAAAATAATTACTTTCCCAAGGAACAGAACATAAGGCGCCCCTAACACCTTAAATGAAGTCATCTCAATTTTTCTGTGGAAGAGGGAAGATGCTTGGGTTTTGTTTTGTTTTTTGGGGGTTTTTTTGCAGAGACATGTGTTTTTATATTTATGTGTTCAAATCCAAATGGCTAAAACCAATAGCAATCCTAGTTACAGTAGACTTAAACAAAAGTATAGAAATATTTAATGACAACCAACCTGAGTCCTGTTGAGTTCATTGGATCTACTTTAGGTAGTACTTATATCTTTTTGCAAAATAATATCCATATTTCTCCTATCTGCATGCTATTACATGCTTTTTTAATTCAACATTTCTCCCAAGGAATATCATAACTTCTGTATTGTGCCACATCCTGGCTTCCCAACTATAATATGCAGATTGAAGCTTATGGTAACCTGTTTTCTTTTCCAGAGTTTGGGTGTCATCAGAAAATACTTTTAACTAAAATATCAATAGATAAAGGCTTCCAGAAGCTTCAAAAAGAGCCACCAAAGTGTACTCAGAATAAACAGTGCTTTGAAGTGTGCATCTTTTATTGTCTGCCTTCCCTCAAGGCAATGACCTGAAACACATCGATGAAGTAGCATAGTTTCAAATTATGTTTACTTAACTTTTTTGCCACAATCAAAAAATGACACCTTTGTAGTATTGAGTATCTTGCATACATCAAGTGGAAATAATGCTTTATAGATCAGTTTCAATTCTATGTTATAAAATTCCTAAATGTGGAAAAGTCAAGTGGTGGTGTGTGACTATGGCCCTGTCTATTTTGCCATACAACACAGTTTAAAAATATGGTTGTGTAGAGTCATATAATGCAGTTCAATGCAATTAAACTATATTATATGAGTCTACACTGAGTCTACAATGCAGTTTCAAACTGTGTTATATGGCAGTATGGGTGGGGCCTATGACTTAATGGCCCTGTAGCTACTCAAGGAAATTGCCATTCCCAAACCAACATTCTTTCATTACATTTGCTTGTTTGGATCTGGGAGTCTAGAAATGTGTCCCAGAGAAAAAAGGCAGGGAAAGATGGTGCTTTACAGAATGCCAACAGGAGATATTGGGATCTGTATGTAAGGATGAATAATTCCAGATTCTTCTTTTTAGCCTGTGTTCTTCTTTTTAGCCTGCAAAGAGAATCAATTTTGGGGGTAAATTTCAGTTTCTCCTTCTGAGAAAAAATATAACTATAAACATTTACCAAGCTGCCGTGAGATTTAGTGAAGTGATTTTTTCTGCAGGGCCTTGGAACTTTAATGCACAATATAACTGCCATGTTCTATTATTATTCTGCCACTTACAATAGCATCTATCAGCAAATAGCCTAATCTATGTAACTAAAAATATTAAGAGATAAAGGCTTCCAGAAGCTTAAAAAGAGCCACCAAAGTACACTCTGAAATGAAAGATGCCTTGCAGCCTACTTGAAAAAATTACCAAAGGAGCTGCATCCCTTTCCCAGCATAAATGGCCTCATATAGGCTATTCATTAGGCTTTCTTTTGAACAGATAGATTTTTTTGATTTTTTTTGTATAAAATAAAGCTAAGGGAATTTTCCTATACAAAGGACACACAAAAGCTTTTCATTTGACTTCCATTCATACTTCACAAGGGCAATTGGTGGTTTACCTTACGTTTTTCATGCATTTTGTATGTAATTATTTTACCTTTTCATGTACCAATCTTGTGCTAAAGTGTTGGCAGAGAATGTTACATGTGAGCTAACAACTTTGGAAGATGAAAAAATAAAATATGCTAGAATGAATAACTTGTAGTGCTCCCATTTCCTTTAGTATGAGAAGAACCTTTCACACTTCATTTGCAGAGTATACTTTCTTTTTCCAGGCATGGAAATGGCTACAGTGACAAGAGAATGCTGAAAAGTCCAAAGTGAAATACTTCCAACTGTTCTCCCCCCTCCACCCTGAGATATCACATAGACCTGCTCTTTTTAGGCAAAATTTGTTCAAAGAGAGTTTACTTTTGACTTCTTCTGAAGCTGAGAATGTGTGTCTTGCCCAAGGTAAACCAATGGGTTTTCTTTGCAGAGCAGGGATCTGAAACCTCATCTGAGTCATAGACTAACGCTTAAACCACTGCACTATCCTGATTCACAATTTAATCACTAAGAAGTGTGAATTTAAAAAAAACAACCAATCAAATGTTAGATATCCATGCATTTTTAATAAACAATATATATCAGGCCTGTCCAACTGGTGGCCCAGGGGCCGCATACGGGCCCCCAGCCCCTTCCCTATGGCCCCCTAAGCTTTTTAATAAAAAATAAAAATTGAAAAATAAAATATTTTTTTTAAAAAAAATACCTACTTCCGGGTTTGGAGCAAGTATCGCGAGAATACGCAATCCACATGGGATTTCGCTGTCAACGCGAGATCACGCTGGTGTTGACAGCGAAATCCTGTGTGGATTGCGTATTCTCACGATACTCTTCGGCTACTCTACTACTGGATCACTGAGGCCCACAGACACGATTAGGACCTTCTTCGACTCAGTCGGTCGTCGCCTCTCTTGTTGTCCGGGTACTCCTGGATCCTGCGCATTTGGAAAAGGTAGGCCGAAGCAGGGGGCTCCTCATTCCCTCCCCCATCTTCCCTCATGTATTAAATATAAAATTAAATATATTTAAAGATGAAATAAGGGGAGATGGGATACATTAAAATAAGGGGGGAGGATGTAATTAAATATATCTAATATTAAATAAAAATAAGGGGAGAGGGGAGGATGGAATTAAATATATTTAATATTAAATTAAAATAAGGGGAGAGGGCGCCGGGGGAGAGGGCAGAGCCGAGGGCAGAACCGGGGGCGGAGCCAGGGTGGGGGCAGACCCTACAGCCCCCCAGGTCATCAGTGACCGGAATTCAGGCCCCTGGGGCGGTAGAAGTTGGACAGCCCTGATATATATCAAGCAATATTTGACAGCTGGTTTTTCTGTCTATCTCAGGGGTGCTTATTAGGTAGATCGTGATCTACTGGTAGATCTCGAAGGGCATCCTGGTAGATCTCGAAGGGCGTCCTGGTAGATCCCAGGCAGATCACAGGCACAGTGTGTATGGCTCCCAAGCCATTTGTGAGGAATGCTCAGGGGCTTATTATACTCACATTTAGTTGAATTCAGTCTTAAAATGTATTATATGGCTCTCACTGAAATAAATTTCCTAATATTTTGCTTTTATGGCTCTCTGAGTAGTGGGTAGGTAGATCTTTGGGACTTGGTTGTTTTATAAGTAGCTCACATGCTGGAAAAGTGTGAGCACCCCTGGTCTATTTGTTCCAAAAATGGATTGATGCTAAAGTGTGTAGTTCAAATGACAGTGGAATAGGTGAGAGTTTGTTGTTAAACTTTTTAAGTTGACTTCATTGTAGAAAGTCAGTGGTGAAACCACCTTCCAATGATACTTTTAAATGGAGATTGATTTGTGGCCTTTTTGAAAAGTCTGAAACTTCTTAGATTTTTGTGGAACAGTATATCATCTAGAATAATATGATATCCAAGGAAAATTTATTTATTTATTTACTTTATTTCTACCCTGCCCTACTCCCACAGGGGGACTCAGGGCGGCTTCACAAATGCATCAATGATGCTATATAAAATACATCCAATAAAAATAATCAATACAAAATATTATAAAATCATTGATAAAACATTATTATCACAATTAACATGTCATTATAGCCAAGATTCTTCCAATAATTCCTATCTTGTCATATCCAGAAAATTCAGGTCCAACTGCCATCATCCACTGCTCATAAACTTAATCAAATGCCTGGGCCCATAGTCAGGTTTTTAATTGTCTCCTAAGGACAGGAGGGAGGTGGCTAACCTGATGTCCTTAGGGATGGAGTTCCACAGATGGGGGGCCACTGCTGAGAAGGCCCTGTCTCTCGTTCCCACCAACCGCATTTGTGAGAGTGGCAGGATTGAGAGCAAGGCCTCTCCTGAAGATCTTAAACTGAGTGATGGTTCATAGCAGGAGATGCGTTCGGACAGGTAATCTGGGCCAGAGAGTATTTTGAAGACAATATCCAATTTCCTCAGTACAGAAGAAACACATACAGATATGTGACACATCTTATCCACAAGAGTCTTTCAATAAGCTAGATGAAGCATCCATCTGGAAGAAACATTTTGACTACCCATTGTAGTAATCTTTTACAAGAGGAGTATTCCATAAATAGAGTACACAACTCTATTGTAGTTAAATCAATGGGACTTAAAACCGATTAAATGTGATCAGGTTTTGTGCTGACAATTTTTATCTACCTTTTCAGAAACTTGGACATAAAATATGCTGATTGTGCTCTCATTCAGACTCAAGCCCTATGACTCAAGTAGACCACTTATCATTTAGGCACAATGATGCAGAAGATAAAAGTGGATAGTTATTATGTATTTCCTGAGATTGTATGATTCCAGCAGCCACAAGCACACTGTATTACAGTTGCTCTGGGCACAATCAAACACTGTAACCTTTCAGATTATCAATATTCACAGAAGACAGAACAGATTAAAAACAATCTTGCAAGTAGAACTGAAAAGGGCAATCTACTGTACCCAATAGTAAACTGAATATGATGAACCATTATTTATTTATTGCTCCGTATTTCTAGTCAATGAATTGTGGCTTATTTTTTTATTTAAAAATATTTGTGAGGCGTGTTTCTTGACGATGTTCAACTCATTTGAAGATTAAAACAAAGAATTATAGTGCTTTACAATAAATAATACAAACAAATTCATGAGGCTTAAAACCAGCACAAGCTAGTGTGATGCAGTGGGTTGAGTTCAGTGTCATACTGTAGTTTTACAAGGTCTGTAGTGTTCTCTGTCAAAGAGTGCTGATGCCTCACCAAACTACAACTCTGATGCTTCCATAACATTGAACTGTGGCAGTTATAGAGGTGTCAAACTCTAAGAGTGACTGTTGTCTTCTTTGTCCAAACCAATCTCCTCTGCTTTCTTATGAATGGCAGCATCTTCAAGAGGTCTTAATAAACAGATATGTCTGCTGTAAATGCAATATCCTTGTCCAAAACCATTTATGTCTTTAAAAGTAATAGACAAAGAGACAAGCAAACCCACAAAAGTGGCTCCTAGCACAAAAGTGGCTCCTAGCACATTTCATGGGATTTTTTTTTCAAGGTACTGTTTGATGCTTTATACAAAAACTGTTTGAGGCAAAATTTCACTTCAGCTTACTTAAGTTATTCTTCTTCTCTCTTTGTCATAGCAATGAGTCAAACTTTAAATGAGAATGGACAGGAAGCTTGAAAGGCTCCTTGAAAGGCTCTAGTAAACTACCTGATTTATATAACTGGTCAATATTTAGGCTGTTGTATTGTGGGTCAGTTGCTGTATGAACACTTTCATACTTTAGATCACACCTGCCACATACAAGACTCACAGTCCAAATCTGGCTCACCATGTCATTTTATGTGATCCTTAAGACTTTCAATGCCAGGACAACATAGTCTTACACAAATACAACTTGCCCTTTGAAGGTGAATGTAAGGCTAATGTGGATACAGAATCTGTGAATAAAGAGGACCAACTGTATATTCCTCTTTATATGGCAGTAGGAAGTGTGGCTGCACAATTTTTTAACACAAATGGAAGGTACAATATTGTTGTGTTAGTTCCTTCTGCTAATATCTTGTTGACATCTCAGACAAGAAAAAACTAATGACTTAATACAATCTATCTGTTTCTCTGTGTTTTTATAGAAGCCAGGTTCCAATTTAAGATGAAAAAGCAAAGTAAGAGAGAACAGGACAATTCATTTACAACAGCCCCTTTCCTCTTATAATTTTATTTGTCATATGTTTTTGAGGATTCCAGCTCACTTCATCGGGTGCAAGACAGAACAGGAGCACATATAAAAATCCTAGATACTAGGGTTGGTTTAGAACCCCAAAATTGCGGTTCTAAAAACAAATGGTGGGGGCCAGTTTTTTGGATGCTTAACGTAATGAATTACAAAAAAATTCAAAAAAAATCTTTATTGATTAGTAACTATTACAAAATTTTGTAATTGGTTCGAAATTGTCCAAAGCAGGGAAACAGGTCTGATGCTGTTTTAAGCACAGGGAAATCAAGGGGCAACATTTCCATTCACCTTGGAGTGCAATTGATTGGAGCTAAAGATTTATAGCATATAGAAATGGTACCACCAACTTATACAGTATGAGGTCCTTTTTTGAGCCGTGGCACACTTTTAACATTAAAAAAATCCGGGGGCACACCACCAACCAAAATGACACAAAATGACACTCTAACACAGTTGTAATACATATAGTTAATTGACTTTGAGTGTTGGAGTTGTAGATCACCTACATCCAGAGAGCACCGTGGACTCAAAAAGTGATGGATCAGGACCAAACTTGGCATGAATACTCAATATGCCCAAATGTGAACAACTCAGATGGAGTTTGGGGAAAATAGACCTTGACATTTGGGAGTTGTAGTTGCTGGGATTTATAGTTCACTTACAATCAAAGAGCATTGTGAACTCCACCAGTGATTGAATTGAACCAAAATTGGCACACAGAACACACATGACCCACTGAAAATACTGGAGGGCTTTGGGAGGAATTGACAGTGATTTAGGGAGATATAGTTCACCTACATTTGGAAAGCACTCTGAACCCAAACAATCCTGGATCTGGACCAAATTTGGCACAAATACTTAATATACCCAAAGTTGAACACTGTTGGAGTTGTGGGGGGTTGATTTTGTCATTTGGGAGTTGTAGCTGCTGGGGTTTATAGTTCACCTACAATCAAAGAGCATTTTGAACTCCACCAACAATGGAATTGAGTCAAAGTTGGCACAGAGAACTGTCATGAGCAATAGAGAATACTGGGGCCTCTTGGGGGGGCACAGACCTTTGAAATTGGGAGCTGCTGGGATTTATAGTTCTCTGCAATCAAAGAGCACTCTGAACTCCCAGCAGCAATGGAATAGAACTAAACTTGGCACAGAGAACTGCCATGAGCAATAGAGAATACTGGGGGGAAACAGACCTTTGAAATTGGGAGCTGCTGGGATTTTCCTTCATGCCACGGCCATGCAGAAGCAAAGGCTTTCCTTCTCAGTTGGACCCTCCCACACAGCAATCCAGCTGTGCTTTACACTTTCTCTCTCCTCTCTCTCTCCTCCTCCTCTCCCTTCCTCCCTCCCTCCTCCTTTCTCTCTGCCTTCCCTCATCTCTGCTCCTTTCCTTCCTTCCTCCTTTCCTCTCCATCTTCTTCTCTCTTTCTCTCCCCCTCCTCTTCCTTCAATTCTCCCCTCCTGTCTCTTTCTCTCTCTTTCTGCAATTCTCCCACGCTGCTCACCTCAGCTCCGTCCACCAGGAAGTTTGGGTCTCCTTGGGGGCAGGGCCTGCCCTTCCCAGTCCCCCCAAGCCTGCCTTTCTTCCCTCGAGCCAGGGCCCTGCAGAGAGAAGGAGAGAGAGGGGGGAGAGGGAGGAGACTACACTTCCCGGAATGCCTAGCAGAAGCGTCACTTCCACTTCTTCATAAAAATGCTGGGAAAAGAAACGGCTGGGGCAGGAAGATGAATGAAGGCGGGAAGGAACCGAGGGGCAGAAGACAGGGAGAAAGTGTGTGAGTACCATAATTAAGAATTAATTGCGATAATTACGCAAATTCCTAGTCTCAAGATGCGTAAATCAAAGTCTACTTCCGGTTTGGCGGGGCAAGTGCGGAAAACCTCAAAATTAGCATTTTGAACAGATCTAATATGAACTGATTTAATTTCTTAATACGAAATACCAACCCTACTAGATACAGCTTTGTTCCTTGAATTTTCTGCAATAAATGTCATTAAAAATAGTGAATTTGTAGTGTGCTCAACTTATCATGCAAGTGTTTATTTATTTATTTATTAGATTTATCAACCGCTACTCCCAATGGCTCGGGGCAGTTTACACTCAGGACAAAGCAATACACTAAAAGCAATAAAACAGTTACAATATGAATACAAAACAGTTATGAATACAAATGAAATGCTTTGCCAGCATGGCTGATGCTACGGTTCAAAATATATTTTTCAGAAGCATGTTATCTTCACCAAAAGCCTACACATGTGAAAATGCTGAACTGAAGAGATAGAGCAGAGATGCATAAAATATGTCATGATGACTTACTACCATATCAAAATAATGAGCACAGGAGAGAAGAACTGTAGGTCTGCATACTCCTGCACTATCTCACATAGAACAACATAAATTATTTGGTACTTTATAATCACTTAATACTATTTCTGAAATACAGATTTCCACTGTTTTGAAAGCAGGAAACATACTCATTTTCATATGGTCATGGATTGATTATTCTCTCCCTCCTCCCCCTAGTTCTTCAGACTTTTCTAAATTCAGTAGATAAATCCAGCATGCTACAGTTCTGTGGTTTCTTTTTTTTCCTTGGTGTTTACGGCCTGTTCCTTAAAAAAAAATTATTGAAAGTTTTGGTTACATACGAATAAACGATAGAAAAAGGTTTCGGGCTGGGATAGATTGAGGATAAAGGGAGGGAAGAGGGTTGGGGAAGGGGTAAGAATAGGAGGTGTTGGGGGTAATGGTTTGATCGGGGATCCTGGGAGGTAAGAATTGGGCAAGGATAGTGAGAAAAGATAGAAAGCGGGTGTCTTGCTGACTTCCATCTTCCTTATTCAGTGGTTTTATTCTTATTTATCTGATACAGTTCTCTTTATTCTCTAAAATTGTCACTTCTTTCTTTCTGCTCATCTTCTTTAACTATATAACCATATTGGGTCTTCATATATCTCTTAAGTCTATTGTCTTTTTCTTTTTTTCCTTTTTCCCCCCTCCTAAGTTTTTAAAGTCCTTCGATTCAATGATTAGAGTATCCATGTCCATTAGCTATTCCTTGTCGATTGGGTCTATTTGTTTATTTTTCCCTGAGATCCTTGCTAACCATTCTCTTTGGGAGATTCCACTTCTTCTTCATCCACCTCTGGAGGATCACATTTCCAAAATCCAAAGTTTGTAGTCATCACTGGCAGGGAAAGGCAGACTTTCTTTAAGTTATCTTTCTTTCTTTGTCGCTCTTTTTCCTTTTGGCTTTTCCTTTTGTTAGAGTGCTCTGCAAACTCTATGACTTCATTGTTCTTCTTTGCAAGCTTAGTGGGATTTCTTTGAAAAGCAGTAATCTTTAAAATCTTGTTAGTCGACCTTATAGCTTTCTGTGGCACAGTCCAGATATTTTTAACTTTTTGTTGAGTCACCGGCTATCTTTGTTGCAATATTTCTTTCTTTTGTTTTGTGGTTTCTTCATCATTAATATTTCTTACACTTGACCTCAGCATTTTGACCACACCTCCATGTTGACCAGTCACATATTATTTTCACACATATCCCTATTTGCACGACTGGACTGTTGGGGAGAGAGTATTTCATTTTCAGAGGTAGCCCCATCTAGAACAAGTTATTGTAATCCACTCTTTTTTGTAGATCAGTCTCATGAAGTACAAAATTAAATAAACAAAAGTTTTACACACATACCCCGAAAAAAAACTAGGTAAAAATGATTGCAAGGTGAAAGATCTGACTCCTGTAGAAAAGTTGTTATTTTAGAAGGCATTGTGTTTATTAATTATACAGCCCGACAAAAATACATCTTAATGTCTTGGTTTTTAGGTCTATCCCTGGGGTTATTTGGGGGTGCAGATTCGGAAAACTGCATTGGATAGACTGCAGTTTCTTAGATATGGTTATCATGATTTCCCATGGGCAAGCAGATGAAAAGTGATATATGACATATGTTATGTATCTCAAGAACTAAAGCTAATAGGGGAAAAGTGGTGCCATTTTTGGAATCAACATGTCAAATATATCCAGAAACAGATCTGAAGCACCAAAATATGTGTTTGGCATTGTTAGTTAAGATACTTCTATATTGGCTGTAAGGGGTCCCTAAGTGATGAAAAAATAAAATAATTAAAATAACAATAAAATATTTTGAAAATACATAAAATCTGTTTAATTTTTTTAACCAATCTAAAAATAATCCTAAAATAGAGTTGTAAAGCAGTCAAGAGAGAAAAATTGTAAACATCAAAAGCCACATGGAGCAACACAGTTCTGGCTACTCACTAGAAGATTTAAAAAGATGGAATCAGTCTTACTTCCCTAGATAGAGACACATATTAATAAAGGATGTGTTTGCCTTTTACCTAATTCTTGAGTCTGAAATGAATCAAGCTGATTCATGAGACATTCAGATCAAAGTGGGGCTCCACCAAGTGAATCAACTTGAAATTTAAGACTTGGTGTTTTAGGGCTCAATTCAATTGTTTGTTGCAAGCACTTTGGAAGGTCAACCCATAGATATTTGCTATTGACTTAGAAGGTTAACTTTAGTGGGTACTAACAACTGAATTGGGGCCATGGATGTAGTTGACTAGAAAGATCCAGATGGTGGTTAGAAATCTCTTAGTATGCATGCATACAATTAGATGTTAGGTTTGTGTATTTCTTCTTTTGTATATAGTGGGAGAACTAGTCAACAATCCTTCCGTTTCATCCAATGGGCAACCTCAACCTTTTCCAAGCAGCCAATCCATCCCTGTAGGGTTCTGCACCAGTCATTTAATGGGAGGCAGGTCACCAAGCAGTAAGGGATATATCTTATCCTGGCTGCTGTGAGAGATGGAGTAGGTATCATACTTCATTTTTATTCCCTATGGCTAGAAGCTGGAGGTGGAAGAGAACACCCTTCTCTTTCTACCTCCCTTATGCTCTTCAGCCGTAGTAGCACAGAACAGTTTTATGCTTCACATGACTGACACAAAATTTGATCATTTTGCCTATAAAAGCTGATCCATACCTTCCTGGGTTCTGTATATAAGGAAATGTCGGGATAAGAAGGCATGGCAGGGAAAACAGGCTTGCATTTTTTGATTGACAGATCTAACTTCTAATAATAATGAACAGGTTTATTAGTGCTCACCAAGCCCAATGCTTTGGGCTAGGTCTGTTAAAGTAATATATTGCAGAATTTTTCATCATTCAGTGCTCTTGCTAGGTGCTTCTCTTAGAATCAGAAACATGAAAGAGTTTTTGTTGAGTCTTTTGGACTAGGGAGGGAGCCACAGTGGATGCTTGTTTCGAAAATGCTGGATATTCAAGACTTTCTGTCTCTTTCACTGTCTGCTTCACATCAATCACCCACCTTATCTTATTGCTCTTGCAGAGACTTCAGTGGCTGATGAACAGAAAATAAACCAAGGGGGGCTTAAACAGTTTTTTTTATTCCCATAGCACCCTAGATTCTGGACCTAATTTGAAATTTGTCAGATTCCTTACCTCAGTGTATCTATAAGATTTGGGTTCACATTAAGTGCCTAAAACAAGAAAGAAAGCTAAGGGAAATTAGTTCTTACTCCACAAATTAGAATATATTCTTTCCAAAGAAACTGCTGTGCCTTTCTTGCTGAATTTTTGCAGGTTTCTTAACTGGGCTCATCTTTATGCTCTTCGTTATTTTAATAGGGAGATAAGCATACCATGATTTAAAAGCATGTAGTATAGATGTGTGTGGCTGGGTAAAGCTTGAGAGATCTGTTTTGTAATTTGGAGATTTGTATGATTCATTGTAATGAATCTCTGAATTACTAATGGGAAAGGGATCCCTCTGAAGCATTAAGAATTGAAAGAGAAGGCTCTGGAAATGGTTCAGAGACATTTGTAAAGATTTGTTTTTTCAGAGCGTATTTTTCAATGTAACATATTTTGTAATTGTCTGGGGTGAGAGGGGGAGCTGATATGGTTGACAAGGGCAACTGTGTGCTTTTTTCCCCCCTTCTCAGCCAATCACAAGAAAAGCCAAGAAGAAATCCAAATGCAGGGCTTTCTGCAAAGCTCCTGCTCACCTCCCTTCATGTCTGGAGGAGGAGGAAGAAAGAGAGAGAGAGAGAGAGAGAGAGAGAGAGAGAGAGAGAGATGTGCTGATTGTTCTGTGTGTTTTGTAAAACTTAAATGTAGGTCTGTGATAATTCTGTTAGTTTTTGTCCCTTTATATCCACTCTATAACAACGAAACATATATATTCCATAATTGTCTGACATGGGAGGGGGTAAGGGGGCTGTTGTGATTGACAAGGACAGTTGCATGCTGTTTTTTTCCTTTTCAGCCAATCAGAAGGAGAGCCAAGAATAATGTCAATCACATGGCTTTCTGCAAAGCTGGTGGTCTCCTCCCTACAGTGTCTGTTTTTATAATTCTTTGTAGAGTAGTAGAGGAGAGAGAGAGAGAGAGAGAGAGAGAGAGAGAGAGAGAGAGAGAGAGACGTGTTGCTACTCATTCTGTATGTTGGTAAAACTTAAACTTAGCTTTTTGATAATTCTGTTAGTTTATGTCCCTTCATATACAGTCTATAACCAGAGTAGTCAAAAGGTCCCATCCTAAACTACTTTTCTCAGATTTTTGTTCATGCCAGAAGAATGGGGCTGACCAAGATAAGATCAATCACATGTACTTAAATTGAAAAAAAAATCTTAAAAATCAGTGGATATACTGATTATTCCAAAGCTTTGCAGGCTTGCCACCCTGCTCATGTTATTTCATTGTGGCACAATTTGAGGGGATAGGGTTTTTTTAAAAAAAATCCTAAAAATCAGTGGGTGAACAAATCTTTCTGAAATGTCGCAGGATTGATGCCCTGCTTATATTGTCTCTGAAATTCAAGAGGATACCTCTTATAGTTGTTTAAAAAAATATTTTTAAAAACTTTTTTTAAAAATCCTAAAAACCAGTGTTCTGAAACTAGGCAGGCATACAATAAAAATGTTGCTTACAAATGTGCCATGTTTCATCCTTATCACCATAACAATGAAAATCTGGGAGGCCCAGGTCTCCATAGTTAGCAAAACGTCATTTTTCCATCTACGACAGGCTAGGCGACTGGTGTCGCCCCCTAGGGACTTGGCTCACGACCTCCCTGGATAAACCACACAATGACATGGGTACAACCGGGTTTTATTGTGCAGGAAACAATAGAAAGCTTGAAGGCATATATAGTGCCTTTAAAGTAGCAGGCAAGGTCTACAGGTAGGTATAATCCCGTAGCTCGGACCACAAGCCGGATGCTGGCAGCAAGAGAGAGAGTCCTTAGCAAAGTTCCCTCCGGTTCAGCAAACGTTGCGGCTCGGAAAGCAGAGAGTTCAAAAGTAGAAAAGTCTCTTAGGAATTGCGGTAGAGCCAGGTGTGCTCAGGGACGCTGGTCGGGGCAGACCGGTGGGGAGGGGCTGGCAAACAGGATCCCGGGATGGACGCTGTAGAGCCCCTAGAAAGTATCCCAGCCGACGCAAGGAGGCTGGGATAACTGGCTTTAAGGCAAGAGTCTTTTCCCCAAGGAATCCCTGCTGCAGCTAACAGACAGGGCCAGTCGAAGTAGCAAGCAACGAGTCTCTTTAGAATTCCAGCCGATGCAATAATGCTGGGACGGCCTCACCGTAGCGGGAGACAGGGACAGTTGCAAAATCCCACGGAAGGTTCTGAGGAATGCCTGCCGAGGCAAGGAGGCAGGAAGCAGCGCTTTCAGTAGCAAAGAGTCCAGAAACCTTGAGGGAATCCCTGCTGAGGCAAGGAGGCAGGAGCAATGTTTCCGTAGCAGAGAGTTTAGGCACTGGGATGGCCTCAGGCTTCCACCTCAGGTTTCAACGGTGACCTGGGACGCAGGCAAAGCACGGCCGAACCGCAGGTGAAGCAGGGACGAGGCTAGGTGGAGCAGAGACGAACCAGCCCGGAGTTGGCTGGTTGGCTTTCCCTTGAAGGGACGGCCCGATCGGCCGTTTCCCTAGTCCATCCTGGATGCGATGTTGGTAGAAGACAAAGGCTGGAGGGTGCACAGGGCAATTATAGGATCCTGAAAGTACGTCGCACGTCAAAGCCCATGATGGATGATCCCTAGCATGTTGATGTGATCTCAGGCCTCTCGGAATGCAGGCCCCATTACTGGGAGCCATCTGGCTGAGGGGAGGCATCCTCTCAGCCGCTTTCACTATCGAATGCCGAGGCAACTCGGCCTTGGAAGCTCTGTTATGATTGCCTCCCCTTTGGTTCTCACAGGCAGGGTCAGAAGGGCCGTTTAGAAAGTAAGTTTCAATTACCTTGGCTGGGGTGCCGCGCAGGCCAAGATGATGCCTGAAGCTGTTGAAGTGTGACACCTGGCCCCCTACCTGTCCAGGGACGACCTAGCCACGGTGATCCAAGCGACGGTCATCTCGAGGCTGGACTACTGTAGCGCCCTCTACGTTGGCCTTCCCTTGTCGACAATCCAGAAACTCAAGCTGGTGCAGAATGCCGTGGCTCGCTTACTGGTGGGAGCACCAGTGAGGGAGCACATTACTCCCATCCCCCGGCAACTGCACTGGCTTCCCATTGAGTACCGAATTGCCTTCAAGGTGCTGGTTTTAACCTTTAAGGCCTTACACGGTCTAGGGCCTGCGTACCTAAGGGACCGCCTTACCCCGTATAATCCCCCGAGATCACTATGCTCGGAAGAGCAGAATTTGTTGGTTATTCCATCATCCCGCTCCTGCCATTTGTCCAGCACGAGACAGCGAGCTTTCTCTGCTGTGGCACCTGTGCTCTGGAATTCCCTTTCTGGCCACACTCGGGCGATTCTAGAACTTGCTCCTTTTCGAAGGGCATGTAAGACTGTTTTATTCAGGTTGGCGTTTGGCTAAATTCGGATGTAATCGGCGCGTTTACGCCTGAGCCAAGAACTGTAATCCTTGCCATTACCATGACCATGTAGTATGTTTTTATTGCATGTTTTATTGTATGTTTTTATTGTATGTTTTTACTGTATGTTTTATGTATTGTGATCAGCCCCGAGCCTGCAGGGAGGAGAGGAATATAAAATTGAATAATAAATAAATAATAAATAAGTAAATAAAATGAGAATCAAATTTTTCCCCATCGCTGCTAATGGAACAAATTTTAACAAAGCAATTACACAGCTTCAGAGATTCAGATTACTACTTAGAACAGAATCCCTACGAACCTTTACAAAATGAAGCAGGGGCATCAGAATCTCCAAAACGAATTACTAATAATATTTCTGCCAGTTCACACACCTCTAGTGTGCATGCATGTACACACATAAATGGTATGGCTATTTCTTTGCAGTTTTCTGTGCATAGTCCTTTCATAGAGAGCTGCAGTGCCTGAAAATTTCTGTCAGATATGAAAAATGCACAAAAGAGTATAGTCAATGGAAGTCAATAGAAGGCACAAGTTTTTAGATTTCCAAATCAAGATTTGGATTTGGGTTCCTAGGAAATTCAAGTATCATCTGAATTCTATCCTATAGGCAATCTCTCATGGCCCAGTATGATTATCTTCCATAAAGTATTGGTGGTGGGGTCATAGGTGATTGTAGAGGACTATTCTGGATCTGCATGACGTTTCTGTAGTGAGGACAGATTTCCAGATGAAAAATGGTCACAACAAGGGTTTGCTTGATGTGTTTTCCTCTTGACACATTTCTCCCTGTGCCATCGCACCCGGTCTGTAAACACTCAATGAAGGGCAAGGACGTGGTCTTTCTTTAGCTGTAGTCCAGGAAGCTTTAGCCGAATGGCTCTCCAAGTCTTCTCCTTCTTTATGGCTTCGAGGTAAGGACACTCGAAACCACAGCAAGAAGGCCTATATTGAAGTCATGAAACCTTCCTCTGGATGCTAACAGACTGGTTTGAAGATGCTTGAGACTCCTCAGAGCTATCCAACCTTCTGGTATGCTGGGCTTTCTGTATGAGTCCCAAGGAAAGTCAGTCTGGTGTTGAAAGATAACTTGACCAAGGCCTGCCCTGGCAAACCTTCAGTCATGTCCTCTCTGGAGAAATCCTGGTGGTTTAATGAATATAAGAATGGCATTCTTTTCCAAATCCCTGGGAAAGGGGGCGGAACAAGCTCAACTGAGCTCTGCAAACAATGATTGGCAGGTGCAAAGAATCAATCAATGCAACTAAACCTTTGCAAATTGTGCGAGCTGCAAAACACATTTTAACAAAGTAAAACTTTACAAACTCAAAATCCTTTATGTAGGGGGTGCTTACCATGGCTTCACTCTCTCTTTCACCCTCTATTCATGCCTCCTGAAAATCTATTGCACTTTTGGCAACAGCTGATCCCTAATTAGAATGCCCAAGGGCCAGGGCTTCCCAGTTCTCAATGTTTAAATATAAATCTTATTATTTTCAGATTAATAGGACAGGATTTCAATCTGGTTTATAGTCCAATGACATCATCACATAGGATGAACATCATTTGGCTATGATATACTTAAATATAACTAAGTCACTTCTCCTGATTCACTGCACCTCTCTCCCCTGTCCATCTTTAGAGACAGCTTCTATATTGGGCAAAGGAGGTTCATTGATGTGTAAAGTGGAGAACAAAGAGGAGAATGTGTTGTCGAAGGCTTTCATGTCTGGAATCACTGGGTTGCTGTGAGTTTTCTCGGCTGTATGGCCTGCAGGGAGGAGCGGAATACAAAACCAAATAATAAATAAATAAATAAATAATAAATATCCCAGAAGCATTCTCTCCTGATGTCTTGCCCATATCTATGGAGACATCCTCAGAGGTTGTGAGGTCTGTTGGAAGCTAGGCAAGTGAGGGTTATATATCTGTGGAATGTCCAGGCTGGGAGAAAGAACTCTTGTCTGTTTGAGGCATGTTGGCCAACATTCACATTTAGCATTGGAGCTTCAAAGACTGGCTGCTTCCTGCCTGCTGGAATGCTTTGTTGGGAGGTGTTAGCTGGCCTGGGTTATTTCCTGTATGGGATTTCCCTGTTTTTTTTATTATTGCTCTTTATTTACTGTCCCAATTCTAGAGTTTTTAAATACTGGTAGCCAGATGAAAAGTATTCTATTCAATATTAGTCAAGGTGGCCAATTGTAACATTCACACTTGTCTCAAACAGTCAAGAGTTATTTCTCCCACCCTGGACATTCCAGAGATATATGAATCTCGCGTGTCTAGTTTCCAACAGACATCATAAGCTCTGAGGATGCCTGCCATAGATGTGGGTGAAACATCCGGAGAGAATGTTTTTGGAACATAGCCATACAGCCAAGAAAACTCACAGCAACCCAAAGCGGAGGATCTTTCCATCCCATTTTTACGTAGTAAGCAAGGCTGCAAAAATATTTTTTCTGATGTAATCATTTATGGGATAAGGTGGAAATCTCCAATAATCAGGTGAACTGACCTCTTGCCCAAGGTGGACTGGGGACTGCTTGCTCTTAAATTAGGCTGTGGCTACATAGGAATACAGAGCAGTTATGGATCTGTAACTCTGAGTTATCAATCCATAAATGAAATATTGAATGCAAGCTGTTGTATTTAAATAATTCCTCATAATAATGACTGGCTGATAGGTCACAGGGAGATTTCATCAGTTTAGAACAGATCTGAACTGACATTGTAAGAACATGAATTGCATTCCATGTTCTGCATATAGAAGCCTCAAGATGGCTAGATATATGAATGTGAAAATTTGCTGAATAAAACATTTGTCTGATAAAATCAATTCCATATTATCACTAGCTATTCAACTATTTTCCCCAGGCTTAGTGCTCCATATGAGTATCTACTTGTCTCCAACACACATCTAATATAGTCCTCAGCATGGGATTTTTTTTCATTTTCTCCCAGCTATTTTAATTTCAGCATATTAAATGTTTATGGATTTCAATGATAAAAATCCTTATGAGACTTTTAGAATGCATACTAGAGTATTAAAAGTGGCTTATTTTGTCTGCAGCTGTACCATCTGTAGTGAGCCTGAATTCACATTTAAACCTTTAGGATGGTACTTAAAAATAGTCACCCTATTTCCAAATTCAGATATTTGGTAAAAATTATAATTTGACTTGGATATCTGTGCCATATTTTTAGAAGTAGTGCACACACTCCAGGTTCTTCAAAGAGTTCTTCAAAGACCAAAGTCTTAGATTTTCCTTGAAAACAAAGCATGGAGAGTTCATTCTTTGGCTTAAAAGATAATCATGTTCACCCTATGCAAGTTCCATTGAATCTCATGTGCATAGGAACAACTCCCATCGCAACCAATGGAACATGTTTTTGAGTAAGCATATGTGGCATTGAAAGAAAGGGCATTCTCTAATGTTAGGGATTTTTTTAGTCCTGGTTGTGCAGTGGGTTAAATCACTGGTAAGCTGAACTTGCTGACTGAAAGGTTGGCAGTTCGAATCCGGGGAGTGGGGTGAGCTCCCACTGTTAGCCCCACCTTTTGCCAATCTAGCAGTTCAAAAACATGCAAATTCGAGTAGATCAATAGGTGCCACTTTTGTGGGATGGTATCAGCACTCCATGCAGTCATGCTGGACACTTGACCTTAGAGATGTCTAACAAACAACGCTGGCTCTTCATCTTAGAAATGAAGATGAGCACCACCACCCAAATAGACTTAATTTCAGGCGAAACTTTACCTTTATTAGAAGTATATTAAACCAAATCATAATGTTAGAGACGTTAAACAATGTTCACAGTGAATAAACTGTATTTTTGTTTTGTGTGACTGTTTATATACATGTCATTAAAATATGATGACTGGATAATATAATGTGACAGCTTTCATTGTAGCTTGTTGCCCTGAGTCCCCTCAAGGAGATACGTGTGGGATATACATAAAGTTGTTATTGTTGTTATTGTTGTTATTATTATTTGATACACAACAAGATTAGTACACAACAAACAAGATCACTATGCTGGCTTTTGTATTTGATCACATGTTGGACACTTCCCAAGTGTCTATGACTTCTTCTTCACCAGGAATGAATGGAAGTGAGTGAGAATAAAAGTGGCTGTATTTATTTCAATGGCTGCTCACTTCCTCTTTTTACTTCTGAAGCAGGATTATACCTGGTTTCTCAGGTTAGAAAATGTTAAAAACAAGACCTGTAAATCTATTGAAGAATTGTGCTGCTAATCTTGACATTGAAAGCACCTTCCTGTGTCACTTCACTATCACCACTAACTGATATTGGAAGTTATGGAGAATGCTTTCAATCACAGCTAAACGGTTTAATAGGGTTCCAGTGATAAGAAATGCAGCACCTTGTTTACAAAGCATATTCAGGTCACCTAATCTCCCATAACAGCCAAGGCCTGGTGTGATTCTTTCTTCTCCCTCTAGGGTTTCAAAAGATTTTGTAGAGGTAAATGACAGGTGGAATGGTGTTCAAACAAAGGAAAGAGTAATACAATCTCTCCATATGGGTAAACTGGTGTCATTGGCCTGTCTTCATTCCAGAGTGCTGTGTACGAGGATATACACCAACCCCAACTGTCCCACTTAGGGATGATATATATTTAGCCTTAAAGAGGGTTGACAGGCATTTCATTAAATTATATGAGCTACCCTTCATAATCACATCACTTTTCTCAAAATGTGACTTGGACTAATATGAGGGCGATATATATATTTCATTTAAGACCTGAACATCTGTTCCATTGCATATTTTGTAGGGTTGTGTGAAATAGCAGAAATCTGTTCTGTTTTTGTTCTGTTTTCAGCCCCCCTCTGTTTTCTGGAAGATTTCTGGAGATTAGGAGAGGAGCGTTCAGATTCATAATTTGGGATCCAGAGTTTCATTTCTGTTTTGGGAATAATCTTCCTGAAAATACAAGGGGGGGGGGCACCCGAAATTTGAAATGAAACAAGAATGACAACATAACAGATTTCTGCTATTTTGCACACCCCTAAATTAATTTGACATACTGATGTGTTTGGATTTGTAACATTTTACATTATGTAAAACAAAAACTAAAGCTACCTTTTGAATTTGAGCAGTAACTGATGTAATATTTTGGGAAAGATAATTATTCTTGTTATTCTTGCTAGCTTATAAAGTCACCTATCCTGACCAACACAGAACCTAGGTTTTGGTTTTAGATATCTCTAGGCATGGAAGAATGCCCAGGTATTCATTTCTAACCAAGGAAAAGCAATCTAAGCTTTTGTAATTTGGACATTCATAATAAGAAGAAAAATAACAATTCCTGGACTTTGTCATTATATCAGCATCGAGGCAATGCTTATCTGCTATCAACTTTGCCAGATTGGCCATGTTGTCCAAATGCCCAATTGCCACCTCCCAAAGCATCTACTTTATTCTCAGCTGAAGAATGGAAAACAAAATGTCGGTGGACAACAAAATAGTTATAAAGATGGGCTTAAAGATAACTTTTAAAATGTGGCATAAACACAGAGAACTGGGAATCCCTGGCACTCAAGCTTTCTAATTAGAGGTCAGCTGTTATCAATGGTGTCATGGATTTTGAGGAGGCACAGAGGGTAAAAGGCAGAATGTGCTGAGAGGAAGGTGCATCAAGCAAATCCTTGTAATGACTGCCCTCATTATGGGTCCATGTGGATACAGAACAGATATCTAAAGTTACAGACCCACTGCTAAGACTCTACCCTTGGAAGACAATCAGACTCAGCCATGCATGATCATATATAGTATAGCTAAAGGTATATATTTGCGCGCACACACACCCCTACACTGGGGCTTTAACATGGGTAGCCCCATTCTTCTGGCATGCGTAGAACTAAGAGAAGTGTAGTTTAGGGTCGGGTCTTTTGAATACTCTGCTACAGAGTTTTCTCATCTATGGAAAGCCACTGGGTAGCTCTAGAGAGAGAGGCAAAACATCCCATAACGTATCCTGCCAAGAAAAGATAGGGTTGCATTAGGGTTGTCATAAAGAAATGACTTGAAGGTGCACAATAACATCTTTCCACATGAAAAATAAGTGAAGAACTGGGTGTGTAGGTTAGAAAGTGGGGAAGTATTTAATATTATTCTGACTTTTGAAAAAAAAAACCCCTCATATAATCTGACACCCCCCTTTTTGTTGTTGTTTGTCAGTCACACCTTGGAAAAAAATAGATAGACTTTGAATTATTCTCATTCCAAGATTTCAACTTGTCTCGATGATGGTTATAATGCAATTCAAGCTGTAGAGTCCAGTGTGCTGCATAATATCAAATATTATTGAGAACTACCTGCTCTTGGAACATAAAACAAAATGGCACCAGTTTTTCTCTTACTGTATTACTTACATGAATTGTATCCCCAAGGGGTGTAATTAGTGAAATGTCATTAAAGGTAGCTTTATGTTTTGTGGTTAAACTTGTAGATCTACTGTACTTTTACATGAAGGATTTTTTTTAAAAAAAAACAACCAAGAAGATATCCCAAAAGCATCACAAACACTGTAGCAGTTTGTGAGTTTTCAGAGAAAATAATTTTATAAAAATGAAAGCAATCATGTATAGCCATAGAATTAAAGCAAAATCACAAATAAAAAGTCAGTAGTCATGACCAATGGTCTCAGTGTGTAAGCTGGAGAACTCGAAATGTGTCACATTGTTGTGGAATTATTGATGGTCGTAATAAAGTTACCCCGATTTTGTCTTTAGTTGTACATAGTGAATAATATATAACTATTTAATACATTTAAATATTTATTTGGAGCAGAAATACATAAGCTTGCAGTTAACACATAGTAATGTTACCATGCTAAGACCATAAATATTAGGGCTAAAATGACGCCCCAGGGAGCATAGTTTATTTATTTATTTTTAGGAATTTAGGCAGAGACAAGGTTCTGCTCTTGAAAAAGAAGCTCTGATTCTTTATTCTGACTCCTGCAGCCCTGTTGAAAGTTTTAAAAAGCTCTTTTTTGGAACTCCAGCTTGGGGAGGGGCAAAAAGGAATGAACAGAATGTGTGATAGGTTTGTGTCAAGGGACTCTTTATAGCCACACAATTCAAAACCTTCCCGTCAATAGAAATGTCCCTACACACAATGAAATTTGCAGTAATCATAGAGCTGGAGCACATGGTTATGAAAATAAATTTAAATATTAAATGCTAGCATTGCTATGTGTTTTAGGTTTTTTCCAACTTATGGTAAACTATTACAGGGGTTTGTGAGAGAGTTAAGGCAGATCTGACTGAGATTCTGGGGCTGATCTGGTATGGTGAATACCGAAATTGCCCTGGGTGTGGCTTAGGTTTTTAACATAACATTTGTAAAAAGAAGACAACCGCAAGAGAGGGTTCTGGGAGTTGTAGTTGCCAATTGTTTCGATTCATAGCCAATCAGAGCATGGACACAACCTGGCCTTTTATTGGCTGAGAAATTAGAGAGAGAGAGAGAGAGAGAGAGAGAGAGAGAGAGAGAGAGAGAGAAACCTGGACTCGCACCATACTCTGAGAGGAACTCAGAGACTTTTCAATGCTCACCCCATGCAAATGCTGCCAGGAAAGCGAGTTCCCAACAGGGCTCTCTCTGGAGGAGGAGCCTAGGGAACTTTTCCAAAAGATGGACAGTGTTGTGGCTGGAGAGGGAGAAACGATGCTACAGGATCTTCTCCAGGAGCCCCACAGCAGACCCTTGCCTCGGGTGCAATTCAGATGTAACTCAATCCTCTCCATTAGCCAATAAATCCAGCTCTCTTGATCTGTTGTGCCCAGCTTTTCAATTTCCTCCTTCCCATTCTGTTTTCGAGAGATTACATTAAATGGACCACTGAATATTCCAAATCACTTTAGTCAAACTGGTTCAGGTCCAAGCCTACTCTGGGATACTAGCTACATCTACTGTAGTGTCATCTTTGAATTTGATAGACATCCCTTCTATTTATCATTCAAGTCATGTATGAAGATGTTGAATAGCACTGAGCCCAATATAGAACTTTGTGGTACCTTAATATCCCTTTCTCTCCAAGATAAAGAACCAATGGTTTAGTCAATCAACCACTACTACTTCTGACTGTACAGTCTTCCTTGAACACTGTCAGTGGAATAGCAATCTCCACCATACCTTAAAGCTGCAGCCTAGCTTATGGAGTACAGAGTAAACCATGCAATATGTAGGCATCTTTCTCAACTCTTGGTTATCACCTCTAAATATCTACTTTTGGTGATCTCCCCAATGTCTAAAGGATTATTGGGCTCTGGAATTGCACAGGCTTATTTACTTATGAAATCTTCCAGTTTTGAAATGAACTTTTTATTTCCCCCCCCGAACCAATGGAAACACAAAGGAAGAAAACACATTAAGGGACTTTCCACACAGCCATATAACCCAGAATACCAAGGCAGAAAATCCCACAATATCTGGGTTACCTGAGTCACACTGTTATATAGTCCACTAAAAATGAGAAAATGTGGGGTTTTATTCAGCTGTGTGGAAGGGGCTTAAATCATTTGTTCAGAGATCTCAAGGAAACGTATCTACCTTTGACAGTCAGTTTTCCATCTAGGTCATCCGGAGTTTTGGAGTGTGTTGCCATCTCTACGCAGATGACACTCAACTCCACTACTCCTTTCCACCAAATTCCAAGGAAGCTCCTCGGATACTGGACCAGTGCCTGGCCTCTGTGTCGGTGTGGATGAGGAAGAACAAGCTGAGGATCGATCCCGATAAGACAGAGGTCCTCCAGGTCAGTCGTTCGTCTGATCGGGGCATTGGTTGGCAACCTGTGCTGGATGGGGTTACACTCCCCCTGAAGTCCCAGGTCTGCAGTTTGGGGGTTCTCCTAGACTCAGCACTGACACTTGATGCTCAGGTGTCAGTGGTGGCTGGGAGAGCCTTTGCACAGTTAAAGCTTGTGCGCTGACTGCGACCACACCTCGTGAAGTCTGACTTGACTATGGTGGCCCATGCCTTGGTTACCTCTAGACGGGATTACTGCAATGGGCTCTACGTGGGGCTTCCCTTCAAGACGGCCCGGAAACTTCAACTTGTCCAACGCTCAGCTGCCAGATTAATAACCGGGGCTGGGTAAAGGGAGCGTTCGACCCCCCTGTTTAAAGAGCTCCACTGGCTGCCATTTATTTTCCGGGCCCAATTCAAGATGCAGATCATTACCTACAAAGCCCTAAACGGTTTGGAACCTGCCTACCTTTGTGACCGGCTCTCCCCCCATGAACCAGCTCGACCTTTTTGCTCTGCGGGGGAGGCCCTCCTTTCACCTCCACCAGTTTCACAGACTCGGTTTGTGAATATGAGGGAGAAAGCTTTCTCCTCTGTGCCCCCGACTTTGGAATTCCCTTCCGGGAGAGATCAGGAATGCCCCATCACTGGAAGCCTTTAAGGGACAACTGAAAACCTGGTTTTTCTGCCTAGCCTTTGGAGACTAGATCCTCAACGCCCATTTTTCTGGATTTCCTTCCCCTTTGCGACTCTTCACATTTTGACCCTATTCCATCTATCTCCCTTAGTTTTTAACATCTTATATGTACATGTGGCCTGCCCTCTCGTCTTCCTCTCCTTTTGTTCTAGATGCATTTTTATTGTGTTTTTGTTAGATGTATTCATTTCACTGTGATTATTGTTTTTATTGTGTTTATTGTTTTGATGTCTGATATTTTGTGATTTGTAGTTTGGGCATGGCCCCATGTAAGCCGTTCTGAGTCCCCTAGGGGAGAGGGAAGCGACTCATAAATAAAGTTTATTATTATTATATTAGATATTAAAGGGGAAATCTGGTTAATTTCAGCAAGATTGATCCACTACACAGTCCATTCAGTACAGCAAGTCCTGACAGGAATCAGTTGGACTTCATTTCCCATTCCTACTGCTGGAGTTTCTGAAGTGTTCCTTCAGTAACTATAAGTATGCTGTACTTTAGCAAACCATATTAGAATAAATTCTTCCAGATGTTAATCTGTATTTCTTAAAAGGGAGAATGATAGAAGTCTCAACTTACATTTTGAAAAGGAATGAGCCAAGACAGAACATGACAAGGTATATTAGCAGGACGTAATATGTTCTGAGCTGTTGATGACCTTTAAGGAGAATTGTGGTTATTACCTTACAACATTCCTTCATTTATTACCTGTCCCTCCACTGAATTCCAATGCCTTTATGCAATAGAAATATAGATGCTTGGCTTCAAAATAGAGAAATATGATTTGACTATTATAATGGCTCCAGGCACTCAAATCTAATTCAATTTTTTCCTCATTATGAGGATTTTAAAAAGATGGTGGTGGTTAGTAGACCACGGAGCTCACTGGAGACAGTTAGACAAGCTTATATCTTGCAGCAAAATTGTCATAAAGGATTTTTTTCTGATCTGGAAGCAGTTCATTAAAGTGATTATGTGCACTTCTGAGATAGTGATCTGAGTAATTATTGTTGGTTCGATTTTTTCAATATTCTAAGTAAAAAGATGCATAAAATTGAGAATCTGGAAGATTTTCAAACTCTTAACTCTAGGTGTAAAATAAAATGTTCTAAAAGTAATATTCAGAGCCCCATTATACATTCTGATGCCAAGTATTTCTATGCAGCATTTATTTCATTCACCTGGTTCCCTTTTTTGTTCAGGTGCTAGCACTCTTAGTATACTTTACACTTCATTTTTTACTATATCATTATCACCTGCTACATTCTCATATGTTATTTCTCCCAGGAAGCAGTCTTTTAGATTAAGTAAAGTAAAGGTTTTTCTTTTTCTCACTTAAAAAATCTTCTCATTTTTTTCTGACTTATTTTATAAATGTGAGTAAATGAGACACATTTATTATAATGATAGTGTTCGAAGGACCATGGAATCACAGAATCAAGAACTGGAAGAGAGCACAAGGGCTATCTAGTCTACCCCCCCCCCCCGTTCATCCATGTCCTAGTCTCCAGAGCAGCAGGAAACAAGCTTGACCCCTCCTAATGTGACATCCTTTCAAATATTTAAACATGGTATGTCATCTCTTAATCCCCTCTTCTGCAGGCCAATATGTCCAGCCTTCTAAATCACTCCTCATAGGGCAGGATTCTCAAACTTTTTACCATTTTGATCATCCTCCTCTAAACACAATCCAGCTTGACAATACCCTCCTTGAATTGTAGTGCCTAGTAGTCAATCGATCCAATCAACACCTCTCTCTCTCTCTCTCTAAATCTTTGCTACAGATTTAGTTTACACTGCCCTAGTAGTCATGGGCCCAGTATTTGTCTAATTTGTTTAATTCAGTTTTTCGTTTCGTGCTGTCCATTCAGATGGCACAAAATAAAAGTCCATTTTTTGTATGGAAGAAGTGGTGAAATGAAAGAGAAAGTTACACTGTTACCATTGTTTGGTTTGGTTTTCGGGCCACGTGGTGGAGGTGTTTGGGCCAATATGAGTCCAATAAAAGAGTGATGTTGCCAGGTTATATATCGGGAGACCATCCCATAGTGCGTTCTTTGGTGCAACTGACTGGCTTGCTGCTGCTCTGCTCTCTCTCTCCTGCCTGCAGTGCTTGCTGGCTTGGCTTGCCCTACCTTTCTTCCTTGCTGCCTAAGTTGCCTTTCTGTCAGGAGAAAGATTTGTATTTTTTTTGCCATAGCTTGGCTGCTTGTACTTTATTATTATTTTTTCAAATCTTTACATCTTTATTTTATTCTCAATTCTTTATTTTAAACCCCCCGTTTTCCTCCCCCTGGGTAATACTGCATTTTTTTTAAAAAAAATATTTTTCAAACAAACAAAATTTTAGGGCTTCTGTTGAATACTTTCTCAGCTTAGAAAACAAACCTTCAGTCTCTATAACTGGCACTTGGAAAAGCTATTCTTTATTTCTCCCTCTCAATCTCAATATTGTCTCTGGGTTGGTTCCCTCTCCTTTGGGCTTTGTTATACTTTTTATATAACAAATAGAATAGAATAAATATTGTTATAGAATAAATATATTTGTCAAAGGAAATACACTTTTGGGCTTCTGTTGATAATACTTTCTCACTTTAGAAAACTACTATCTCTCTATCAAACCTTCAGTTGCTCTCTATAACTGGCCCTTGGGAAAACTACATTTCCTTTCTCCCTGAACCTTTGCATTTCATTGTTTCCATATGCTTTGTGCATCATCTCTCTTCTACTACAATATAATAGCAGCTTTTGTCTGAGTTGATGGGTGAAGGGGTGCCATGCCCCCCTTAAAGTCTGGCCGTTCTTGATCAGATTTCCTAAGTTACGTCACAGCACACAGAACTTTGCCCTTGTGCGGGCACTGACAGCATTTTAAATTTGGAGAAAGAGGGAATGTTTTAAAAAGCATTTTATTTATCAGGGGAAGACCCAAACATTTTAAAATTTGGTGGGCTAAAAGTGGTCGATATGCCCCCCTAGTGTGGCAATTTTCACCCCTCTAGCCCTAAAACTGAGGGGTGAGGAGCCTAGGGAACCTAGGAGGTCTGCCCATTGCCACCAATGGTCTGAAATTTTTTGTGGGAATGAAACGCCCATTTGGATATGCGCCTCATTTTCAGATGCAGTGAATAAAAACAAAACCAGGGCCAAATTAATGAAACGAAATGAAATGCATAGCAATTCTTTATAAATGCACCAAACTAGTACAGAGCCCTTTAAATGTACTAAATGTAGTCATGACTATCAATGCCAAGTATGATATTGGCATTGATATTCTTTGTCAATGTATAACCATAAAGAGCCAACTAATTAGCTGAAACAAATCACTGGTTATAAACCTATGGTTTAAATACAACATTAGGCTTATCTAGAGTTAACCCATTGAAATGAATGGGTCTTGTTAACTAACAAGCCCTGTTACATTTCATAGTAATCCTTGTGGATTTAGCCCCATATGCAGCAATTAAAAATAAGTTTAAAGTATCATAGAATAGGAAAAACTACAGGAAAAAAACACTGAAAACTGAACCAAAAAAGAGGAATCTAGATACTACATAAAAATATACTCTGGCCACAAGATTATCTCTTCCTGCATTATACATAAACTTTTTAATCTGAGTAGGATGGAGATAGTGTTTTGGAACTTATCATTAGGTCTGTGCACAAATCTGTTTTTCAAAACAGGCTCCAAATGATTTGGCATTTTAGCTACTGGTTCACTCATAATAGCATGGGCAGTGCGACTATGGTTTTTTTGGTCACAATAAAATACACGGCTGCCAGAAACATCTGCTTTCAGTTTCTTTTGGCTACACGTGGAGTGTAGAGAGGCAGCTGTGGGTGCACATGGGTTTCCCTGTGAAGCTGTGAGCCCTGCTGCCTGCCTGAACAAATCAGAAGAAAAAAGCTGATTGCATGTTCTGCCACTGCCCTTAGGATAGTGATTCATGAGGGGGTCCAAATCCCCCCTCCCTTGCCTCAGGCTTTGCCTTTGAAACTTTGAGTGGGGTTTTTAGTGAAACACGAAAGGTGATAGGGAGAAAACAAACTGGCCAACATCTATTTTGATTTGATCTTTACCTAAATGACAAAAAGTGCTCCAGCTTGAGAAATAGAATAAACTATGCAGGGTTTTAGTTTAAGAGGGGATACAAAATAAACCTGGCTAATTGAATTGCATCAAACTACCTCATCAGATGACGTCAGAGAAGCATATTCTCCGTGTTTGCCTGTGCTTCCAGCTTTGGCCAAAACTATGTGTAATACCATGCCAATTATTGACTGAATATATGAACGGGACTTATATATAGTCCGTGGACTCTTATTTACAGCGGATAACTCTTCTTAAAACATCTCAGCCCGGATAAAGTTCCTGGGAGGAACGAAATGGAAGGATCCTAACTGATACTAGCTTGTTTGGAGGTTCTAGCAGGGGAGCGCAGCTATCGTAAACCCGGGACCGAAGACTGGAGACCTCGGTACACTCCTTCTATACCTGGGACATCGTCCTCTTCCACCGAGCGCGCAGCTTCAGGAGGGACGCACATGGAGTGGTGAGGGAGGAAGGGGACACCCGCCTAACCAGCCAGATCAGCCGAATCAACCCTGGCAATCAATGGGGTGACAGATGTCACAGCCAGATCGCCCTAACTTCTCCGTTGTCTGTTTGAAATACAGTATATAAACCTACAGTGCAGATTATTTCAAAAAGAGGTTGTTTCCACTATAACTGCAAGTATTACGGGAGTTTGTGTCCCTCATGTGATCATTTACACAGTCGGTTCCCGTTTGGAAATGCTACAACTGACTTTGGATATAACCTGGATTTAATCGCCATATAATTCGGATTTTCAGTCAAAGTACTATATTTACACAGGCTCAAGGTCTGGATTGGCATTGTGATATATTCTCAAGTGCTCATTTCCTGAAGACTTTAATTGCACCATAAAACTGAATCACATTGAGAGGCCTTATATTATATGGTGCTCTGCACAATTACATCCGCTTTTTCTGGCACTGAGCAACAGCGCAGCACTTTTGGTTCATTATATCTAGTGCTTTATAGAGACACAAGTCCAGTGGAAACTGAACACTTCAATACTACTATTTATATACTGACCTTTGTCAAAAAATATTGCTGAGTTTAAGATGTTTATAGAAATTTATTGAATGATTGAATGTAATTATTTGTGGAACCACACCCCGCACCCACCTTGTTCTTATTGATGATTGAAGTTTGAATATATAATTATTGAATATATGAATAATAGATTATACTGATGATTCACATGGTATTTGATTATACTGTCATATATTCTTTATTAATTGAATACTGTATTCTGCTGTTTTGAGGTTCCCTATGCCACCACATGATTTCCCCCATAGTCTCCCACTTTACAAAGGGCCAAGCAATGAAGCCACAAGACTCTCAAGCCAGAGGAGCTGTGTCCGTGGTTATTAAAAGGACTTGAAAATGCAACCAGAGCTTATTTGCTTCTCTCGGAATATTATTCTTGAGAACACTTGTAGAAAAGAAAAAGTACTGAGAAAAATCCATCATCAAAAATAGGAGCTATCTTCAAAAATGGAGGACAGCTGAGCCACAATGACCAACCATCTTGACAATAAGAAAAGGAAAGATTCTATAACCATAATTAATTTTTTGGCCCATGATTACTTAGAAATTAACACTGTGATTACATAAAGCCCCCATCTATTTCCCTAAAACAAGTAATATAAGACTAATTGTATGTAGAGCAAGAGAATACTATGGATAGGGCTGCCTTATTTTGACATAAGAAATAAGGGACATTTATGGGATTTTTCGCAAAAATAAGGGACACTTAATAAAAACTTGAAAATTAAACATTATTAGGTGTAAATAGCTTTGCTTATGCCACTCATTACCTTCTGGGTCAACCCCCAAAGGTTAAGCAGCATAGGTGATAATCAACAGGAAAGGTGGCACCGGCTGAAGTGGCACCCAACCATGGCACAAAGTAAGCTGCTGGTTGGCAAGCTGCTGCCAACACACATGGGCACCCCTTCTAGGCTGTCCTATCACCCCAAATATCGAGTGAAAGGGGGGTGCATCTGGGAATCATCCTGGACTGGAGAGCAGGAGCACTTTGGAAGAGGTGGAGGAGGGTGTAATTTCTACCTCGAGGCATTAATGATGTTTCTAGAAATGGTTTCTGACTGCTGCCGGGAGCTTCCAGGCTGAGAGGCGCAAGGAGCAGCAGCCCAAGGTGAAGGCGGGAGGGAGGGAGAGAAAGATTCAAGGGCAGCTAAGGATGGAAACGAGGGGCGGAAACACAAGGGAGACTGTCACATCCAATGGGACACAGGAAGCTGGGAATGGGGCTTTGGCTTAGGGGTGCAGGGAAAAGGGAAGCAGAAGTACCCCAAAGAAATAAAACCGAGGGGGATACAAATAAAGGGAGTTTCGGGGGAGGGCAGAATTGACACCCCACGAAGGGAATCCAGATCCCATTCCTGCAGGAGCGCCAAGTCAAAGCTGTCCATGGTGAGAAGAGGAGGAAGATGTCAGCCAAGGAGCATCTTAGCGGCGCCGCGGGTGGGCGAGGAGGCGAGGAAGGAGGAGGAGGACAAGCAGGAGTCCTCCTTCCATGCGTCCCTCCCTCTCCTCACAGCAGAGAGAGAGAGAGAGAGAGAGAGACGCTGCCTCCGTGAAGCGCCTCTGCTCGCCCTCCGGCTGCGGCTCTTTCTCGGCGCGCCTTTTCCCTCCTCCTCCTCATATCCTCCTCTCCCCTCTCCTCTTTTCCTCCCTTCTTCACCTCGCCTTCTCTCTGGCTTGTGGCGGGGATGCAGGCTGTGTAAAACCACCTCGGGTTTTCAGTAGAGCCGTGTGGTTGCATTGCCAGGCCCGGCCTTCCCTTCCAGGCCAAGCCCTGGGCTTTCCCCGGCCCCCTCCTGGGCACCTGAGGCCTCCTTGCCGCCGCCTGCTGCACTTGCTCCCGGACCGTCCTGAGCGCAGCTCCCAGGCACTCATTGGCAGCCATCCTGGCTCTCCACATCCCTGGCCAGGCCGCCTCTCCTCGCCAATCAGGGCCCTGCGCTCGGCCTGCCCTGCCGCTCCTCCCGCTTCCGCCACACGCCGCGGTTCGCCCCTAGCAGCCAATCCCCGCTGGAGGACGAGCTCCCTCTGCCAATCACGACACGGCATGACGCCAAACAGAGGTGGGGTTACCTCCTTAAGTTGAAAGCCCACCTCGGCCATTTTGGAGAGGTCAGCTACAGCCGAGGGTGCAAAAAATAAGGGACAGCAGCGGTAAATACGGGACACCCAAAAAAGGGCCAAAGTACAGGAAGTCCCGTATAATACGGGACATATGGGAGCCCTAACTATGGATGTGTAGCAAAACTTCAGGAAGGCTTAAGACAAGTTTCTCCATGTTATGTGGATAAATTGGTTGATTGTGAGCTAGACTGTTAGATGCAATTGTTGCTTGCAGATTCCTGAAAAGCATTCACAGATGTTCCTAATAATTCTGAAAAGAAAGGAAAAGTCAGATATGCATTTGACACCACACTGGAAGTAGTAACTAATACTTCAAGAAATAGTATCATGATGTGAACAGTTTGGAGAAAATTAATAAACTTAATTTCAATAAATGCAAATGTCAGGTTCCACAAATAGAGGTTGCATTTTATGTGGCTTGATAGCAACATGTGCAGCTTTAGGCCCCATCTACACAGCCACACAACGTGGTTTAGGGAACAGATTAGCCTGGGGCATCCAAATGATTCTCCAGGCTAATCAGTTTAAATTTGGAATAAACCTGATTATCCAGTAGTAGAATATGTGCATGACACCACCCTGCAAGTAGAATGGTCAAGACAATTCTAAGAACAATCACCAAGAGTTAGGCTCCTTCTACACTGCCATATAAACCAGATTATCAAAGTGGATAATCCATATTATCTGCTTTGAACTTGATTATGTGAGTTTACACTGCCATATAATCCAGTTCAAAGCAGATAATCTTCCTTCTGAGTTTATCACATCATATTAAAAGTGATACAGATAAGCATTAGAAGGTGTGCATTTTCTTACCTCATAATTCGGATCAAATGTGTTAAATTTTGTACTTATGAGGCAATATCCAATACGTGGACATAGCCTGCATTAAAAATAATCAAAACTTACCCCATACATTTTTGTTTTGTAAATCTTGGAAGACTCCCAAAGACGGTTTCCTTTTTAGTTCAAGAAAGCAAAGCAAAGCCAAAAAGATTGCCTTAGTTACTTGCCTTGCCTTTTATCTAAGGGCCCTTACACACAGTCACATAACCCAAATTTCAAAGCAGAAAATCTCACAACATCTGGTTTGAACTTGGTTATCTTGGTCCACATTGCCATATATTCCAGTTTGAAGCAGATAATGTGGGATTTTATTCAGCTGTGTGGAAGGGGCTAAAATTAATGGAGTCTCGGTATTAGGAGTGGGGAAAAAGAGGGAGAAATGTTTGCTGTGAACAGCACAGAACTCTGGGAAATGTAGTTTGGGCTTGTTGCCTACTAAAACTCCTACATCTCTTTCACGTCACTGGTTTCAAGTCAGGTCCCCTCCTGCACTTCTTTTCTTTTCCAGTTCAACATCTGGTGACTCTTGGAGACTTGAATAGTTCTATCTGGAAGCATACAGTCCACCAATTTTGGTGTTTTGTGTGTAGGGGAATAGTTAAGAGGAATTTTTTTTGCCTTTCCTTAGATTGATTTGGTATCTCAGAGAGAACTGAATCTGAAGAACCTTATGTCTGAACTGAGTTTATAATCTAGTAATGATATCTTCAAATCTTCCTTGATACTTCAACACTTAATTAAAAGTTTCTGACATCTACTATTTCCACAGATGCTACTTATGTGAATGCTAATAGATAAAAGATTAAAAGAAAGAAAATATATACAACGTTTGGCTTAGAAGAACAGAAATCTTAGTGCAAAACATTTACTTTCCAAGTGCACCTGTTTCATATATTTCTAAAATGTTGATTGCCTCTGGATATTTTTTCTGCAGTAGAACTGAATTTATATCAAAGTTTATATCATAGAGGCAGAAAAATACAGTTAGATCTGGCAAGTTCTGTAGATTTGCTATTCCTTCATCTCAACATTTTAATGTTTCCTTGAGATATGCTACGTTTATTTTCATGGGTTAGATATATCAATTTTTAAAGTTGTTTTTGGGAAAACTGAGATAGAAAAACCAACTTCACATATTATTTTTAGAAACATAACAAAGTAAAATGAAGTACTGACACTACTACTTTATTCAAATATGTACTACATGGGATCTCAGTTTTAGCATGCAATAGTTGGTATGATTCTTTATTTTAGGATGAAGTCTTGGTCTGCTCTCTCATTCCAATTTAATAAATTATGGCAGTTGAGACAATTTTCCTGGGGGGATGCTTTCAACGTAGGTCCTGCCATTTGAAATCCAAATTTAGAATATTAACATAAGAGGGCACACCATCTCACCAGTGAATGCATATTTGAATCTGCTGTAATGCTGCTAAGTAGCTGTCTCTTGCCCTTTCCTAAAAGTTTAAAGATTTAAACATTTAATCAAAGTAAATAAATTATCTACGGCATGGTGAAATAACTTTAAATGTATGTGAGAGCTGTGATACCCATAGTTGGATTTTATAAGGATTTAGGATGTTTTACAGAAGGAAATTGGTGAACCTGCAAACAAAGTTGCTAAATGGGCCCTTCTATACTTTTCTAATACCAGGATCTCATCCCTCATTATCTGCTTTAAAATGGATTATATGAGTCTCCATTGTTAGATAACCTGGGATAAACAGATAATCTGGGATCAGATCCTGGAGTATAGGAGCAGTGTGGAAGGGACCATGGACAAACATTATTGAAATCATACAGCAATGGGTCTCCAGTTCACCAGTTTAACAGTTCATCATTACATATTGTATTTTAAAAGAAGTGTACTGTAACTTCCTTTGTTGTTGTTGAATGCAATAAATCAGTATTTTCAGGCTCATAACCTTCAAAATGCAGAGCTACGATGAGGAACTTAGAAAAGAATGGACAACACTGAGCCATAATCCCTAACCATTGGCTATATTGATTAGAGGTGATGGGTGTTGATTACAGATAACAGGAAATCCTCTGGATGGTACTTAGCTGATCTGTTAGGAGGCTCTAAAATGTGTAACCATTTGTTGCAAAGCTCCTTGTCTGTACTGCTAAGATTTGTAAAATTATGACTCAGGCAGCTATGTAATGCTTGAGGTTTGTCTCTGTTTTTAATTCTGCTTAATGATACTAAGCCTATTGTGTTTTTTTAAAAAAAGAAATAAACAATTCTTGAATTGATATTATCCAATCTGTTTTATATTGTTTAGTTTTTCTATCATGTTTTGTCTGACATTAATGCTATGTGACTGTACCATAAAATTGATTGATGGATTGTAGCACATCTGTTTACTTGGGATTGCATTCTGGACTCCTTTTGCAGAACTTTACAAACAGCAGGAGTGCCAGGACAGAAAGACAATAGTCTGACAACAAGTAGATTTTTAGTAGGATCTTTAGCAAAGTTTAGACATAAACCAATCAAATTGTGTATGTCTCAAATGTTTCTGACAATACATATCTCAAATCTCTGCAAAAAAGTTTCTTGAATCACACACACACACCATATAGAATTAGACAGACCATGTATGTCAATGTCTGTTGTCTGAGATTCCATTCTGTTCCATTCATGTATGAATGTAGATTGGGACAGAGAGAGAAAGGCCTCATTATAGTAGTCCAAATTAGAAGCCTAAACAGGTGTTTGGTCTGGCTCATTTGTCAATAGTGATGCCATGACTTTGGGATTTGATCTGTTCCTCAGTTATCCCTCTACCCACAACCCAGAGTCTCTTTTTCCACTCAGTCCAAAGCTATCACTTTGGTCCACAGGCTTACCTGCCAGGCCTCTGCGTTTTCACACAGAGCGAAGAATAAATTACCAAATAAAGAAATCTCTCTGATTTCAAAGTTAAGCCGGGATTCTTGCCTAGAGCTATAATTCAGAAGGAAAAGGCCTTAACTATGCATGCCCATGACAAACTCTAAGGATCTGACCAGAACATTAATAGCATAATGGATATTTTAAAAAGTTTTGAATGCTTCCAGGATTTAACAGTATATCCACATTCCTCATTTTAAAAATCTACAATTTAGGCTTGTATAGCCTTTTATATGATATGATGCACTTCTGCACTTTTGTCTACTTTATCTCTTGAGTTCTGTGTTGTAATTTTCTTCTAGCTTTTAAAAATCTGCATATTTTCACATTCTCATTATTTTCATGTGCATATTTCTGTATGCTTATTTTTAATAGCAAATCAACATTTTTTCAAATTTGTCCTAGATCCAAGAAAGAGGCAGTTAATCATTGTATGTGTGTGCTGTGATTAACAAACATAACTCAAAAAATACACAACAAGGGCCAAACATTTCAGCTTCTATCTTCTTCAGTTGCAAAAGATGACCCTGGGCTTCAAACTGTGTAGCAGTTTAGAATATTATCAGCATTCTTAATTGGGATTATCCTCTGAGGCTATGTGGTGCCAGTTTTTAAGTTCCAAAATACTCCCTTTAGTCTAAAATATCTAAAAGGTATGACATATAAAACAGATAAATCAGAGAAGCTGTAATATCGTGTGTTCAGGGCAACATCCATTTTGCATAGGACTCCATAGACTACACAGACACAATTGAATGGAAAGTATTCGTCCACAATTTTATTTGGTTACAACTATAAATAGATTTTTTACACATATGAGCCTGAATTCAGGCACTGATTAGCCCAATTGTTGAATGATATCCTTGTTGCTCTGACTCAGTTCTGGATCCCTTGGGATGTAGTGTTCAACTGACAGATTTCCATTGTGATCTCTCAGTCACTAGGATGGTAGGAAATGCATTTGTTCCATGCCACACTTCCTAAGTTTCTGAAGGTGATTTCAATGTCTGATAGACACTGGTCATACACTCTTGGATTTCTGACCCATGCCAACCACCCCATACATGCTGTGATGAGTTCATCCATTTCACAATATTCCAAGGCATAGGGAGGGGGGGGGGGTGGAACAAAGTGTGGAGAAGAATTCTCTCCCTCCCTCCCTCCCTCCCTCTCCTGGCATTCTTAATATATCCTAACCTACCTGGCTGTAGTGAAATCTTCCTTTCCGGGGGCCCCAGTCCAGGTAAAAATAAAACACCAGCCAATGAACTCAAAGCATATTTGAATTCATTGGGTGGTGTCTTATATTAGCTTTATTCAAATTCCCAGGCTGCAGAGGCTCCTGGGATTGGTCATGGAAGTTGCTGTGGCTCCACTCCTACCATGAATCACAACCGTGTCACCTGGTACTTCAGGCATCACGTTTCTGAGTTAAAATATCAGGCCACTGGTTGCTCTAGCTTCCTGGTTAGAATAGCAGATAATGGTTTTTGAAGCAGGTACACAGATCGGTTATTGTTTTGCTATCATATTATAGATGACATCCAGCATATCTATATTCAATCAATTAAATAAGATTTCAGGATCAGTGGGTAATGTGTTACTATACTAGGTTCTCCCACTGTCATTCTAAAAGTGACAGTCTGCCAAAGGTATTTACAGGTCATGCAACACTTTGGATTACAAGCTTGCAATCTTGGATTGCTCATTGATGTTTTCTGGACAACTTAAATATTGTGACTGGCAGAAAGCTATGTCTGGAGTCTTACTGATAGTTCTAACAATATGTTCTGAATTCATTAGCAATGCATAGCTTTCACAAATTGTCATATGTTTGTTAGGTATTTACACTGAAATCAACCACAAATTGAGTATTATCTGATTCTTGTCTTTTATCTCTTTTGTCTTATTGCTGCTTGCCAGAAGGAGGGTTATCAGGGCTCAAATTGACCTTAATGTCTAAACATAGAATAAATGTGATTTATATCAATGGAATGAACTTCATAATCGTCCAAGTATAGAACATCTTTTTATGACAAAATGCAGATGTGTAAGGTATCATCTTGAGTAGATGGGGAAAACAGACACAGAACTGAGTACATATTTTAAAAATCTTGCCTGCAATTCTGTCCTAGAAATTTGAGCAACCCAGGGGCCAGATATAACAGAGAACACTAGTTTCTCCAATTTTTTTTAAAACTGAAGATAACATCTCTTTAAAGTACTTTGAATGCAAGGGAAAATTTTTGGATACACAGACATAAAACCTTAAGACTACATGACCACAACCTAGAGGACAATATGTAACACTACTGTACACTTAAGAAAGTTGGCAATAGAGTATTATAAACTCTTTTATTTTGAATATATGAAGAAGCAAAAACATTTTGATAATATATTTATGAAATTGTTTTATCAATTGCTTAACTAAATAAATAAGTGCATTGCATTTCACTCTTGATCAAGACCCAAAATGATTTTAAAGTTATTAACTGCTTCCTCAAGGTGTTCTAATTTCTGTTTATTTGCTTTTGAACCTTCTATCATCTATCATCTATATTTCTATCATCTTTGTGGATGCAGTGCACTGCAAGATTTGTTACTGAATATGGGCTTTTTGTACCATTTGTTTCAGTTGTCTAAGATGTCTAAGGTATACTCAGGATAATAATAATAATAATAATACACTTTATTTATATTCCACTCTTCTCACCCCGAAGGGGACTCAGAGCGGATTACATTGCACATACGGCAGACAATCCCTGCCAGTTGACATACAATTACAATACAACAAGTACAATTTAGAAGGATTTTTCTTCTTCTGGCTGCGTCACAGGGTGCGGTTGCTCCATTACGTCATTACATCCCAAGGGGGTGCTGTCGCTTCATCCTTATGATGGAGAGCCCCTGTTTCCGCATTCGACCTTCCAACAGCCAATCTTTCTTTTTATTCAGGCATTGTAAATGTCAGGCTCCAAGCCTCACATGCCTCAGTTCCCCATGAACAATACTGTAGCCATGATGGCTTTAAGATTCCTTTCAGGCCTGCCTGTCTCTCTCACGAGAACCTGGTACGATGCAGGCAGGGTGAATCAGTCAAAGTTACCAAAACCATCCCAGGTGATAAGCGGAGAGGCCCAGGACTGAGAAAGGCCTAACTCCTTTCTGCAGCTGGAGTTGCTAATTAGGTTTACATTCTTGAAGAGCTGAGGTAGTTAAAACAACAGCTACCATTCATCATGCCCACTTTGACACTTGACGCAAAGTTACGTGACCAAGATCAAAGGGCCTGAACAGTATATCCATCTGGGGTTGGCCCAGAGCTTTATTTCGTGCCAACGATGCTTCCAGGACTATGGATCTCTGAGAAAGGCCACCGGACCTACCTAAGGACAATTGCCTGCCAGCACTCTGGCTGTCTCGGATCTAGCCCGCTAGGGCGAAGTCTTGATTCCTTGCTACATCCCTGCTTGTTCCTGAAAGGACTTTCCCTGCCACTTAATCCGGCTTGAATCTGAAAGAGACTTCCTTTGCATTTGAATCCAGCTTTGTTCCTGATTGCCTCCGGCTGACTCCTGTTTGCTACGGGACTATTTACTCCCTGCTGAATCCTGTGTGTTGCTGCTATTGAAAGCACTATAAGATTGCTTTCAACCTCTTTCCTATACCTTTATTCTAAATAAACCTGTTGGACCTCAGCTGCTGTTGTGGTTTATCAAGGGAGGTCTTGACCAAGGGCCTAGAGGGCGACAGTAAAGTCCTTGTTGAAAAATCTTTCCTGCTTACCGGTCCCCAGTTCATCTATTCACAGCTGGGCTGTTTTCAAACTGTTGGGTGAACAGTGGACAGGGCTCAAAGCTGGGTGTCCAGACCAGCCCAGGAATCGAACATGCAACCTTCTGATTGCAAGCACAGCTGTTGTTACTGCTGTGCGATCTCTCCGGCCCTATCACAGGCTGCCACTCACCAAACCATGCCAGTCAGTGATCCCTGCATGTCAGTTATTTTCATGTGGAGGATACTTTACTCTTGTAATGGGAATTAAATCCCTTGATCATTGATCATAGGATCACCACAATGGCTATGTAGTCCAATTTCCTGCCATGCAGGGATACACAATCAAAGCATTTCTGACAGATGGTCATCCAGCCTCTGTTTAAAGTCCTTCAGGGAAGGAGACTCCACCATACTACATTGCACAGAATTGTGATTTTCCACATACATGTTCAATTTTTTTAATAAAAAAATACATAGCAAAGAATATAGTAAGAATAATAAATTAGCTGTTATGCATCTTAGAAAGCATTCATGCAAAGAGACAGTAGAACTAACAGCTATGCATATCCATTTCAATTTCAGTTCAAAAAACATCATTTAAGTAAAGCTACCCAGAAAAAAATGTACCTAAACAATCCTGCTGGCACAATAATACTCATTAATACATCTTAATACAGTTTTGTTTCACATATAGATTCCAAAGTAGTTTCTGAAATACATAAATAGTAGACTGAATGTCATTAAGAGTTCTGTTGCTTTGAAAGGAAATAATTAATATCTCTGTTAATTAAAGCTGCAGGGGGAACTTTAGGGAAGCGAAATATAATTAAGAAATTTGGAAGCTGGCCAGCAAATACGGTATATAGCTAATACTTCAATGTCAAAGCAGGTCCCATGAAATTGTTAATAACCTCAACTTGTGCATTTTAGAACACTTGACTGGTTTAAAACTGCTCTAACAACTATTTAGAGATTCCTGAAGATTTATAGGAGTAACTCTTCTTGGTAGCTTCCATGGTAAGGGGATGGAGGAAAAAATCCAACAAAATAGCGCTGGTTTCAATATTTTTTGAACAGGAAAACTTTCTAACTGTTCTGACCTTGTGTACCTATTTCTAAATTTTGTGTTAAACCCTTTCAACTCTTCTAAATATGTGTTATTCCTCTTCTAAATACAAGTTTTTAGGAATGTAATGCTGGGTCCCTGAACCTTTTAAGGAACAACTACCATAAAGTCAACCTCATACGTATGTCAAGTTTTGGGTCCAAAATAGTGAATTTTGATATGACCTGCAAATAAGGTGAGGATCATTCAGCAGAGAGGAAAAAGCACCAGTGCCATTGCAAGAGTCCAGTCACCCCTGACTACTGTTACAATTTCCCCCAGTCAGGCATTCAAAAAGACCAGACGCAGTGCAATGGTAGAGAGAGTAGAGTGGGTTGGTGCTTCTTTTAGGTTCTTGCTTTTGCCTTTCACCATTCTACTCAGAAAAAGTGATTATTCTTTTTCTTATAAGAGCTAAGGTACAGAATATGTGTGTGTGTCAATACATTTTGGGGTTGGTTTTTTAACTAAAATTTTTAGATTTATACATGAGTATAAAAAATAAACACAGACAAACTGATTTGACAGACCATTGCCTTTCTTGTAGGGATGTAATTCTTTACTCATGTAATTTTCTAAGGAAACAACAAGTAATTTTAGCAATTCTCTTATCTGTGTGAGAAAGTCTTTGAAACCTGAGCAGTTTGTGATGTATTCAGTACTAAATTTACCCTTTTTTTGTTTCCATGAATATTATTTTTTGTGCAAAAGAAGTGTGAATTGTATAAAGAATAAGTTGCTGCAAATATTTTTGTCAATTCAGGATTCTCATGAAGTTTTCTTGATACTCAAGAAACTCATTTTTGAATATTTTCTAATATTCTCATTTTATTTCCTTTCATGGATTCAATGATAATAATTAATGTTAATGAATCCGCAATTGGTATGAATGAAATTAAAGGTGCTTTGAAGCACTTGACTCTTGGTTTTTTGTCATCTTCTGGGTATGCATGATTAAAAAAATTTTTAAGATATGTTTGTTAGTGGTTGAGAAAATCAAGTTTTGGCCACATCAAAATCAACAATGTGATAGTGGATGTCATAGCTTTTGTTGAACACTTGCTGTTTAAGGTGCCGTCATCTCTTTTTACTGACAAATTTATCTTGGCTATTTAGCTTGGGCTCTTATTGTCACTAGTGGAAAAAATCAGCCCCCAAGTGATTGGCTGTCTACCTGAATTTTGTATAAAAATTCACAGTACGTGGCTGTTCTTGTCACATTTTTTTCTAACCATTAAAGATTATTAGAAAAGCTAATGAAAGTTAATGCTCATTTGGCACTAATATATTTGTGCTCTTCATTTGGGGGTTATAGGTACAAACCAAAACAAGCATTGTGTTTCCATATAAAAGTTCCTTATATACACACAACTATAGAAAGGTAGCAGGTTCAATCCCCAGTAGGTCAATGAAAGGTCAATGAATGATATTGTACCAGTCACTAGCATTCATCTTAATCTATTTCATAGCATGGAAAATATTTGGGGGTGGGCTTGTAAATGTAAGATAGAAATGTAAGATAATAGATAAATGTAAGATATAAAACCTATTGTGACCAGATCTCACAGAATATTAAGCGTGACTGGTGAATAATGTATTGCACATACAAAGAAGAAGGATGTTAAATATTTGGCTAAACCCCTCAGCCATGGTCTCTAGTCAACCTGCTAATCCTTAACAGGGAAAACTATTTATTTGGACACAAGGAAGATTTGATTTTGTGTGTCTGAAATATCAGGTATTTATCCCATGTGACAAATTTCCTTTGAAATTAAGAATTTCAAAAGGAGTTTGCAAATTGTAAGTCATAGAGTTGTGTGACATTCCTCCCCCCCCCAAAAAAAAACCAACATCCAAAATTGTAATGGATACCCACAAAACTTGTCATGGGGTCATGGCCTATGAGAGTGATGTGTTGCACTTTCCACAATCTCATATTGAAGAATGTTATCATGTTTTCATAACTGCAAAGATTCCCTCTTATGAGTCAGAAAAGTATTGGACTTATATACAATGTTCCCTCACTTATTGCTGGAGTTAGGTTCCAGGACCTCCCGCAATAAGTGAAAAACCGCTGTAGGGATACTCTATTTATTTTAATATTTATACATTATTTTAGTAGTTATACACTATTTTAAGTTTTTATAAACTAAAAATAAAGTGAAGGAAAGGAAGGAAAGGCCCTTCAAGGCTGGAGGGAGGACTGAGAAGGGAAAGTGCCTTGAAGAGCAGTGGCGGCAGCAACCCCCCTCCCCAACAGTGAAAATACCATGATATATATTTTAAATTAATATGTTTTTGAAATCCATGAAACAGCGAGTTCGCAATAAGCAAACCATGAAGTAGCGAGGTAACATTGTAGAACAATTAGTCTATATCAGTGATTTTCAACCTTTTTTGAGCCGCAGCCCATTTTTTACATTTACAAAATCCTGGGGCACACCACCAACCAAAATGACACAAAATGACACTCTAACACAATAATACATAATGTTTCTCATTGTTTGTACGTAAGCGTATAAAATAGTCCATCGGCTTGTTTTGAACGGAAGGGTGTTTCATTTGGAGATGGCATTTAAGCTTGCTTGGCACCATGGCACTATTGGACAGCTTCTCACTATGTGAGCTTCACACCAAGCACAGCAGAGTCAGTGCCGTCGCATCCCCGATGAAAGTGAATCCGAATGAAAGATAGCTTTTGCTGTATTGCCTCGAGCTCACCGTCTTTTCTTTTTTCTTTTGTCCACCACTCATATTAGGGCCCTCATCTGTGTCATAATTTTGTCCAGGGCCCTATTCGGCATTTGCATTTTCCCTTCTCAAAAACTTCTCCATCACTGTCACTCGCTTGTCTTGCTGTGATCCCAAATTGCCACTGTCACTTGACACGCAGCTGCAGCACTAACTCTAACTTTGTTTACTTAGCCACGTCTGAGCAAATCCAAGATGGTGCAACCATAGCACTCTCGCGTCACTTCTTAGGTAACGCAGAGTGCTATGGTTTCATTTCTTAAGGGACAGATGCGCCTTATAGTTTATATATAAATGAAGTGTGAAAATAATTTTCCACGGCACACCTGATGATCTCTCATGGCACACTAGTGTTCCGCGGAACACTGGTTGAAAATCACTGGTCTATATAAAGAAAGGATTTCTAAAAGGAGTGTATTGTTGGCACCACCTCCAAGACCCCATTCAGAATAACACAACAAACAGTTGTAGGGGAAGTATTATACTTAGATGGACAACACAGCAAGAGAAAGCAGACATGGACTACAACTCTGAAATAAATATCTGCCTGACTAGTTACCCTTTTCATTTTTGTTAATGTGGAAAAGCAATGTCTGGAGCTTGTATTTACTCATATTGCAGTATCCATGGAAATGAGGAAGGTGTGAAATGCTCACTTCAGAAATGAGTTCAACACCATCAAAGAAAAGAGAAGCAGCAAACTGGCTGGAAAGAAACTATCCCAGCATGATTTTGCTTGCTTTCATACAAAAGCTCACATGAGCATTTCTCTGTAGTACCCATTTTGTCTTGGAAAAATCCAGTTCAAAGCTGTAGGTCTTTTCAGTTTCATGCATTGTCTCAATGCACAATAGGATTTTTTTCAATGTAAAAAGAGGTGGGAAAATCGAGTCTCAAACCATATGAAACATACAGCATTTTCCCCCTTCTACTTCAAAAGCTTCTTTTTAGTATTTATTTATTTATTAGTAAAAGGAAAAACTCATTTCTACTGCAGGGATTAAAGATCTCTTGGGATCAGACTCTGTGTCATTTGCTTGTCATTATTTTCTTCTTAACATAGTGATTTAAATATTGTACTATTTAGAGGATGATTAAAGAAAGAAAAGGCAAAAATAAAGAAGAGTCTCGCTGGTTATGAAAGGCACAGTTTTCTCAAACTGGTGGAGGCAGATGTTTTCACAAGTTGTCACTGCTTCCCTCTTTCTCCCTTATGTGTCAGTAATGTTATGATCTGTGATCCTATCCATATGGAGCAGAGCTCAGCCAGTTTCAAATGCCTGGAGCAGATTTCATGTCTATCATCACAATTAGAAAGAAGAGCAAAGCTCAAAACACTTCCATGAAGGAATATGCTAACAAATGCAGCCAACCTGAAATGGGGGAAGCATCTTTATATGATCTTTGATTGATCTTTCATCAGGCCTTATACAGAAGATTAAGGCATAAGAGCTCTTTGGGACTGACCCTGCCATTCAGCAAAGTGAAACAACTGTCTCAGGCAACATGAGATGTAAGGGCATTAGATTGCTATTTGCTATATTGTGCAATGAGATCTGACATGGTGTAATTGTTTCAACACTGGACTATGACTCTGGAGATCAGGGACTTTATTGCATGAAGCTGTTGTGTCATAGTAAGCATGTCATTAGAATAGTGAGAGCTTACTGGAATGATCATCCCTGCCATTGCACCTCTCCAAAAGAACTTGAAGGCACACAACAATATCAACAACAGCAACAAGAAGTTATTGTATGATATTACTATCAGGAATGGGAAAAGATGATTGTTTAATTTTCAACTTTGTCTAGAATCACTTGCTAGATTAGAGTGCTTTGAGCCCTGCTTTGGAAAAGGGGCACCTTGAAGCAAGAAGCTGGACAAATCTGGCTGAAGCCAGCCAATTACAGTTCATGAATGCTCCAAAAGGAGGCCTATGGGTGAAAGCATATAATCTAGAGATTTGTCTGTTGAAGAGTGAATTAAAGCTCATCACAAAGGAAGTTAAGGAAGAGAGGAATTGATTACATTTGAACAGGGTTTTTGGAACTGCAAATGTGAGGGGTTCCATTAGAAGTGTTGCTTTGTCTGAATCAGGCGGTGTTACTGTGTCTGTGTGTCTAGCCTACGGCTAGATATTTACCATATTTTATTTGTTCACTGCATTTGTGTGTATGTGTGTTCTAATTTAATACTTAATAATAATTTACTGTACTGGACCAATTAATCAACACAGTCAATTTTATTGTATTAAAGTCCCCCTGAAGTGCAAGCACTAGATCCAGGGGAAGTGAAAGGGCAAGGCAAATCACACTAAGATTGGAACTACAATGCCATCTTAAGGAGAGACCCCACTACAGGCATATTTGCTGCTCTGCCCCAGCAAATAAATTGTTTAAGGGCTCTCAAATGAATAGTCTTTGCTTGGACCCATGGATAGTAGAGCCAGAGTGGTGTAGTGCTGAACTACAGCTCTGGAGGTGCATCTCTACTGTAGAGTAAATGCAATTTGACACCATTTTAACTGTCATGGCTCAGCTCAGTGGTATGAAATCATAGGAGTTGTAGTTTGCAAATTCTTTAGCCACCAAACTACAAATGTCAGGATTTCATAGTATTGAGCCATGGAAGTTAAATAGCTTCAAACTGCATTAACTCTACAGTAGAGATGCACCTTAGTGATGTCATCATGCGGTTGTTGCAATGACAACAGCATTTTCACAAATTTGGCAACTTTTATTAAATTGCACAAATATGGTTGAATACACAGAAATCAAAGCTATAATTTTAAGAGCTAAGCCGTCAAAGCCTAAATGGATGGCTGCATCTGTCCATTTCTTTTTCTTTCTTACTAAGATTTTTAAAATGCTTTTTCTCTCTTGAATAGAAAATATTTGTGCCTTTTGGTAAGTTCCATCCATCCTTTCTTTGTGTAGGTAGGTTCACTTAGGGAAGTAATAAATAAGCTTTCATTTGGTTCTGAAAGAACTACATATGAGAGCTGTGAAGAGACATAAAAATGAAAAAAGGAACAAAAAGTTATTCCCCACCCACAGCTTTCACAACCTAGTATAAACCCATTTTTATCCCCTAATTCTTTGCAGTGAAAAGGTTTGTGTGCAGCCCTGTTAAAAAATATGGAAATGCAAGAAACCGTTGTAAGCATGGAATTAAATCATGCCTAAGGGTGACTTCAGTGAAAGGTGTTTCTCCACGGATAAATTTGACTAAGTGTATTGGAAAAGGTACCATTTTGTTCAATTAGTTTAAATGGATTTGGCAAGAAATGACCACTTGTCTGAGGAACACGTTTCTTTCTCTCCCCCCCCACTTCAGGGTATTTAAATCTATTCATTCACAGCCTAATTTCCTTGTTAGCTCCAAGAGGTCTGAAACATGTTTGCATAATTCTCACTGTGAGCAATGTGTCCAGTTAATTTAAATCACATTAAAACTCATTATTGTTTTCTTCCGGTCACAGTGAAATTATGTTCTAAGGTTCTTTGCTTTGAAATGGTGATAGTGCTACTCCATTCTGCAAGCCTTTCAGCTGGCTTCCTGCTCAACATTACAGCCTGCAGAGAGTTGAAAAGCATCATCTAGCAACATCATTTAGTGGGAAATGAGAATGCCGCTTTCTAATGATGATTTCATTTGAATGGCAAAACTTTCCTCCATTTTCATCTGCTGATTTGCAAGGACATCTTGGAGCCCCCTCACAGTATATTTTTGAAATGCAGATAGTTGGGTATAGGGTGGGAACAGCTCTACCATGACAACTCATACAGAAAACAGCACACTTGGTGCCCATAGATGGTTCTGTTTTGTAGATGATATGTATGGATTATACAAAGAACAAGTGGATAGACAAAGGAATTCAAAAAATAAACCTTGTGAACATTACATATCCCATGGAGTATGGCATTGGAACAAACAGCTAGGAAACAGCCGATTACTGTTTGTTGTTCCCTGTAGGGAGAATAATTGAATGGAAGATGCCGTTATTTTATATTTTGCATGAACTTTCTGGAGAGTATAATAATGCTAGAGGCGTTCTGCTAGATCAGACAGAAGGCCCAGATAGTCCATCATGCCTAGTCCAGCAATTTGCTTACAATCAAGAATGCTGTCGTGCCTCTATAAAGACTCTCACTATTCCCCTATTTAGGCCCTTTTTAGTTATAGCGGTTTAGCATTTAATGTAGAGTTTTGTGGGGGATCAGTCTTGATAACATCTTTCCCTTTCAAACAACCCCCTCCCTACCCCTTTAAGTATCATCTCAAGGGCAGAACCTCAGGCAAAACCCTTCTTGTTCCTTGGAGAATCAGCCATTTCACAACTTAAAGGTGAAGAGGGAGGGAGGCCAGTAAAGTTCACAAACAGCACATCACAGATGTAGTTATGATGAAGTCAAACCCGAAACATTTCAAGTTAAAGTAAAAGTTAGTTCAAGTCAAACATTACTCCAAACACAGACAGACACCAACCAGAGAAGAAACAGTAGAGAAGTGAAGTACTTCAGAACCCCCCTCTGAAGGACTTTAACTCTCTTCTGAGGACTGTGCCAGTTAGACCTGGAAGTAGAAAGGGGTTGAAGTCTTTTTTCAGTTATTAAATATTGTTGACTATTTCTCTAAGAGTCCTCCATTTGTTCCCCGCGCAACCAGTTCACCTTCCAAGCAGTTAGATAGTGCAAGGGCAGAACAAATGCCATGGTGGTCCACGCCTTAGTCACCTCCAGATTGGATTATTGTAATGCGCTCTACGTGGGGCTGCCCTTGAAGATAGTCCGGAAATTTCAATTGGTCCAACGGGCAGCAGCCACATTGCTAACTGGAGCGAATTACAGGGAGCGGTTAACCCTCTTGTTTAAGGAACTCCACTGGCTGCCATTCATTTTCCAGTCCCAATTCAAGGTGCAGGTTCTTACCTACAAAACCCTGAACGGTTTGGGACCTGCCTACCTGCGTGACTGCATTTCCATTTACGAACCCACATGATCTCTTCGTTCATCCAGAGAAGCCCTTCTCTCACTCCCGCCCCCTTTGCAGGTGCAACTGGTGAGGACAAGGAAGAGAGCCTTTTCTGTGGTGGCCCCTCAACTCTGGAACTCGCTCCCCAGAGATATTAGGCAAGCCCCCACATTGACAGTCTTTAGGAGGAGCTTGAAAACTTGGTTGTTCCAATGTGTCTTCCCTGAATAAAAGAACAGTAATTCCCTGATCTGACCAATTCTCTGCAAAATGTAATCTGAAGCACTTTATTCTACCTGTTGGGGCAATCAGCCCTACCTTACCATCTCAAACCCCTATCCAGACTCATTTTATTGCTGTCACATCCAGTGTTTTTAAATTTTTAAACTATTAGAATGAGCCCTGCCCACACTGTTGAGTCCTTGTGTTTTAAATGTTGTGTTTTATTGCTGATATGTTATTTATAATGGTTTTGTATTGCATTGTATTTTATTTTTTGTTTTATTTTATTGCTGTGTTGGATAATACTGATGTATTGTATTGTCCAGCTTGACCTCATGTAAGCCGCCCTGAGTCCCCTTAGGGATATGGTGGCAGGGTATAAATAAAGTTTTTTTATTATAATATTATTATATGTGGATTTTAGTATTTTTACAACCTTTATGTGTTTTAATTATTCCGTAACCCACCTTGAGCCACAAGGAGAGGTAAGAAATAAAATTATTATTATTATTATTATTATTATTATTAATCATCCTTTTTTGGTCATTCACTGTTGTTGCTCAGCTAATTTTCTTATCCTACTGCCTCTGGAGTGTAGGTGCAGCTTAATGGCCTTTTTTAAATAAATCAGTGCATCAGTGTATCCAATTCCTGTAGTACCACTGTACAACTTCCAGGATAGTGTGGCCCATTTCTAACCATCCTACCATAACCAATGCTGCTTATATCCCATCTGCTTCTGGACAAAAAGTACATGACTTCAGGATTGCTATCTTACACATTTTTAAAACCACTAAAAAAATCTTTTCTACCCTTTTAAAAGTTTGCATCTGAGTAAAGCCTTATAATTATGTTTTTAGTGTCGTCATTCTTCCTGCTTACGTGTCATTGAAAGAAGTGTAGAAATAATAGGCAGTAAAGATTATTGGCTACAGTGCAGCTTATTTATCAGCATTTCAACATCTATAGAAGCTATTGGACACTCTGCATGGGGAGCTGTGTTCAAAATTAGGAAGAGCAGGCATTTTGAGTAATAGATTGGAAGATGTATAAATACAATTTTGTTATTATTATTATTAATATTATTAATTTCTTACCTTCCTCATCCCAGGGATGGCGGCAGGGAACAGAAATATATTGTATTACAACATGAAAACATAGTTTCAGTCTGAAGGATGGTGACAAGTTCACCTACCACATTAATTATATGGGGATTATATGTAAATAAGAAATATATGAGAGTTAACACATAAAATTACAGCCATTTGGCAATTTTTAATCCAATGGTATGTGTTATGATTGATTTTGGTCAAACAGAGGGAATGCATGGGTGATATTATTTCTTCTAGCCCAGCAGTTATCCCTTAGGCATGTAAAAAGTGATTGGATGCTTGCAAGTGGGATGATCACACCTTATATCATCTTTTGACAACATATTAAACAGGGGTAGAAAAGCACAGACATCTTCATAACGTACAAGCCACAAATCTTCTCCATCAGTGCATTCACAGATGGAGTATTAAATAGCTTGTCACTGGAGGTACTTGAAATTCTGTACACAGTGTTTTTCTCTTTGTTTTCTTGATTGTATCATTTTAGCAAACAAATGTCTTGCATAGTGTGTTTTTACAAGGAAGGATGGTTTAATCATGAGGACAGCCCAAGCTTCTTGGAGATATTCTTGCTTTAAATGCCAGATTGGAAGGTTGGGACCAATGAGGGAAAGCACCACATCCGGTAGTCCTAGTTCACTGGGACACATTAATCACAGGTAGAGTAGAGTGTGAGGGAAAGTGACCTCAGCATAAACAGGTGGCAAAACATCAACTCAAGCAATGGTGTCCAGTTCTTCTATTACCAGTTCTAACAATCTTGCATAAAAAGTACTAATTAAATCATTGAGTTAATCTCTCTCTCTCTCTCTCTCTCTCTCTCTCTCTCTCTCTCTCTCTCGGCATTACTTTGCGAACAAAGATTCTTAGGAAGGACAAATCCCATGCTTTTTACAAGCGCGTTGATGATTAAAAAGGCCAATCTGAGATAGGCAAGTTCGGTTGCAGAAAGCACAGCAGGAAGCCTCCTTGGGTGATGTTGTTTCCACGTTGTGGTTCTTTCTGTGTTGTTGTTTCTCTTCGAGACCCATTTGGCGTGTCTTCTCGAAAGAGGCCGCAGCATTGTGGATAGTGCGTCTCTATGCCTCCCGATGGGAGGCCAGGGTGGACCATTGTTGGTGATCAATCTGGCCGAGCCTGAGATCTTGTTTCAGGGAGTCCTTATATCTCTTTTTGGGGTCGCCTCTCTTGCGCTGACCCGTGGCGAGTTCACCATAGAGTAGTATCTTTGGGAGGAGGTGGTCCTCCATCCTAGAGACGTGCCCTGCCCAATGCAGCTGTGTTCTCAATAGCGTGGCCTCAATGCTGGTGATCCCTGCTTGCTCAAGGAAAGCAACATTAGTCACATAGTCAGTCCAGTGTATATTTAGGTGTAGGCTCACTATAGCTACTCCTAAATGAAGATACAGAAAGCCATCTGGATATCACTAGGAATTTTTACTATAGGATACTAACATGCAAGAAGCCAGGAGTGCCGTTACAAGCTGGGGCACTCCCTTATATACCTTCCCCCACATTCGAAGAATCAACAACCCGCGCAAACCCCAAAGCCTGCGAAAATCTCCTGCTGGATTCACTGGCTCTCCTTTCCCAGGCAGGCAGTGCCATGTGCACTAACTGTTGATGATGTCAGCGGCCTTGAGTTTGGCTGCTGGAATCCAAGCACCAAATCTCAGACTCTGACATGACGCCTCCTTCCTCTTCCTGTGGGGGAAATCAAAACACAAAATGCTATACATGACCATTATCCAATGTGCCTCTATATTTTTTTTAACAAACTGCAGTGAAAAACCGGGTGTATTTTCCCTAGGTCTTTTGGCAGGTTTAATTGATATGTGACCCTTCCAATGAAAAGTGGGGAAAGTTTCTTTGAGGGCAACCCCAGTTTCAGGTTCTTAGTACTCAGCCAGACTAAATCTCCCTCTGCTAGCTTCTCCCCATCCTGCCTCTTCTTGTCTGCAAACAGCTTGTACTTCTTTTGTGTGCTTCTCAGCACCTCAACTATTTTTGGCCAAGCGGCTTGGATTTGCTTAGTCCAACCCCCTCCCTCTTGTGTTTCATCTTCCCAAATTGGCAACTATCTCAAATGGGGAGCAGCGCCCTGTGGCCGAGTGAACCGCTCCATTGAATGCTACCTCTGCATATGGGAGTAAATCAGCTCAGTTGTTTTGTTGGCTGTTTGTATAAGCTCGCAAAAACTGTCCCAGAGTTCTTTGTGTGCGTTCCACTGCTCTGTTCGTCTGCAGATGAAAATCTGTACTCAATCCTTTTTCAGCCCCCAGCATCTTTACAAATTCCCCCCAGAATCTTGCTGTAAATTGGACAACTCTGTCACTCACAATTTTATCAGGACACCCATGCAGTTTGTATATACAGTATGCTTGACATACAAATCGGCTAGCTTTTCAGCCAAGGGAAGCTTTGTTAGCGGTATGAAATGTGTTTGCTTTGAGAACAAGTCCATGACAGTCCATATGTATCAGAACCCCTTGCTTGTGGGCAGTTCTCCTACAAAGTCCATTGCTACGAATTCCCAGGGGTGGACCGGATCAACAACTGCTTGTAACAGTCCGTGCGGGTTGCCCGGGGGTGTTTTAGTCACTGCACAATTGTCACATTGAGTCACATATGATTTGATGCACTTTCTCATCCCTGGCCACCATCCCTGGGTAGCCAATTTTTAAAAGGTTTTTACTAGTTCAAAATGTCCAGCACTTTTATTATCACAGCAACATTTCATCAACTCATTTCGCAATGATTCTGGAATGTACAGTTTCTTCCCCACAAATATTAAGTCACCCTGGAGCTTGCACCACTCTTTATTTGGCTTCAACCATTCATCATTTTCATAAGCTTGTTTCAACTCCTTCTCCCAAACTCCCCTTTCTGTGGAAACCACAGTGAGATCTTTATCTCTTTTTCTCTGTGCCCTGGTTTGCATGGCTAGTCCCCATTGAGTGTCTGAAAAAACCTTTCCCCTGTTTTCTGGGGTGCTCCCCAGGGCAATCTTGGGGCAATCTCGAAAGAACATCTGCTAACACGTTATGTTTCCCTTTGAAGAAGTGCAGCTTGAAATTGAATCTACTGAAATACTCTGCCCATCGGATTTGTTTGGGGGATAATTTTTGCTGCGACTTCAAATATTGCAAGTTTCAATGATCACTCCAAACTTGAAAAGGAATTTTGCTCCCCTCCAGAAAATGCCGCCAGCATTCTAGTGCTTTCAGAATAGATAGGGCCTCTCTCTCCCACATGGGCCAATGCCTCTCCGTCTCCCCAAACTTCCTTGAGAGGAAGGCACAGGGTTTCAAAACTCCTTCATCATCCTTTTGCAGCAAAGCCACCCCATCAGTGTGATCTGATGCATCGCAGTGCAAAATGAAAGGCTTTGCTAGGTTGGGGTGTTGCAAGATTGGTTCTTTGATGAATCTCTTTTAATTTCTCGAATGCTTCCTGACAGTCTTTTGTCCATGTCAATTTAGCCCCTGGGGATTTCACCTTGGCAGTTTCCCCCCTCCCTTTGGTCTTTAGCAAATCTGTTAAAGGCAACGCAACTTGGGCAAAGTCCTTAATGAAGTCTCTGTAGAAATTTGCGAAGCTCAAAAATTATTGTAGTTGCCTTTGGGTCTTAGGTGCCTCCCATCCAACTATATCCTCTATTTTGGCTGGGTCCATGGCTATCCCCTTGGCTGATATTTGGTACCCTAAGAAATCTGTTTGTTCTCTATGGAATTCACATTTTGCTAATTTGGCATATAGCTTGGCTTCCCTCAGCCACTGTAATACCTGCCTCGCTAGTTTGACATGTTGCCCCTTGTCCTTACTCATGATCAGAATATCATCTAAAAAGACAAAAACTCCTTTGTTTAGTAAGGGGTGCAACACTTTGTTTATGAGCTGCATGAATGCGGCACCTCCCCCACTTAAACCAAATGGCAAAACACGGTAGGAATATAGCCCAAATGCACATGAAAAGGAGGGTTTCCACCTGTCTTCCGGCTTAATTCTCAGTTTGTGATATGCCTCAATTAAATCCAATTTGGTAAAAATATTTTCTCCTGACAGTTGTGTGACCAAATCCTTCACTAGCGGCAGTGGGTATTTGTTAACTGTGCTGATTGCATTTAGCCCACGGTAGTCCACACACAGTCTCAAAGACCCATCTTTCTTCCTATGGAACAAGACCATCTCCTCTCTTACATAACAGAGCATGCTTTTTGTTGTTATTTATTTTTGTCATTTCTCCATGCTAAAATGTATAGTTTCCCAGAATTTCCAGAAAACAAAATCAAATCACACTATAATACCTCCTTACCATTAAAGTGCTGGGTTGTTTTCTTCTCTAAATTACCTGATTGATGTGAAGGCTAATGAAGTGTCATATTAAGATGCTTCATCAGGCATTCAAATGTGTGTGTTTAATGTGGCCCATAGAACATGACTTTCTATGTCTTTCATATCATAAGACACAGGCAGTAAACTCAGCACAGCAGGGTTCCTTGAGAAAGAAACATGTAAAGAAATAGACTTTTGCCGAGTTACATTTGGGGGTATCAATGAAAACAGATTGTGTATCCTCTCATAAATAGGTATGATTGATATGCACATACAAACAGAGGAGTAGAAGATATTTACAATCTTGGTTGCCTAACTGTTCTCTTATGTATTTGCACAGATTAATAGCGAGGAAGGTGTTAATCCTAACATAATGTTTCCAGTGTATATGGTATTTTATAAAAATGCATACACTCAAATCATGCTGTTACATAGAGGAAGGCCCACAAGTGCTTCTCCTCAAACATGCCAGTGATATATATAAAATAAGGAATGACTCTGAAGGAGCGGGGGGGGGGGGGGTGTGACGGCCAACAGGGAGCTCTGGCGTGGGCTGGTCCATGAGGCCACAAAGAGTCAGAAGTGACTGAACAAGAAATCACAATTACGAACAATTAAAATTCACATCAATTTAATTGTTTGCAATCACACAAACAATTCAGTATATGGAGACACCAATTGCCTAATGAAATAAGAACATTCCTTTCCTTTCAAATTTCAGCACTTGAGACTGATGAAATAAGCCTTATTGCTCCCATAGAGTAAAATGAGTGATTGCTGCATATTTTAGCAGCCTGAGCAAAGCTAGGCTGATTTGAAGATTTAAACTGTAAATTTGAAGTGGAATTTTACAGTAATTCTTCCAGTTAACCTTGTTCTGTGATATTTTAGAGGAAAAGTAATATGTTCAAAAACATTCCATAGGGAAAGCAGTTCCCTTTTCGGTATAGAGAGGTGGGGAACAATGAAAAGTTTTGCTTCTTCCTCATTGAGTTTGACAGTTCAAAGTCAGGCTTGCAGGAAATGTTCCTCTGAGACACTTCCTAGTCTTGGAAACAAAAAAGGAACTGCTGCCTGCTTGCCCCCTGTAGTGGGGCCAAGCAGAGCCCTTGTAGAATTGGCATCTCCTATCTTTCCCTCTATCTGAAGAGAAAGCATTGCTGTTCCCCTCAAATTCACCTTCAGACTTCATCTCTATTTAAGCCTTGGCTGCAAAGGCCATTCTGCTTGGATAGGGGCTGGGGTTGGCAATTGCAAGAGGTGCAGAAGATGATGATGTGGAAAAGGAGGAACAGAGTGCATCTACACTTTAGAGTTAATGCAGTTTGACACCAATTTAACAGTCATGGTTCAGTGCTATGGGATCATGGGAGTTGCAGCTTGCTGAGGCATCAGCTCACATTGGTAGAGTAGGCTAATGACATTGTGAAACTACAGCTCCAATGATTCCATAACATTGAGTCATGGCAGTTAGTAATATGAAACTGAATTGATTATATAGCATAGATCTAACTTTAGTCTTTCCCAGGCATAGCTTCTCAAGTATTTTTTTATTTCACTTTTTTTCTTATCTTGATTTTACTCCAGGAAATGTCTGGCGTCTCCCTTTTTTTTGCTCCAGAATAATTCCTCATTTTTGTCTCTTTCTTTTCCTTATTTTTATTTCCTCCATATAAATTATCCCCCCTTCCTTTATTATTTTGATGTGACTTCAAGTCAAATTTGATTTATTTCAATCCTATCACAAGGTTTTCTTGCCAAGGTTTATTCAGAGAACCTTTCTTCTGAGGCTGAGAGTGACTTAAGTAACCAAGTGGATTTGCATAGCTAAACAGAGGTTCGAACACCATAACGTCTTTTTTGCCTTTGCCTTTATTTTTATATTTGTAGCTACTTTCCCCATGTTTAATTATATTTTGATGTTTATATGTGTTAGGTTTAATTTACACATTGCTATGCTTTTTGATGTTATGAGTCTGCTTTGGCAAAGAAAAAGCAGGGTACAAATACTAATACTAATAGTAATTCTTCAATTTCTACCACACAGAGCCAGACCTACCACTAGTTTCCACCTGTATTTCCAATGACATCTCTGAGAAGTGTGAACTGGGTAAAGGATATGAAACAGACACCAAGTGAGGAAAGTAGGAATAGCAGTTATTCCACTGGCACTGAAGTAACTCCATCTAGCTATTCTTTGGAGGGGGAGGAACTGATCACTTGGGCATTACAAACATTGCCAGTTCCAGACAGATTAGTATCACATCTCTAGAGAAGCAAATTTGTCCTTTTTCACTTCCACACAACCTGCCTACTTAAAGAGGTGTTTAGAAAAGCAGGACATGTCTTTAGGTGGACCGGTAGTAAGAAGGGAACTGCCTTCCCCATGGAATGTTTTTGGGCAGATTACTTTTTCTCTAAAACATCACAGAACAAAGTTAACTGGAAGAATTAATGCAAAACTCCACTTCAAATTTACAGTTTAAATCTTCAAATAAGCCTAGCTTGGCTAAGGCTGCTAAAAATACCTACCAACCACTCGTTTTACTTTATGGCAAAAATAAGGCTTATTTGATCAGCCCCAAGTGCTGGAATTTAAAAGAAAAAGAATTTTCTTATTATTTCCTTAGACAACTTATGTCTTCATATACTGAATTGTTTGTGTGATTTGCCACATTCTGCTTCAGACAGCCACCTCACTTAGCCTCACAATAGTGCCATGTAGGTATCATAGTTCATGTTAAAAGGGGGACAACTGGAAACAAAATGGACAACTACCTCAAGTATGGCATGAATGAAAAACCTCATAGGTGATACACTGCTTAGCCAAAGGTAAGGGAAACAGCACATTTTAGATGATGGAAGTCAGAATGTATTTTAAAAGTACTACCGTATATACTTAAGTATAAGCTGAATTTTTCAGCCATAGTTATTGATCATTTTATTTATTTATTTACAACATTTATATACCACCTTTCTCACCCCGAAGGAGACTCAGAGTGGCTTACAAGTTATATCTACATAAAAACATACTATATTATTAGCATAATACTAATACATCATTAATAATATTAGTATTATATAATATTATATTGTTGCTGGGGGAGGAGCTTTGATATTACAGGAGACAAGATGGAACTGTCTTCTCTGCTCCCTTCTTCACTGTGTCCCTAGAGCGGCCGTTGGTGGTGGAGGAAGGGCTCTGATGCTACAGGAGACTCTGTTTTACTCTGGTTTTTTTATTACATTTATCATTCCACTCTATTATTATACTGACACGAAAAAAGTATGACACAGCAAACAGGATATATTTGTTGCACTCCAGGCTAGAAACAAGCCCTCTGACTTAAAAACACCACACAGCTGAGTAAAAATGCCAGCAGTTTCTTGTAGGTAATTTAAAAAGCATTAGCAGTAAAACACTCCAAAAAATAGGTAAATTAAAGTTGGTAGAAAGATAAGCAGAAACAAATAATCCAGGAAATAAATCCATCAAAGTACATGAAAAAAACCCAAAACAGAAACTTCCAAGCTAAAACTCCAAATCATTAAATCCAAAAAGGTATAACTTGAATCTTTCCAAAGCAAGGCAGCATGATTCGCCACTACATCTTGATCCAATTCCAAATGTTGCTTCATCTGACCCCAAATTCTGTACTTGGCAGTTTTATCCCCTAATCTATTCTAAATCCACAGCAGAAACTTGTTTCTATTCAGCCTCAAATTTGTTTTCATGTTCTCTTTCAGCCTGGCAGAGCACAGAAGAGATTGTTGAACAATTCTGTTTTGTTTGATGACAAGCCTTCTATCTTAGCTCATAAACTTCTGCAGCTGGGCCAGGTGCCGAGCTTTTCTCAGGCTCAAAGGCCTGAGAATTCTCTTGTAGCAATACAGGCCCACTTCCGGAGACCACCCCATCATCTCCAAACTCTTCAGGAACATTCTCATCAGCAAAGACACTTTGAACAGGAATCTCATTGTCATTCGCTGCATCTAAAACACCCTTATCATTAGAAACAGCATTGTCATTGTCATTCTCAACATCATTAACAGCAGCATTATCCTGCCCAACATCCAGAGAGCCCTGATCATTGCATACAATCACAGGCTGAATTCCTACACTATGCTGGATTTTGTATTACAAAATTACCGGTGAAACACTTGTGATGTATTTTCGAATACTACATACTGTGTGATGTATTTTCGAATGAGGCGCATAGATCTAAGTAAGGTGGCCTTTTGAAGTTGACAGATCATGATTTTGTCAATGTTTACTGTTTATTGTTGTTATTACATTTATTATTTTACTCTATTTACTGTTATTACATTTATTATTTTACTCTATTCATCATCATTACATTTCCATTATTTTACAGTAATTATTATTATTGCATTTGTGTGGTTTTACTCTATTATTACTGTTATTATTACATTTCCATTATTTTACTCTATTCATTATCATCATCATCATTTATTGCATTTACATAGTCTTACCTTAAATTACAGTTTTATGTAAATATTCAAAAACATTTAACATACTGATGCCTCAATTAATGTAATTTTATTATAATCTATTTTTATTTTGAAATTATCAGCAGCTGCTGAATTTCCTCCCCCTCCCCCTGCTTATACTTGAATCAAAACCTTTTCCCAGTTTTTGTGGTAAAATTAGGTGTCTAACCTTATATTTGGGGAGGTTTATACTCAAGTATATACAGTATATTACTTAAAAATTATTTTATATCATGTATTTGGGGGGGGGGGATGTAATGAATTTGGACACCTGAAATGAGATTATTTTCTCTCTTGCTAAAATATATGACCTGAATAAGCTTCATACGAATCCTGCTTTCTCCTCAACTATGCCAGCTGTGTTGGGCAGGGTGTGTGTTAGATTTTGTATAATGGTTAGGATAAAAATTGTCATGTTTTTATTAAGTTTGTCTTAACTTATTCTTTTTTCCCTTTGCATCTATCTTCACATTATCTACTATTATTCAATTTGCATCCCTGCTTCTTCAGAATCTATTGTCACTGTAGATTTGGACATTTCTTTTTCAATTTATTATATTCCAGTTTCTTATGTTAAGTTTGTAACTTTGTTAAATAATTTATTTCTAGTTTTTCTCTTTCGCTAAAACATCAATTCAAACTAAAGGGAGAAAAAGAGCTAACGTTACCATATTCCTTATTACCATATTCTTTATTACGTCATGGCGCCCTATGGCTTTCCCCACCTATTAAATACAGGCTTCCTTTTCTTGTAAATTACCACCAAGTTGGCTTCAGTCTACTCATATGAATTTTAGACCACCAGGATACCTTGTTATTACCAACCTGATTAAAATAGTTCAAACTCAGGGCCATTGCTTCCTTGGTTTATTCAATCCACTTGTGATGGGGGTCTTCTTTTCTGACTACTTTCCATATTACTAAGGATTACTATCTTTTCTAGCCAGGCTTCTCATGATACATCTAAAATATGACAGTTTAGTCCTCTTGGCTTTTAGGAAAAGTTAAGGCTTGGTTTGCTCTAGGGCCCATTTATTTGTCTTGTTGACAGCCCGTGATGTCTAAAGAACTCTCCTCTAACACCATGTTTTAAATGAGTTGTTTTCCTTTCTGTCAACTTTCTTCATTGTCCAGCTTTCACAACCACAGACAAAAATACTATGGCATGGCTAATACTCATTTTGGTATTTATTGATACCATCAATATAAACCTGCAGATATGTAACAACATTTGCTGTTGTATCTTTCAGATGTACCAATGCTTTTAAAACAACAAACAGGAAATAATATTGTGATGAATAAAAATATAAGATGTATGGTTTGAATGGAATTGTATGAAAGATGTATGGTTGGGAGCTAGAGAGGCCATCCTAAGATAAGGACTGAAAAACTACAAGAAGGAGGTGAAGGATTCATAGACTGTAATTAAAAGTTGCTGATGAGAACTGTGACAATGATTAACTGTTGACATTGCTGACTTGATTAACTCTTGGGGGCAAAACTGCTTGGAGAGAATTTGCTTGAAGAATGGAGCCTTCCGAGATCTTTTGGAGGGCCAGCCCAGCCCCTAACAGTTTCCCATGACTCATTTAATGGGGTTCTCCTTGGAGATAACATGTGGATTTAGTGGTACATATACGGATAGACTTCATGGACCACAGCTCCAACCACATTTTAGCAACACTCATAAATTCTTTGTCATTCACAATTTTGTTGAAGATCCAATCTAAGAGAGAAAGCATATGCATGAGATTAAGATTATTTTTTTTAGGTCTTAAGGGAACATTTCACACATGTACATGTAATGGAATTCAAATATCATTCAGTGAGAGAAGCTATTTCAGGGAGGTACTTCTCGAAGAAGAGAACCATTAAAGAATGCTTGTGATTACTAATCTCATCCCCACCCATCACTTCTCCTCTTGCAATATTATCCTAAAACACCCCCCTAGGAACAATCCACGAAAATAAACACATGTGAAACTACTAAGAAGGAAACTAGAAAGGATTTTGAGCTAAAATGCAGCAGACAAATGAACTGTTCAGTACTAGCATTACATTTTCACTCCAAATCCCACCTTTCCTCATTGCTATCTTTCAACAAAATGAATGGGCACTTGGGATTTGGATACTTATATTTCCATTCAAGCCTTTAGATAAAATTTCATCTGCCCTCCAGTAGAAATGGGATGGAAATACAGGGCTATTACAATGAAAACCTGATTTATTGTGATGGTTGTTTTGCGTTGCTTTTTGTTGGTTTGCTTAACATCATTCTGCTTAACATTAAGCAGAAGATCAGCTTTCATCATGACAAGAGACTAACTCAAGCAAATGTAGCCCAATCAAAGCAGAAAGCAAAGAACAGACTAACATTTTGCCAAGACATTGTTATCACAAATTTCAATGTGATAAGACAAGACACAGCAAGGCAATTCTTTTCTGTTTGAGGGGAAATTGCTGCTGTGCTCTTAATTACTGTTAATGCAAACAGATCAGTTCTGTTGGAAGTACTTTGAAGCTCAGTGACAACCCCAATGGGAAGTACAAGAATTCACAAGCTACCATGTTTATCATATTAGTGGAGAAGAATAAAATAATCTGACAGACATCATGGAGGGAAAGAGTTCAATCTTAACAGTCAAAATACACCTCTAGGACAGATAACTACACAATTTTGTTCACATGGTCCTGATAGTGTGCTATACTTGGCTGATTTCACAATATTGTTCTTTCATCATAATCAAAGGGATCAGAGCACTTAATGGATGACAGGAACAATGTTGAAAAGACACGATGGGCTCAAAATAATTAAGATGCATTTGAAACGGGAGAAGGATATTGCAAAAATCTTTCCTTTCTGAAGCTTTAGTACTCCACTTCAAAACCTCCAAAAGCAATGGTTTATTTTTTAGAAAAAATTTCCACTAGCAGTCAGAACAATCCCCAGGAATGTAGAACGGATCCTTCAATCTGCAGGATGTCTAGGTGTCATCATGTATTCCCACTCAACTAACATTAGTGTTGCATAGATTCCATACTTTCAGTAACTGTATTTTCCCAACTCCTCTCAACTCATCACATTTATCATATTTCTTTATCCTAAAATTCCCCTTTCCAATGAATTACATTATCACATGATATGTCCAAAATAAAACAGTTAAGTAATCTTCAACTGTAGTGATAGCTCAGGCTTAATTTGCTCTCAGAGATTTTTATTAGTGTATTTAATTTTGTCAGTATATGTATAATTTTCTTAATTCTAGGCAAAATTATTTAACAATGCTTAGTAGGGCTATGCAATTGATAAAAATGTATCAAAGGTCATTACAAAATTAGGGTGCACCAGGGTTTTATTTCTAAAGTATTTGTAGAGTATTATTAATAAACATTCCATTACTATTATGATGGCAATGAAATTTCTTTACTATTTCATTAAAGTAATTGCATGCATGGGGGGGGGGGCGCTTCCGGGGCTCCTCCCTCCCTCGTTGTTAGAGCTCTTGTGGTGAAGCTTGCTGCAATGGTAGAACACATTAACCATTGTTACCACCACAAAGTTTCAGAACGAATTTTTGTTTTTACCAAAAAACATTTTTACAAAACCAACTACAAGAGCTATATCCTGGAATTTCTCTATAAGTACACAACATAACGAGGGCATCACCCCCCAGGTTTCAGAAAGATTAGCACATCTCCTGATTTTGGGGATTTTTTTCCCCCAAGGAAACATCTTATTTAGCTGCTATGGCTGGTTGGGGTGTGGGGTGGGGCACGTCAGGGACAGGGCTGGGAAAGGGCAGGTGGCGTTGGGCTGTGAACATACTTGGAAGACAGGACACATTTACCACTGCAAGCAAAGCCATCAAGTTTCAGGACATTTATCAAACTAAATTAGGCTCTGGGTGGGACCAGGCTCCTGCTCTTGCCCACTCCTCCTCTGCCTCCTCCTCTGGTGGGGCATGTTTCAATCTGTCCCAGGCCAGGAGCTGGAAAAGCAAGAGTTAAACAAGTGGTTGCACACAGAGATCACACTAGCTCTAGAAAAAAGCAGCTAAGACAACTTGTGCCAGAGTTAAACAAGTGGTTGTGTGCCTTTTGCTAGATTATACACAGAGAGCTCACACTAGCGATAGAAAAAACAGCTAAGACAACTTGTGCAAGAATTAGACCAGTGGCTGTGTGCTTTTTTTTTTTGCTGGATTATGCACACAGAGATCACAGTACAAAATGCTGCCAAGGCAAGTTGTGGTTGGGTAAAACAAATGGTTGTGTGCATTTTGATTCTATTCACAGACAGCACACAGCCCAGGCAGTAACCCTCAAAGATTCCCTAAAATGCACAAAAAATTATAATAGTTTTAAGGCAAAAAGGTGCCCACCCACTCCAAAAAAGAATAAGCAAGCCTCTGCCTGCCAGTGCCTATCTCAGTGTCTCTTCCTCTTTCCCCGGCATGAAGAGTCAGTCTCAAGGGAAGTTTGGCTTCGTGGGGGAAATCTGTCTGACATGAGAGACTCTACTAGTGTCAGAGAAGCATGCAATCTCACAACCACAGAAGGGAGGTGAGTGCAGCACCTCCCAAGAGGAGGTGGGTGCAGCATCAACTAACCTTAGGGCCATAAAGGATATTCAGATGTATTCTTATCATCTTCATTTTGGGATTCCCTTGTTGGATTTTTCTTTTTGGTAAAAAAATGATGAAGGAGGTGTTGCATCAAAAATTGCATTTTTGGTGCAAAAACCCAATGTATTATATACTTACCCCCTTCATTGCATTGTCATCCAAAATTCCCAAAATGTAAAGCAGTTAGACTATGATTCTAGAGACGAGCATTCAGATTCATGCTTTGCCATGCAAACCCATTAAGTGTCCTTGGACAACAAACACTCTCTCAACCTTAAAACAAGGCAATAACAAATGCTCTCTGAATGTATCTTGCCAAGGAAACACCATGATAGGTTTACCATAAGTTGGAAATGTCTTGAAGGCACACAACAACAGAAAAACAACAATCTTCTCAGTGAAGGTAATTATGAGTGGTTTACACCTGAGTATGTATGAGAGAGAAAATAAAATAAGCAAACACTTTTTTCATTATCCTTCAAATAGGGAGGCAATGCAATCCAAAGTAGCATTTTGTAACTTTCGAAGCAAAAGCCAGGAGTTTGTTTCCTTTAGGTTCCTTCTTTATAAATAACCACAACCCAAAATGACCTATCAAATTTGCCAAAGAGTAATCTATAGAAATTGGATGAGACACATAGGAATTTAAAAGAAATTAAATAAAACAGGGGCTTAAAACATAGATAATTGCTTCTGGAGCTGTTTTTGAAAGGGGAAAATGGACTCTTAAATGAGCATGTGGGATAATCTAATTCATATTAGAGACCCAATCACCATTCTCTATGCACAGTGCTGCTACAGGCTGATGTATTAACAGAACCACAGTGCAGCTTGCATTTAACACACTCTGTAATTGAGTCTTTATTCATTCCTTTGTAGGATTACTTATAATTGGAATGGGGCTCTCGGTCATTTGGTTGTGGCCTGCCACAGGAGAGAACATGCAGCCAATTGAATTAAGGCAAATGTGCAGCAGCCAGAGAATTAAACCACAGAAACTTAAGTGAAAATGAAAGGAACATGATATTAATTTGGGAGGTGAACTATATATTTGCTGTATATCAGACCTACATTGAAAAGCCAAACACCCATTCAGTAGAGATAAATAGCAGATCCAAAAACTACAGGGAAAGCAGTGAATGTGAACAAAAATAATCTTCCATAGTCATGTTGTTGTAGCTATAGCACCTTCAATCTATTTTCCCAATTTACAAGGCCCCAAAGGTTAATCTGTAATGGGATTTGCCCTTGCCTTCCTCTGAGGCTGAGAGAATATGATTATCCAAGGTCATCCAATGGGCATCCAACACTCTAACCATTACACCACAGTGGATCTCATTTAAAATAATAGGAAGATTATAGATAATTTAGGAGGCATATGAATACTCTTTAGGGCAACTCCATTTTGCCAAATCTGGGTATCTGTGCATGGATCTAATATGCAACAATATTTTGAATATAGGTTTTTTTTCTGAGTTTCTTGCATGCACAAATATCTTCATGTGAGAACCTTAAAACCAAATGGATGGATATCACCCATGATAGCAGACAAAGGTAAAATAACAGGTTTGACAATGTCACTCAGATACAATGACTTTCAGTCATAATCCCAGTCAAATGGTTCAACTGTCGAAGTGCTAAAGTTGCTTTTGATTTTTAACTGTATTTTGAAGCCATTACAGCTATCAATTCTCTCGTCTTCTCAGGAAAAAACTGGTGACAGAAGATGCAGCCAAAGGAAAACTGAATCCATGTTCTATGACTGCAATCGTTTACTAATAATATTCAAAGGAAAACAAATTACCAATAAGTATTTTCATCCAGGAGGCAGCCAACCATTTAAGCCAAATTATAACAAATTTGGAAATTTTATTTCTTCTTATATTCAGCAGTAATATGTGTGAATACATTAGAAAGCTTCACATTGGATGAGACCTTGATTTTAACGGTCATTGTGCACATATAATTGGGAGGAGGATTACAGACCAAATAATTAGCTTCTCTTCAAGTTCAAGATTGTTTGAATAAGGAAGTGTTTTAGGGGGCTCCTAACATTAAATTAAAAACATAAATCATGCATTAGATTCTCACAAGCTGAACATTTCCAATCTAGTCAGCAGATGGAGTCTATCACCAGATGGATAAATTAAGCTGAACAGTACAAGAAGCTTTTTTGCTGATTATTTTTCTTGGAATGTATGGAACAAAAGATGTCAGAACAGTGAGTGCATACACGTAGGTAAGGTTGAAATGTATTGCCACTGTCAATAGTGTTCTCAGCATCAGGAGAAATGATGCAAATATATAAGGTCCACATCCATGAAGTCCTTCTCTACACTATCTTCTTTTCTGGTCTGTGTCTACTTATGCATTTGGTTTAAATGGTATGTAATATTTGAACTAATTCATCCATTTAGAATATAGTGTATTTCTGCACTCTTTTGTATGAATACAGAATATTCAAGCACTATGTATATTTAAAATGAGCACATTTTTTCTATTTGAATTTATCAATAACAGCTGGTGCTCCATATCCATGGGTTCGATATCCATGGCTTCAACTTTACATCACTTGAAAAAAAGTTATTTACAAATCCAAAAAGAAAATCTTGATTTTGTCATTTTTATAAGTGGCACCATTTTATAATGCTATTGTGTATAATGAGACTTGAACATATACAGATTTTGACATCCACAGGAAGTCCAGAAACCAACCCTAGCAGAAACCAAGGGCTCAATGTGTGCATCCTACACCCCCAAAAGCCACAATAGTCTAACAATGTGTACATATTTATTTATTTATTTCGAGCATTTGTATGGGTCCTTCTCACCCCTGGAGGGGGACTCAGGGCGCTTTTACAACAGGCAAACATTGGCAGTGGAACATAAATTAAAATAGATGGTTATGGTTAAAACAACAATTAAAAACAGTTATAAGTTAGGACCGTATCATACAAAGGAGGCAAACGGGCATTGATGCATTACATTGTATGCATCCCATTGATGGTCTGCATCCTCTCTGTGATTAATCTTTTCCCAGAGACTAATAGCCAAAAGCTATCAATATCTACCAACTCTGCTATATTCCTGTCACCCTTCTCATGTCAGAATATAGGTGGTAACATTGATCACATGACTGTCATGGAATGGTGGCTTTGTGTGATAAAGTCTATAGCAGGGCTGTCCAACTTCTACCGGACCGGGGGCCTGACTTCCGGTCACTGATCACCTGGGGGGGGCCTTAGGGTCTGCCTCCGTCCTGGCTCCGCCCCTCTCCTGATCTGCCCTCCCTCCCTGGCTCCACCCCCTCCGCCCCTTCCCTGCTGGGATTTATAGTTACCACACAAAGAGCATCCTGAACTCCGCCAATTATGGAATGGAATCAAACTTCCCACACAAAACTCCCATAACCAAGAGAAAATACTACAAGAGTTTGATGGGTATTGAGTTTTGAGTTGTAGTTCACCCATATCCAGAGAGCACTGTGGACTCAAACAATGTTGATCAGGACCAAACTTGGCATGAATACTCAATATGCCCAAATGTGAACACAGATGGAGTTTGGGGAAAATAGACCTGACATTCTGGGATTTATAGTTAAACACAATCGAAGAGCATCCTGAACTCTTGCAACAATGGAATTGAACCAAACTCTCTGGCATATTGAATTCTCATTACCAACAGAAAGTACTGAAAGGGTTTGCTTTGGGAATTGACCTTGAGTTTTGAAGTTATAGTTCACCTACACCCAGAGAGCACTGTGGACTCAAACAATGATGGATCTGGACAGGAGAAGGAAGGAAGGAGTGGAAGTGAAGGATGGAAGGGAATGGAGGGAGGAAAGGGAGGAGGGAAAGTGAGAAGGAAGAAAAGATAAAAGGGTGGCAGGAAAGGAAGAAAGGAAGGTAAAAGAGGGGCAAGGAGGAGGAGAACAGTTGAAAGGAAGGACGAAAGGGTGGGTGGGTGGGTGGAAGGAAAGAAGGTGAAAGAGAGGGACGGAGGAAAGAAGGAAAGAGTGGAAGGAAAGGGAGGGGGAGTAGAAAGAGAGAGAGAGGGAAGTGGGGGGAAGGCTGGGCGATGGAGGCGAGTGTGCTGAGGGCCTGAGCACCTCTGGAGCCACGTAGCAGCAGGAGGAGGAGCGAGCGAGAGGGAGAAAGAGAGAGAGGGAAGGGGCAGGGAAGGAAGAAGGAGGAAAGGGTGGAATGGAAGGAGGGAGAGGAATGTTGCTCACCATAACGCTGAATGCTTCCTTGCAATAACTCCTCCCTGGGAAGGAGGGAGGAGGATGAGAAGGAGGAAGGAGCTCTGCCGAGCCACATGGAGCGCCCATGCGGCCGGGTCGTCTTCCTGTTTGCTGCCAAGGGGCAGGGCCCGAGAGACGTCACTCCCTCCCATTGGCCCCTCCCTCAGGAGAAGAGGAGGCGGCCAATAGAAAGCCAAGGGTGGGACCAAATAAAAATAAAATAATATTTTTAATCGAAAAATATTTTAAAAATATTTTAAAAATATATTATTTATTGCAGGAGGGTAAGGGGCCGTAGCCAAGGGGCTGGGGGGGGGCGTGTATGGCCCCAGGGCCACCTGTTGGACAGCCCTGGTCTATAGTATCCAGCCCGTGGATTGTGCAGCCAAAGGGGATAGTGCTGGACTACAATTCTAAGGGTGCAGAGTTGGATTGGTTGCAGGATTCCATAGCATTGAGCCATGGCATCAAACTACACAAATTCTACAATGCACCTTAAGAGACCAGAGTTTGATTCCCACTTAGCCACTGAAGTCACACAACATGCAATTCACAGTATCAGAGGAAGAAGTAGATTCCTTCCGAACAAATTTTAGCAAGAAAACCAGTCTTAGGGTTGCCATAAATTTGAAATGACCTGAATGCACACAACAACAACCACTGCCATATCCATGAATCATATACTGCATATAGAGCACAGAAATGTTTTTGAAAAGGAATCCACTGGGGCAGCTGTTTTGCACTTTCTTACCTTTTGTTTTCACTCACAGAGTGGACTTTGATTTCTGTAAAGATGTGAAGAAATCTCATCACTCCTGAGATGTTAGTCAAGATTTGCCTTCTTGCCATCATAAGACATCTTTAAGATTTCTTACTTCATTGTCAGATATTCAATAACCACAACAAAATTAATCACTATCATGACTGCCAAGGGATTTCCATGGCTGAGGAGAGATGGGAACCCTGGTCATCAGAGACATAGTTCAAAGCCAAATAGTTCAAATGGCCAAATCTGACTAAATAGAACTAAAATCTGCAGAAAAGCTTGTCATCCTTCCCATATGACAAGTATATAACCATCCTTCCTATATAACATTTTACAATTTTCCCTTGCTAAGCTTCCAAATGCCATATGTGTAATGTAATCTGCTCCGAGTCCCCTTCAGGGTGAGAAGAGCAGAATATAAATAAAGTGTATTATTATTACTATTATTCTCCATAGAACTAAAACCTTTGTAACAGACCCATTAGAACAGGAGTGCTCATTAGGTAGATCACGATCTACTGGTAGATCGCGTAGGGCATCCTGGTAGATCGCAGGCAGGGCAGGAGGAAGGCTCAGTCCCACCCCGCAGGCTCCTGACGCTGCCCAAGTGCTGCCATCCCTGGGTTATCTGAGGTCCTTTTCCACACAGTTGAAAAAAATTTCATGTTATCTGCTTTGAATCAGATTATATGGCAGTATGGACTCAGAAAACCCAGTTCAAAGCAGATATTGTGTTATATGTTTCACATTTTTGTAGTGGGTAGGTAGATCATTTTGACTTGGTTGTTTTATAAGTAGCTCGCATGCTGAAAAAGTGTGAGCACCCCTGCATTAGAAAGACCCCAAAAATCAGTAGAACAGCACATTATTAAAAGTCCTCAAAGTCAGTGCTAACAGTGACTGTCACTAGTAAGCATTGAAGACAGGGCAACCCAGATCCATTTACACAACACGGTTATAGTGCTGTCATTTCAGTATACCAACTTGTGGAATCCATGGATTTGAAGTCTCTATTCTGTCACCAAACTACAATCCCCAGGATTCTATATAGCATGGAATGAGAGTGCTTAGAATGTTCCCATTGCAAGGATAAATTCTTACATTTCCTTTTCTTTTCATGATTGAAAAATCTAACTCTACCATAGCCATCATCAAGAGGACAGCTGAAAATGGGGGGGGGGGGGTTAAATGCAAATATTAGCTCTAACTCTGCTCTCTGTTTTCTGTATCTCTGAATAAATATACCAGAGAATAATGAAACCCGCTTCACATAACTGGAAACACGGTGACTGCTAATACAACCAGATTAATATATTTTCACATAGAAAGTAGAATTTATTTCTTTTTTTCATTTCTGCCAAAGGAGAAACCTCATCGAAAGATGTCTTTCATGATCCTCAATCAATGAGGCCTCAAAAAGAAAAAGAAGCTTACTTTCCCCTGCAACATGTGAAAGTTACAAGAGCCATTTTAGTATTGTGATGGTGAACTTCACACACCCTGTATGACTTTGTACTCCATCACAAATCAGCCTTACTGAGAATGGTTGACAAGTTTTGGAGAGTCATATGTGTACTAGTCTGGTTTAGAATTTTTACCACCTATAAAAAGCAAGTAGCATCAAAAGAAGACAGACTGCTTTTCTCCCATATGAGTGTATGCCTATATTTTGAGTATTTCTGTGGAGGCTCTTCTCTCTTTCCTAGCAATGTCTTTGGTTCAATCTGGTAGGAACAAAGGAGAGGATGTTCTGTGAACTTCAGATGTTTGTAAATGCATCTTAATGTCTGCTTGCTTAAGCGGGGGTGTTTATTGTGTAATTATATTTGTCACCTTTTAAATATATAACTGCTTTCTATACTATTGTTAGGATTAATTCCATTTCAACTTTTGCATCATGTGATTTATTTCAGCTGAAACTTTTTAAACTTTTAAAGCCTTAATTAAATACAGGCAGCCCACTATATCCATATGTCCTGTATCTACGGAGGTCATTTTAACTTTGATATTTTATACAAGAGATTCTATTTTCCTAAGCCATTGCATATAATGAGACTCAAGCATTCAGGGATTTTGGTAGCCATAACTGGGGATGGTGGATGGGTCCTGTAATCAAATGCAGTGGATAACAAGGTCTCACTGTATAGTAAATCAATCTATTCAATATATCTATCTTTATAATGTTGTAAAGCAAAGTTTTGAGGTTTTGGGAAAGATTAGCTGTTTTCAAAAAAATGTTGTCCAGGGGCCACCCAACTGTATTTACGGAGGCTCTTTCCATGTCCCAACATAGGAAATTGCTGCACAAATTCTACCATACCACATGGGATTACAATTTTACAAAAACTACTCAGACCCTCCTAGAAAACTGCAGCTTCTATGTGGAGTTTCAGGGCAGGAAAAGTAGATGGCCGATGCAAAAGTGTCTATTTCAAGGCAGAGTCCTTGCACCAACCTTGTTTAACATCTTTACTAACAACCAGCCACAACTACCACTCACAAAGCTTTATATATGCTGATGACCTTGGTCTAACAACTAAAGTAAAAGACTTTGAAACAGTTGAAAACCATCTTACTAATGCCCTGAAAGATCTCTCCTGCTACAACAAAGATAACCACTTGAAGCCTAACCCTGTCAAGACAAAAGTGTGCACTTTCCATCTATTTATCATGAAGCCAACAGGAAATGGAAAGTTTCCTGGTAAGGCCAAGAGCTTGAACACCGTTCTCACCCTAAATATCTCGGCATCACCTTAGACTGAACACTGTGCGAACCCCAAGCAAAAAGTAGCTGCACTCAATAACATCCTGCAGAAACGTACTAATTCTGTATAAGGTGCAGACCCAAAATTAATAAGAACATCAGATGTGGCCTTGTCTTACTCAACTGCTGAGTATGCCTGCCCTCTCTGGCAGAAATCTGCCTGTGTGACGCAGGTGAATATAGCACCAAATGAGACATGTAGAATAATCACAGGATGTCTTAAATCTAAACCTGTCGATAGACTCTGTAAGCTAGTTGGCATTGCCCTCCCTCGTGTGTGACAGGAAGTTGCTGCCAATTGTGAGAGAAATAAGGTTGAACACTTTGAAAGCCACCCACTATATGGCTATCAGTCTCCTCTCGTTAGACTTAAATAAAGTAAAAGTTTTATGAGAACCACCACTCCTCTAAATGTTCCTCCAACAACAGGAAGAATATCCCTGTGGGCAGCAAAATCAGGCAATTTCAACTGGATCCCGCCCCGGAGGGTCTTACTCCAGGAGCAAACCATGAATGTGCATTTTCACTGGCATCAAAAGTAAATGCAAACAGGATTGGTGTTAAAATGCTGAATGTTAACATAATCCAGCATAAAAATTCAGCTCTGACACTGCATCAAGTCACAGCCAAAAAGAAGAAGAAGAGAAAAACGCAGCTACTTTCCATGGTATGTCTTTTAAATTTTGCTGAGAATGTGGTTTCACAGAGTAGGCATTATCTAAATTAACATTGTTTCACACTCAATTTGTTGTGCATAGTTTACTCTGCCTTTCATGCCAATTAAATTTCAAAAATGCTTGGTGTGCAGGATCGAGGGAGATCTAAATGAATTAAATTGGAGTCTAATTGTACTATAGGGCAACTGTAGCTCTGCTGGTTTACGCCATGGTCTCCAGTAATGCATGTGTGCTTTAATAATTCACAGCTGTAATGCAGCCATTGCATAGGGTCAACTGATGAAGACTATTTCCACAATTGTCGTTGCATGACAGCTGATGCCGTCAAGGTATATAAATGTCACAGGGAAACAATTATTTTTTAAAATAACAACAACAATTTTCATATTTTGTAGATGACCAAAGGCTATGCTTTTTCCGTTCTCTGTTTCCCATCTTATAGGAATCCAAATGATGATCAAGACTTTCACAGAAACCATAGCTGGAACATATTCAGTGGAAGGTGACCAAAATGGTAGGTCTGAAATTCAAGCCCTAATTGGAATTGTTTAGAGCAGGGGTGCTCAGAATGGTGATCGGGATCACCAGGGTGATCTTTGGGCCTCATCCTGGTGATCTTCAGGCCCCGACCAGGCTTTTTGCAGTTTGTCCTCTTCACGCGCCCCTGCACGCTGCAAAGAAGTCCTCCGTCGTTGCTGCTCCCTGCTCCCTGCTCCCTGCTTGCGCGCCGCCTCCAAAAGCTGCAGAGTCCAAGAGGCAGAATGGGCCCCCTCTTTTGGATTCCTCCTCCTCCCTCCGTCCTTCTCCAGCCACTCAGAGTTGTAGGAGACCAAAGGGGGCGAGCCTGGATGACGCGATGCATGGCTGGCCCCACGCACATGCGCAGAAGCGCCCATTCTGCCTCTCGGACTTCTCGTGAGCTCTTGGAGGCAGCACACATACTGGCAGCGTGGAAATAGGAGCAATGACGGAGGAGGAGAAGAAGGACGCTTTGGGGTCATTTCCTTACCGCATCTCAAAGGTCGGTCTTTTTACTTTGGGGTGGGTGCTTGATTGTTCTGTGGCATGTCTCTTTGTTTATTTTTAATGTTTAAAAATGGCCTTTTAGCTCCAAAGCCTCTCTGCTTGTTTTGTTCCTTGAGAAATATATGTTGGGGAATATGGAAATGTGGGAGAAATGGGGTGGTTGGATGTATTTATGCATGCCCCTTTGTTTACCTTGCTGAGTATTAAATGGCCTTGCAGTTGAAAAGCCTCTTCTTACTTTCTGGCTGATAATATGTGTGGTAATATGGCAGTGTGGGAGAAATGGGGTAGTTGGATGTATTTTTATGCTCTGTTTTATATTGTTGTTATTAAATTGAAATGTTGATGTTTTATAACTTCATTTTATGTAAACTGCCCCGAGCCTGCTGGAAGGAGCGGTACATAAAAATGAATAATAAATAAAAATAAATAAATAAGAAAATAGTTATACGTTTTACATTTCTGGGTAGGTGATCTTTGGGACTTGGTTTTTTAATCAGTAGCTCCCATGCTGAAAAAGTGTGAGCACCCCTGGTTTAGAGTATATTTAGCCTGAAGAAGAGGGGATTGAGAGGTGATATGTTAGCCATATAAAAACACAGTATGACACAGCAAACAAGATATATATGCTGGATTTTGTATCACAAAATCACAAGTCGAACACTTCCCAAGCGGTTAGGACGGTGTGATATATTTTCGAATGATGCACACAGTTCCTAGTAAGGTGGCCTTTTGCAGTTAACAGATTGTGATTTTGTCATTGTTTATTGTTTCCAAATGGGCTACAGAATCAAAGTACAAATGAACAGTCACAGAAGCAACAGAAATATACAATGCTAGAAAACCGCACAATCATCATTTGCTCATGCTTGTCCTAATCAGTATTGAATTTCCCTTGGAAGAACAGCTTCACAGTCTGTGCCAGTGGTTTTGAACCTGTGGGTCCCCATGTGTTTTGGCCTACAATTCCCAGAAATCCCAGCCAGTTTACCAGCTGTTAGGATTTCTGGGAATTAAAGGCCAAAACATCTGGGGAACCACAGGTTGAGAGACATTGGTCTATGCTCTTTTATCTGACCTTGTCCTAAGAAGTAAAAGTTTTTTCTGAGGCCTGGATTCTGCAGTATAAGCGGGTATGTCAGTAGCAATCCTAAGTAACCTTGAATCTGGTTTTAGTTATCTATATCTCAGTAATCTCCAGGTTAATCTACTATAATGCACTGTGTATTGGCTTCCTTTGAAGACAGCTTGGAAATTGCAGTATGTGCAGAATACAGTTGATAGAAACCAAATACTATGATCATATTATGTTTGCCATTTACAAACTCCATTTCAAGCCTCGTATAGCTCTGTAATGCTTTGAGTATTTGATGGGCCTTTTATCTCCACATGGATCCTTAATCATATAGTATGTTGCTTATGACTTATGTTCAATGGTCTTCATGATTATATGTAATATGTTACTGTTTAGATATTATGGTGTGTTTTTTAAAAAAAGGTATGTTTGGCATTGAATTTTGCCATTATTATGTTGTAAACCGTTTTGAGTCCCCCCCCCCTTGGGGGCCAGAAAAGTGGTATATAATACAACAAATAAATAAACAAACAACTATTAGTACAATGTATTGATTGATTTTATTTATATCCCACTTTTCTCCTTGCACAAGATCCAACAACTTCAGTGGAAGGCTTCCTGTGGATGCTTTTTCTATTGGAAGCATGGCAGCTGTCTGCCTGAAAGAAAACTTACTTGATTTTGGCACTCTGGTTGGGTAAAGCTCTCTAAAGAAGTTTGAGAGGTACCTTATTGGTTTTCAAGCTCCGGGCAAAAAGCTTTGCAGGTACCATTTAATCTTACTAACTGCTTTGTTCCTTTCTTGCTTTTGTGACCCTTAGTTATTTTTGTGTATTTAGTTTAATCACTGTATTATTTTTTCAAGCCACTCTGGGAATGTAATTGAAGGGCAGAGGAAATTATATAAACAAACAAATAAATGCAAGGCCACAAGCTTCCATCTGTTCTTTGGCTCAACTCTCCCAGAAGTCTTTATAAAAGGAAGCATGAAGTGCCTCCTGGCAAACTGATTAAGAGCTCTGGTTAACACCTTGGCTATGTTTTGAAAATAGCTTTCTAACACTTTTGTTCCTGCTGACTTTCAAATCATTCCAATTCTGTTGCATGTTTCATTACTGCTCATATTTGTACAGTAAAGTCAAACAAATTCTGGGGCCTATGGACTTTAGAAGGACCTACACTAGGCATACCTGTAGCATGACAACTTTTCTTTTTTACTTTCTTAACTTTTTAGCTGCTGGAAGTGGAAAATCAGGATGTAAATATTTGACCATTTCACACTTGCATGGAAATTAACTAAACTTTGTGAATATCCAGAAAGCAGCATTATGTTTTCCTTAACAAAGACAGTTGAAACAAATGGAAACTAGGGGCAATTCTATACAGTTACTTTATCCTGGGGCTGACCCAAAATGTTGAATTCTGGATCGGTCACATGATGGTTTTTATCATCAGCTCTTGGGCAACTAAGAATGTAGGAGGGCATCCCTACCGGTAGCCCCTTGGCTGCTGCAGGAGCAGGAAATATCCTATCCCATGGGCAAGAAGAAATGGGGAACAGAGGACATCAGGAGAAAGTGTCCGTAAGAGTGGGAACCATGGCAAGATTCATCTTCAGGGATGACCAACCTTCCTATGATGTTTCCCCATCTTATTCAGGCTGTCCTCCATTTCCCTGCACATCTTTGCATGCTGGCAAGATGGATTTCCATGGGCAGTCACCTGAAGTAGCTGTGCATCATGGGACAGCCTATGTGGACTCCATTTTGCCAGTGTACAAAGAAAGTAAGAAATCAGGGAAAATTAAGGAGAGATAAGGTCCCTAGTTTGCTGCTTCTGGACAGCTACCCTTCCTGCCCTCCACCTATTCTGAGTGTAGCAGAGGCCTCTGCATACAACATAGCTGTTGGCTGTTGGGATGTCAGCCTGGAGTGATGTCAGTCAGGGCCCCAGAGGAAGTTCCTTCTTTTTTCCCTAACTTCTCTGATCACTCTTGCACCACAAACAATGTCATTCCAGATGACAAGTAACAGTCCGCAGCCATTTCACACCTGAGGGCTGTTACTACAATGAGAACAGGAGGAGTACAGTAAGTGATATTCCATATTCCGGGGATGTCTGAGCTTGTGGAAATACAGGACAGACATATAAACAGTTGTTGGTTCAGTCTCCGAATTAACCCAACTGTTTATATGAGCTGAAATCATCTTTGCTCCATGTTATCAGGGAATATTTGGAGAAACCTGGACATTTTGTTAATGTGAGCTCTGTACATCATACAGCTATTGTGAAGCTGATTCACCCCTCCCCCTCAGGTTATAGGGTTGATGTAGGTATGCCCACTGTGCCTGGAATTCTATTGATACCAGTGTAACTCTATCTATCTATCTATCTGCAGAAAGAGATGTTTAATACCACCACCTGCAAAAACACGCACTCACTCAATTAGGCTTATCAGGCTCTACCCCTATAACTAATCAGAAGCACTGGGTGAGGTCCCCAGGCACCCAGGAAAAAGGAAGGATCATTGTCTTCCTAAAAACTCATCTTATGCTGTTGAGCCATAGCCACAGAAACCAAAGACTAGTCAGAGTTATCCTTTCCCAGAATCAAGAGAAAGAACATCTTATTGTTGATACTCAGGAGTTACTATAAACTTTCCCTAAATGATAATAAGGATCAAAACCTTTGTAACAATAGTGGAGCAGCTGCAGTGTGTTGGATGGGCGTGTTACCAAGCCTAGTGAATAAAACAAACTCTGGGTTAATTGCTCATTGCTGGTGGTATTGACTGCTAGCCACTGGTGTAGCCACAAGTTGCTACTGCATGCTGCTTGAGCTTGAAGAAAGCTACTGAAAATGCTAGGAGTGAATGTTTGTTTCACCGCACCAGTCAAGGGCATTGCAGATCATTTCATAAGAAAAAGGTTGCACTGTTTGTTTCCCTGCCTTCCTGTTATCAAGAAGAAAAATTCTCAAGGAAAAAGTATTTGTTTATCAATGTGGTGAGCATAACCACAATGAACTGTGTGGTATATTTTTGTTATCTTTAAGTGAATGTACTATTTCACTTTCTACTTTAAAACACAGCTGACTCAAGCATTTTTTTCCTTTGTCGAGACTTGAGTGCAGGGACACACAGAGTAAGAAGAGGCTGTTATATCCTTGCTGTGAGTCACCTTTGCCTTCAAGCTTGAGAAAGGTGGGATAGGAACATCGTAAATAAATAATAAATAACAGGATAAAGGCTAACAATCCTCTGCACTCTACAAATCAAACTATACGGGCATACTACTAACTGATTTGACACTTGCAACAGTTGTTGTGATGTACCTCTAGCTATTCCCAACTTATAGAACCCAAAGGCAATCCATCATGGGGGTTTTGTGGCAAGATTTGTTAGTTTGTTTTTGCCTAATTTTATAGAATGTGTAAATCAAGAGTAATTAGAGGAGAAGGGGCTGTCACATTTTTTATTGCTCTCTTCAGTTTATTTTAAAGTAATTGATTACTGGACTGTCAGAATTATAACTTGAATATTTACACTCCCATCTTTTTCAAAAGGGATCATCCAGGATTCTCTATTTCTCTCTCTAACAAAAGGGGGGTGGGCAGTGGGGGCATTAAACTTAACAACATCAGGTCTCCTTATATAAACCAATTTGTTCCTTAACTGAGATTTTTCCTCTACTCCTTTAAGACTGTAGTAGAAAAAAGTACATCTCTACAACAAGACACATAATCAGCTTACCTTTAATCTTTTGTTTTCTTTATTAATGGCAAAGATTGATTCTTCCTAAGCTCTCTAACACCAAAGCCAAAGATCATCTTGAAGTATTAATCTTTCTCCATAACCTAATTTCTGATGGGGATGGAGGGCACCGCAAAGAGAAATGTTTTACTACACAGAAAAGAAAAAAGATCAGGGCAAGGGTAGAATGTTTGCCCTTCACCATAAAATGCATTTTCCCCTTAAAACAGGCTGCAGACTGTCCTGCTTGTCTTTTCTTCCTCATGAATAAATTTTATAATCTTGATCACACTCTGATGTTGCTTAGCCACACATGTGCCACTTTAAATCTGTGAAATGCTAGAAGATATGCAAATGCAGTTTTGCCCCATGGGGCCTGTTCCATAACATGCTCTTGATCTTCATCCTAGCTCTGGTTCTTCCCAGAGCTGTTATTTCCCCTGAAAATGCCACTAACAATACTGCACTGTTGCAGGCAAACTTAGAAGCACATTCTCCCTCAAGGCTCTCACACACTGAAAAGAGGATAAACTTTAACACTGCCTAGAAGTCCCAAATGAATATGTCCATATTGCAGTTCTCGATTACTATAAGGAAAATATAGAAAATAAGCCATAGATCAGATCTGTGGATTTCAATTTCTTTCTGTCTGTTGCTCATACATGTGACAGTGTGGTATAATGATCTGAATGCCTGACTACAACTCTATAGATCAGGTTTTGAATACCTGGTCAGTCAAAGATATATTGACAAGCTGGAAGGTCTCCAGAGGAAGGTGACTAAAATGATCAAAGATCTGGAGACTATGCCCTATGAGGAGTGTCTTAAAGGTATGTTTGGCCTGCAGAAGAGAAGGCTGAGAGAAGGCATGATAGCAATGTATAAATATGTGAAAAAGTGTCATAAGGAAGAAGACTTTTTCCTGCTACCCTTGAAACTAGAAATAATGGGTTAAAATTACTGGAAGGGGATTCCACCTGAATATTAGGAAGAATTTCCTGACCATACGAGCTGTTCAACAGTGGAACTCTCTGCCTTGGAGTATGGTGGAAGCTCCTTCCTTGGAACTTTTAAAGGCTAGATGACAAAGAGGCTAGATGACAATCTGTTAGGGATACTTTGATTGTGCTTTTTCTGCATGGCGGGGGCTTGGACTAGATGACTCATGTGGTCTTATTCAGTGATTTTATGATTACCCACTGGGTGACCCTGAGCAAGTCACACACTGTTAACCTCAGAGAAAAGCAATGGCAAACTACATCTTGTTACCTCACACAACATGCTATCTCACTCTGAATCCCAGCAGGCAAAACATGGAAGAGCCTAAAACTCCAAACCAAGTTCTTTCCAGCAAAGTCCCCTGGTTAGATCACCATTCCCATCTTGGATCATGTTCCACTGTTTTTATATTTCCTGACCTTCAGACTCTTATATCACTTTCAACTGTCTTAGAAACATTTACTTTAGGTGTACTGGTACAGCATTCAAAACCTAGACAATTCTTTTCCTGTAAATTATTCATCTTTGGAGGACTGCATTGGAAATAATAAATCAGAAATCGTTTCATAAGAATACCCGAACCTGTTCTGAGTATTAAAGGTACTGAAAGAGCATGCCCTCTGCATACCTACTTTAAAAAACCGCCACTCTGAGACTTATTCCCATGTAAGTATGGATAGGATTGCAGTCCTAATGTATCATTGGAAAACTGGGGGGATCTGTGCTAATGTAAAAACAATTGTTCCAGAACAAAATATTAAATGTGTATTATTTGTCAGCGGATGACTGGTTTAATGGTGCATTGGAAATATACAGGGTGCATTAAAGATGACAGCAGCCATGGGCTAATATTTCAGACGTTTTTCTACTCATGTCTAAGAAACAAAAAGGCAACGTTGTCTGCATTTGCAAAAACTGTAGTTTTGAAACTAATTCCTGACTTGCCTTTTCTGAATGTGTGTATATCAAGCAGAGGAGAGGAGACAATTCTATTGGGTTTTTGTTCCCTTTCAGATCCTGTGTTATGCAGAGAGGATCCATTGTGGCATGTGGAATCAACATCAATAAGACAGATTGTTATGGTCTTCCAATGACTAAGACCCTCAACCATCAAGAAACTAATGTTCCAAGGAGTGGTGGTGGTGATGGTGGTTGTTGCTGCTGCTATTATTATTAGATATACAAGTAGTACACAGCAAACAAGATCACTATGTTGGCTTTTGTATTGGATCATATGTCTAACACCAAGTGTCTAGGACTGTGTGATGTATTGGTGAATGCATGCAGATCCGAGTAGGGTGGCCTTTTGCAGCTGACAAATGGTAATTTTGTCAGTGACAATTGCTTTTTAAGTGCAGGCCAAGTTCTTTAGGCACTACACCCAGTGTGCCAATCACCGCTGGGACCACCTTTACTGGCTTCTGCCCGAATCTTTGCAGTTTGATCTTCAAATCCTTGCATTGTGTAAGCTTTTCCAGTTGCTTCTCATTAATTCTGCTGTCACCTGGGATTGTAACATAGATGATCCATCCTTTTTCCCCGCACAATTGTGATGTCAAGAGTATTGCACTCCAAAATTCTATCAGTCTGGATTCGGAAGTCCCAAAGTAGTTTTACATGTTCATTTTCTGTAATTTTTTCAGGCTTCTGGTCCCACCAGTTTTTTTGTCGCAGGCAGATGGTATTTGTGGCACAAGTGAACAACAGTATTATGCCTCTGTTTGTAGTCCATCTCTGTGATCTTCTTGACAGTAGGGACTGCATCACATTGAGGCTAAGAAGTGTGTTCTCCCTACTTCTTTGCGCTGCCAGCACGGAGTCTCCTGGAGCCCATCATACCATGTAGGGTTATTTCTGGTAGAGCTCCATGGGGCTCTGTTCCAGCAGCACAGAGAAACAGAGCCCAAAGAGGGACCGCCCAAAGTCAGAGGAGCTGAAGAGGAAGCAGAGACTGGTGGGGGAACATCATGGGAAGGGAGACTAGGGACACCTACAGGCAATAACAGAGACTGGTGGCTCCCTCTGGTGCCTCACAATTTATCCCTTTGTCCCACACTTTACCCCTGCCCATGTGATAAGGTCCCATGTATTTTTGCAGTAGGTGACATCAACTCTAGTAATGCCACTGCCAAATTAATGTAGCTTCTAAAGGATAAACCAATCGAAGACTCTTTGAAAGACTGGAAACTGTTTATGGACTTTTTGAATAATAATAAAAATCTAACAATGTAAGAATCTGTGGTTATGCTTGTCAGTAATTTTACTTCATTATTTAGTTAGATCTGTGACAGTAGAATGCTTTTTCTTTTAATTACAATCAGGTTTATACCATGATAGCCCTGTTCTGCTCTAGATATAGTAAGGCCTCAGTATCCACCTGGGTTTGGTTCCAGAATCCTTATGGATATCAAATTGTATGGATATTCAAGTTCCATTATATACAACAATGTAGTAAAAATGGCATCCGCTATATAAAATGTGTGGCAGTACCTGTGAAATAGTGTGAGGCTACAGCAGAGTATGATGGCATATGCCAAAATCAAGGCTTGCTTTTTGGATTTTTCTTTCAAGTATTTTGAGCCATGGTTGACTGAGCCTATAGGTACAGAACTCCTGGATACAGAAAACTGATTTATTCTGTTTTTCTATTTTCCTTCCCTCTGATTCTTTATATTTTGAATGCATTTTATTTTGATAGCAAATTAGATTATTATGGTTAAAATAAATACATTTTAAAAGGAGAGAAACTATTAGTGCAAGATGTTACCTTCATGTTGTGTAGATCGCATGAAAAGTCCTCATCTGACTATGGGTGTATCTACACTTTATCTACCATGGCTCACTGCTATGGAGTAATGGGAGGTGTTGTTTTACAAAGCTTTTAGCCCCACTGCCTCACCAAACAACAATTCCCAGGTTTCCACAGCATTGAGCCATAACAACTACAGTGTTTTCAAACAGAATCTGGTGGGACAAGCATCAAGGACTTTAGTAGAAAGGATTTGAAAACTGAGGTAGTGATGCACTATGGACTATAGAACTGTCTCCTGCTATGTTATTGGTTTATTAATATTTAGCATTCAGTTAGGATGTACATCAGAAATCGGGTGGCTTGTCATTTATTGGTCTGTGAGGTCACACTATATGCTAGTAGGATTCAGCTATGTTCCCCTCACTTCTCTAGTATTTCATGTGTCTCTGTTGTAGTAACAAAGTTGTAGTTTGTTTACCCAGTTTAGACATCTTTCTCTTTTGCAATATACCGTGAAGTGGATTGTACTGCTTCCTCTAACTATAACATTACCTCAGAGAATAGCAGCCTTTCATCCCAGGATTGATAGCATAAGCTCTCTGAAAGAATACTAATAGAAAAAAATGTGTGTGGGGGAAATATTTTCCACAGAACATATAAGCCCCAGTGGTCACATATGAAGCTGTAAGTCAACTTTTGGTGCTTACTTCTTTAATATTTTGTAATCTATTTAGATAAAACTCTGGCTTTTGTCTATATCCTCACACTCCATATTAAATTTGTCAACTTCACTATGTAAGGAATATTTCATAACATTTCACTGAATTCACTGGAGAGGAAGTTCTTTTTGCAAGTTATTAGAAATGCACATTTGTTCAGCAGGCTAATGTAGACAAGTATTTCTACATCTTTCAATTCCATTATCTCTTTTACATAACCGAATAGTAATAATGGCTCCAAAGGCAAAACTTTCTGTACATTCTTCCAAAAGTAAGCAATATATTGCTGCATGTTTTGCTTCATGTCTCCAGCTATTATCCATAGCAATTAGGTTGATTTGCACTGTAGAATTAATGCTGTTTGACATCACTTTAACTGCCATGGTTCAATGCTATAGAATCATGGGATCTGTAGGTTTACAAGATCTTTGATCTTCTCTGCCAAAGAGTGCTGAGGCTTCCCACCAAACTCCCATGAATTCATAGAATTCAGCCATGGCAGTTAAAGTGCTGTCAAAAGGCATTCATTCTACAATGTAGATGCACCCTTAATCAACTTTCATGGTATTAGATACCACCAATGCTGTAACATATACAAGTTCTGGCCAAAGGTATGTTTCCAGACCTATTACAATGGTTTAAAGACAACCTTTCTGAAACCAGTTTGTTACTCAGTCTTATGGTTATTGAGAAATTATTGTATTTCTCTTAAATACTGATGAACATTTGCTAGTATTTCTGTTTGATCAATCTTCAAAAGTAACTTTCTCGAACAACTATTTTTTCTGTAGTTAACCATATATTATACCTGCAAATATTCAGTCAAAAATACGTTCCCATCACAAATTTGTTGTTTAATCTGAGAATACATTTCAATCCCTCACCTTTGCATAGATCTTCCAATGGTACTCCTGCTTTCTTTCTTTTTTAATGCTGATATACCTAAACATTGTAATTCCTATCCCTGCTTTCTCCTGGAATGGAACCCCCCATGGTTCACAACAAATTAAAACAAAGTACATCTTGTTGTATGCCTTCAAGTAAATTCTAATTTAAGACAACCCTCAGAAGACCTTATCATGAGGTTTTCTTGGAAAGGATTGTTAGAAGGTGTTTAGTATTTGAGGCAGAGAGGGTATGACCTGCCCACAGTTTCATAATAGGTTTCCATAGCTAAATGTGGATTAGTACTCTGATCTCTGGAGTCCTAGTCCAGTAGTCACACCACTAAGATCACTCTGGTTCACAGCTCAAAACTATCTGATATAAAAGCTACACTAGTTTTTGAAATACAGAACACATGCCATATACCAATCTTCATCTTCTCATCCATAGAAAAACATCATAACCATATCTAAGAAACCAGAGCTGATGCATTCTATTGAATGCAATTTTCTGAATGAGCACCCCAGGAACAGGCCTAAAACTCAAGACACCAAGATTTTCTTTTGGTTGACTGTTTTGTAATTCAATATTAGAAAGTAAGATACATTGGAATTCACTTTGAGAGAAAGATGGAAAATAAATTTTAAAAAATTGAGTTGTACTCCAATATATCCTAAGAGTATCCTGTTAGGGAGAACAGATTTGTGGTGTATGCTTTCTAGTATGTTCCAGTTCTACAATGTTATCATCCAACCAATTTGCTTGAACATATTTTTCACCTGTGAAGCATAATGTCCACAAACAAACTATTTCCAAGCTGCTTATCCTCTGGTGTTGTGATTGAGCCTCCAGCTGCTACTGATAGTAGTGATTCAGAAGACTCTGATGGCTCAGCATCTGGGGAGAATATGGAACTGGGTGGGGCTGTTTGTAAAAGGAGTACTGGTGTTTGCAGAAAGAGGCTTACTCATGAGAAGGCTTACAACGGAGGGATGGGAGCGGGTCCCAGGCCGGTGGTGATGGGCCCCCACTCTAAGGAAAGACCCAGGGAGACGGCTGGGACAGCGGAGGCGCCCTGGTGGAGCCCTTGGAGGGCACTGGGTCGTGAGGCCCCCCTGGGTCCGCCAGGAGAGGCGTTGGCTGGGGGAGTCAAGATGGCGGCGACCCCGAGCCGCTCGGCGTCTTTGGCTCCTCCCTCCCTACATTCCTCAGGGGCTGCGGCCCTGTATGACTCGAGGGCTCAGCCCTCACCTCCTCTGACCAGCGGGCCGGAGCGGCTGCTATCGCTGGCGCCCCCGCCAGAGGTGCTGGACGTCTCTGGAGTCCTGGCGGGGCTCCGGAGGCGCGGCCCGACGCCGAGCTTGCCAGTTGCCGGCCGCCCCCTTACCGCGATCTGGCCACAACCCCGCCTTTCTCTGACGGCCGGGGCGGACACAGGTTCACCGAGGCTGAGCGGGCCTGGTGGCCGTCGGAGAAGGCGGCGCCGGAGACCGCAGAACAGTAGACTCCTTGGCCCTGGGTCGCTTGCCACTGTTTGCCCAAGAGCTGGGAGGCCTGCATCGCTTGAGCCCAGGCCCTGGAACGTGCGGCGTGCTAGAACTTTCTGGGGTCCGGGCTTTAGACAACGGAGGTCCCCTCTTGCAGGCCCACAGCAGAGGAATGCCACCAATCGGGTGGATCGGGCGCTTCTAGCCGGACTCCGGGACAATGGGGGATTGACCACTTCGGACCACTCCTGTGGGATTGCTTGGAGACCACCTTTGCTCCCCTCCTTTGATGGGAGAGTAGGGCCCGCTTGACCTGCTGGGCACTCTCCCGCTGGATCTTGTCCCATTGTCCCTTCCCCTTCTTCTCCCTTTTTTACTGTGTTGTATTGTTCCTTGTCTGTCTATTGATCATGTATTTTGTTGCCTCTTGGCTTTGTAAGCCGCTGCGAGCCTCAGGGAGTTTGGCGGCATATAAGTCCAAGCAATAAATAAAAATAAATAAAATAAAACGAGTCAAGTGAGTCAAGTGAAGAGGATCACTTGCAACTCAAGAGAGTCAAGCAAATAATTACAGCACCTACAGACTCTGAGACATTTGAGAGATTCTCTGGGAATGATGGGAGTCAGAGTACAGAGGACATTTCTACTGAAATGGATTGGACTCAAGTAAGAGGAATTCAGAGGGCTTGTGAGGAGCCCACAAGTTCAGACACCTGGGTGTGTTCACTGATGATCAGGATTGGCCTTCAGAGTCCCCAGACAATGGGGGGGGGGGGGTTCTAAGTCTTAACCAGAGGTGGAAATCTTGGAGGGTCAGTCAAAGGGCAGCAGCTGCTGGGAGAGTAACACCTGAGGATGATGATAGGGCGTCGACCTCATCAAGTGGATCTGACTTGTAGTGAGTTTAAAAAGTGGGCATTTTGGGACTAACCTCTGTGGCTAGCAAGGAGTTGCCTTTGGATCCTAGGACTCTTGCATCCTGTCATCTTGCATCTTGAAGCCTTGTTTCCAGACTGATTTTGCTGCTTCCTGTGGTGGGGTTTGAACTCCAGTGGATTGCTCCCCAGTTGGACTGTGGGTTGTTTCTTCGCTTCTACGACTATCTCCTCTCCTTGACATTGGCCTGACTCCTGGATTACGTCTCTCCTACGCCCCTTTGGATACCTTCTTGGACAACCCAATGCTGATGACCTTGGATTGATTCTGACGACATCTTTTCTGCTGCCCTCAGCATGCCTTTTCCCTGTTTGTTTTGCTTTGATTTTGCTAAAGAGTTTTGGTGTTTTGAATGCAGGTTTTTTCTCCCTGTTTGTTTTCATGCCGGTTAAGGCTTTCTTTTGTTAACGTTTTCACTGACCATTAAGTGCTTTTGTTTTGCAAATACGTATCTCCAGAGACTCTGTGAATATTAAAACAAACTATTTACACTTCAATTGGGTTTGGCTCTCTGAACTGGCGTCTGCTGCGACATCTGGTGCACCTTACACGATAAGCAATTGCATAGTGAACTTCTCTAACTCAATTCTATCTCATAGGCTGAAATCAAAGATGTAGGTCTCTGATATTAATTGCCAACATTCATCTGGAAAATAAAGATGTCATGTTGGGTGAGAAATGTGGGTTTACATCATGGAGACTCGGAGTGGTTTTTCTATCATCTGTTCTGCCTGGTTGGGCTGTCGGTCTGTTAAACAGTGCATGAAGCTGGCTAGACATATGAAGAAGGTGATCTCCAGAGAATGCCCTCATTTGGCAGCCAGTCACAAACATTTAGCTTACTTTCTATCATGTATCCTTTTAATATCACTTCCCTCAGAGCTCAGAACCTTTGAGCTGCCAAGTTGTGGCAGTTTGGAGGTTCTTTTTTAATGTGTCAATTGAAGTGAATCAATCAAATACATTTCTTCCTCAGACAAGATGCACCTATTCCACCAAAAGAAGAAAAGGAGATAGTATGTTTTCTAGGGGTGTGCAATTTTTTGTTAGTCATCAAATTCATTACATTCGTACTTACAATGCAATTATATTAAGTCAGATATTGGAATCTTGGAAGCTCCTCAAAGTCAGTTTTATTTTCAACTCAAGGAAGCAAAGAAAAGACAAAAAGACTGCATTTCCTCTTTAAAGTAATGGCCTCTCACCAGTAGGAGAGGGAAGCAGGAGGGAGAAAGCAGAATTCACTGGCAAATAGACTGATCAAGCACAGAATTCTGGGAAAAATAGTTTGGGAAGGCAAGGAGTCATATACTAGAGAATTTAAAAGGCCCTGCCTTAAACTACATTTCTCAGAATTCTGTTCAGTATCACAAATCCCGAATCAGGATAAGGGAGAAATTTGTCCCTCTGTAACAGCAGCCAGCAAGAGGTCCAATAAATTGTTGAAACTGCAAAGAGGAGGACTGACTCATACTTCTGGTAAGTAAATCTCTGTGCTGGGGAAAAAATCCTAAATGGAAGTTCTATTTGTTAATATGAGAGACATTCAATGAGATAGCTGTTGTGGCTTTTTAAAAAAATGTCAAAACTTTTTAAAAAATTCTAAAATCAGATGTCAGAATATTTCTGAATGTTGGAGGGAATGATTTCCTGTTCTATTGTGTCATTGTATAGAAAATTCAAGTTGATAGCTCGAGTTTTCTTTAAAATGCTGTTTATAAATGCTCCAAACATCTGTGGATAAGTGAAATGTTCTGAAATTTGATGGACGAACAGTGGTAAATGTGTTCTACCATTTTAGCAAGTTTCACCCCAATAGCTGTAAATATTCCCCACTTGTGCAATAACTATGACTAAAAAGTAATGAAATTTAGTTACTCTCATTATAGTAACCATATTTTCACTAACAATTCTTTAGAAACACTTTTGAAAACAAACACCAGCACTCCTAATGTTGTAATGACTTTTGAAACTTTATTAAATTGGTCTCAAACAGAAAGTGATATGGCTTACCTTTGTATGTTTTCAACAATTATTATAAGAAATATTCATTATGCTCCAACTTCTTTGTGTAGTAGAATCTTTTTTATGAATATTGTGATGGCTAATCGTTTGATGAGAAGCAACTGCAAGAGGGATCCATTACACAAATAAAAACTGTAGAAACCAAATTAAGGTATAATACAACAAATTGAAAACAAGAACCAATTAAAAGACACAGAGATTAGATAGAAGTATTACCTGAAGTGAAGGATTTAGTTTGGAATCTGATTAGTTATTTTACATCTGGGTTTCATTCAGACTAAACAATCTGCACCCACTGTTGCTAGAATATGGCTATACAGCCCGGAAACCACACAACACTCCTGATAAGAGGTTGTCTTTCTAGCAGTCAAAATGGTGAGAACTCTTAGACAAATCATTGGATTTGACTTAAAGAATTCAGTGAGCTGTGTTGGATTCTTCAGTCTCATGGCCCTATCTATGTTCCATATTTCTTTTCCCCATGCTTCCTTCTATAGTTGCTTTTCCAAACCTCTGAATGAAACATTACTATTTTTTTTAGAGTCATATGGGGAAAAGACTGAAGTTTTGCTACTGCCAAGAAATTGAGCTTAGCCCCAGTCTCTGGCTGCTTCAAGATTTATACCTTTATATTGTCTCTTAAATCGGGTTGCTGGTGCTCTATCACCTTCACAATTTACCTAACCATTTTGCCCATAGTGAAGGAATGAGATGGACACTTGATATAGCCATGTCATGAGATGAGACCCAACTTCAGTAGCACAAATAAAACTACATTTGGAGATTTCAGGGCACTGACCTCATGGACAGCCAAAGAAAAGATGGATAGACACACCTTCAAAAAAAGACATGCATGAGACTTGAGGATGCCCAAAACAAAGCTCTGTGGAAACAACAGTGACAATTCTAACCCCTCCAGTGGGAAAATAGCTTAGAAAGAAGTGAAGGCAGATAGTGATCTTAGAATCCCTTCCTAATTTAAAGTGGCTCCAAACACTGGCCCTTTTTATAGTGACTTAGTCTTGCATCTATGCCTCTGTCACTGTCATGGCTGAATTGCCATTGCTGCCTCTTGTTTGTCACTTCATATGCTGCTAATCTCAGTAACATTGCTTTAATTTATTAACTGATCTAGTTCCTTTGGTAAGAATCCTTGTTTTGCTGGCATAAGGTCAACTGATTTATTTTTAACATATTTTAATTGTAAACTGCACCGTAAGACTTTACCCTAGAATATAGGGTTAAGCCATAATAAATAAATAACAAATTGCTTTAAGTCAATCCATGTGAATATCTGTAGATGGGAAAAAAGATATGAGAGCAATTTTCATGCTGCTGTGAGCATATACCTGCTATTGAAACAATGTCCTTGATATCTTTGTTGTTATTTCAGAGATGTACCTCTAGTTTGTCCTTGCGTCTTAATATATCCCAGTAGCAGAGCTTCCCTTGGGTTTCTTACAGTGGGCTTTTGTACCTTCTATTCACACTCTGTAATTACAATGATAGGTATCAGGCCATTTTTATAAATGTCATTACAATAAACAGACTGTGTCACATGCTTGAAAATCCAGTAAGCTGATTATTACTGTGTTATTTTAACCTCTTTTTAATTAGAGGGAGCTCAGTTAAGGGGAAAGGGAAGCAAGCCTGGCATTGTTGTCATTGTTATCCTTTAGGAGATAGGATATGGTTATGATGATGAAAGGAAAATAAGTTCCATGTCATTTCCTTGAAACTTAATTACTATCATATCAGCTAGCTGTGCTTTGTAACATATCTTTATCCAGCATTTGGTACATTAAGAAATGAAGTCAAGACTGGTTGTTTTTTTTAAAGAACACATCTCCTTGTATTGAGCCAACTTCTGGATCAATATACAAGAGGAAAGCAACATAGTGTTTAGGTATATAGTATTCTTAATCTGCCACCAAGTTGCCTTTAACTTATAGAGACCCCATGAATAAAAGATCTCCAGGTCACCATATCAACATCTTGAAGACTCAGGGCTGTGGTTTTGTTGACTGACTCTACTAATCTGAAATACAGTTTTCATCTTTTCCTACTGTGTTCTACTGAATGAAGCATTACTGTTTTTTTATAGTCATATATTGTCTTGATATGGCTAAAATACAAGAGCCCCAGCTTAGTCATCTAGATTCTAGGAAGAAGTTAGGCTTGATTTGCTTTAGGTTCCATTTATTTGTGTTTTTAGCAGTATCTTCTCGACCACATTTTGAATGAGCCAATTTTCTTCCTATCACCTTTTTTTGCTATCCAGTTTTTCAAGATGTAGTCTTCTGTGTTTAGTTATAGGTAAATATACTGAAGGTAGTGATTCAAATTGATATCTGGAGCAATTTTGAACCACTCTTGTTTTATTACTTAAGATTTAACATCATTTTTGCTTTAATTAAATAAAGCACATCAAAATTGATATCAAATCCTCCTGCTCAATCTATACAATATTTTTAAATAGTATTTATTGAAATATCATATTAAAAACAGAACATAAAGCACAGAAAGAAAAAATGTACAAAATGTACAAAACAACATAATAGAGTATAAAAAGGATTAATCTATACAATAATTTGAAGTACCTGTCTACTTCATCTTTTCTATCTATCACCATGTTTGACCACAGATGCTTGGTTTGTCATCTGTTGGGGCAAAAATAACGAATGAAGCCAAACTTTGGACAAACTCTGTCACCCACTTCAAGTACTTAATGAACAAATGTTTTAGATTTTTAAATGTTGTAGCCTACAATATACATACTTTGGTTTCACTTCATTTCTGATCAAATCATCAACATCAATTCAGGGACACTAGATAAATTTAATAGTACCAATATAAACATGGTGCAATACTACTAAACACATCTATTTTATATATCTTAACTCACAGAGCTTAGGGAAAGAAAGGAATAGTCATGTAGAAATAGATGTGCACACTGAGCTCTATGAAGATAGTTGAAGAATGAAATAATAATTTCATTCCCATATAATCAAAAACCAGTCAGTTCATTTGCTAAGTCAATCCAAGAAACTAAAAATAATGGAAAAAAATTCCAGCCTTTCCCAAATCAATGCCAAATCATATAAGGGTTTTATGGCCATTCATTCTATTCTTATTGCTAGTTGAGGTGTCCTATTGTCAGGATCCAGGGCTTTGCCAGTACGTGGCAGTTTAACCAAACAACACCAGGCTTGTGTCAAACCTATTTTACTTGAAACATTAACTTAAACTTCAAGGTCCCAATTCAAAACATAAAGATAGCTCACCACCAAAGAATATAAAGTAAAGACTTATTACAAGGCGTGTACTGTAAGCATCAAGAGTTCAATGATAAATGCCTAAGCAGCAAGAGTCTAAAATGCAGTAATCTTTCTATGGGTCAAGCCAGAGAAGCCAAAATTCAAAGGTAGTCCAAACCCAGTAGTCGAGGGTCAGTCCAGGGATTTGCACTTCATCAAGGTCCACAGCACGATATAAACACTAGGTTCACCAATACAATAATCTTCTTGGTGCAAGGTTCAACAAGGTACAAGGCTTACAAGAATTCATGATAGGTTGGTAAATACCATAATCCACCAACTCAGAGGAAACACCACCAGTATTCACAACCAAATGTAACAAATACTTTTCTCCCCAAAGAGAAGCCTCTGCTAGGATCTTTTTATGCAGCTGATCACAGCTGCACCCTCTCTTTTGCAGTCCTCCACCCTTAACTGCTACCACCTGTCAGTTTTTACCTACAGATTACACTGCCCTTTAGAACTAGGAGGAAGATTAACCTGTTCCATACCTTCTGAAACATGACCACCCTACGGGTCATGATCACACCAAACTTTCTGTACACTAACCACCTTTAACTGCTGGACATGACACCTGCACAAGGAGTCCCCAATATACTAATGAGATAGGTTTTGTAGGTTTATTCTTTAGTTGAACTTGTAAAGGCTGAACTTGTCACATGAATCTTGTTCATTAAAATGGACTAAAATTGAAGATAATGTGCCAGAATTATACTATCAAATATAACTGAACAGGCCTGGCCCAAACAATTATACTGCCTGAGGTACAGCAGCAAATGTCTCTCCGTCTTCAAGCCAAACATGAAGATAACTGGTTTCAAAGGCATGCTGTCAGGCCGCTCCAGGTTCAAAAAAGCATCACTCAGACAGCTGCCGGTAAACACCACTTTTATTAGAGGTCACAAAATTTTTGAAGCCAAGAGTGCTCCCCACCAGGAGACACCATATATTTATACCCCCTGACTGATGTCACATCGTGGGCCCCTTGCATCACCCAGCCAGCTGACGCCACCCTGTGGGCCCCTTGCATCATCCTAAGGAGCCTTGGGTCAGTAATGTTCCCTGCTGTCAGCTGTGCTTTGTTTTGTCTAGGTCAGAAACCGGATCCAGCCGGCCTTGTCCAAGGCCACGGGCATGGGCTTCTACTGATTGCTCTGGCTTTTGACTCTGACACATGCCCTTCAGATCTGTAGGTAGAAGAAATACCTATTTTTCTACACCTTCTGTCTCTTTTTCTTACACAGTTGAATAAATGGACCTACTCATCAGCTAAAGGATGCCAGTGGACCTTAGAAATAGATATTTCTTAAATGCTACAAATTAATATATTGCTTCTATATATTAAATAGTAGCATTTAAGAAATATCTATACAATATTTTGAAGTACCTGTCTACTTCATCTATAGGGAATTACTTCTGCAGCATTATCCTATTTAGAGAGAGTTTCTTATGCTGATGTCTAGAATCTCCACTTCAAAGACACCTCACTTTGTCCACTGAATAATTGTGCATCTTCAGCCAATTACAATACATCTTCTTAAATTATCAACTTCTAAAACCAAACCGATGTCAAGTTAACAGGAGGTAGTTTAGCTTTAGCAGCATACCTCAGGACATCTTTGGACTATCTGAATTCAGGAAAATGAAATAAGTATATTAGCATTCTCATTCCTAAATTGACCATGTCAACTTCTGGAACAGTTTAACTTCATAAAAAGCATTATGTGGTCAGCAGGAGGCCTAAAACATTAACACAGAAGTAGAAAACAATATTACACATCTTTTGATATATTAAACACAGTTCCTGTATTATTCAGAACTGGGTAAAACTGATATTACACATGCAACAGGTCTATTCTCTACTACTTTGAATTTCTACATATTTTCTAAAAAATATGTTTAATCAAGGTTGTGAGATTTTTTTTCTTTTTGTGCTCTTGAAGCTACAAATGTATAATGAATGAATAATTTATGCAAACAAATGCCAATTAACAGGATGTTGGCAAACTCTTCAGTCTACTTATTTGCATGTATTTATTCATCACATGATTGATTAGTTAAAATAATATGGTGTTTTAAATCTTTTATTAACTGTCTTGAGACTTGAGAATAAGAACTATGAGTGGCAGAAAAAAACCATCATGGTTCCTATCAGTTTCATGATTATGTGCATACTTGACAAGTTGATAATGTATTTAGAACAATGCACAGATTGCGATTTTGGGGTTTTTTTACACAGAGATGTGAGGCACACAATAAGAAATCATGTTTTTTTGGTTGTTCTTTTTTTTTTTTTACAAAGGGTACCATCAAAAGAACTTTTTTCAAAAGAAAGGACATGGACTTAATAAAAGAAACTTGTATCACAGTTGAAACTTTTTTTTGATATTTTTGCTTCTTGACTCAGCTTGCCCATATTAGCTTCATTCTTAGTTTCTCAACCAAGAGAGCTCTAGTTAGTAGGTATTGTGGATTTAGTAGATACCCCTGCCGTAGGATCTTGTTTATAAGTCTGTAGAATAAGGTCCATTCTTCCTTGAACCTTCAAGGGAGAAATTGATCTTAATCTTCCTTGAATTTTAAAGAAAGAACCATGGCAAAGTTAGAACTCATGTGGTGCTCAGAATAGGAGTTTGACTGCTAATTCCATTAGTCCCCACCACCATAGGCAATGATGAGGAATGCTGGGAGTCACTGTACATCAATTGAAGAATCTCATGATTTGCACCCTAATTTTAACTTAACAGAAGGGCATATGCTAATTCTGTGTTTCCTTCTCAGCTATTCCAGTAAAAATAAGACGGCATCGCTGGGGAAGACCTCTGCCTAAGATCTTGAAGAGGCACTTCTAGAAGTACTAGAAAGTACTTGGGAGGCTACAAAGTCATCTGTCAGAAGTGCTGTGATTATTAGGACTGTGAAGATTCGTAGAATTATTTAAGAAATTCCAAGTTGGTGATTATGAGTTCAGCCCAACTCTCATCTTAATTTCTTTTCAACTGCTAACAGTTCAATGCCAGCCCTTTCCAACAAACCTGCTCAATGAAAAACTGTTTCCTTCCTCCTACTCTTTCTAAAACTTTCATATTGAACATATAATCAGAGAATCCTAAAGCTGGAAGGGACCATAAAGGCTAATTAGTTCACCCCCTACAACACATTAATACACATCAAGATCAGTATTCAAAGATGCCCAGTCAATTTCTATTTTAGAAAAGTCCCATCCCACACCCCAAGGTATTTGATTCCACAATCAATCAGTTACAGCAAAAAATATTTTCTCTAACACTTAGATGGAATCTCCTTTCTTGTAATCTGAATCTATTGATTTGTGTTCTGGTCTCCAAAGCAGCATAAACAAGCTTATTCCATCTTGTACATGACATACCTTCTGATATTTAAAGATAGCTATCATGTCACCTTTCAATCTTTTCTCCACCAAGCTAAACACACACAGCCCCTCAGTCATTCCTCATAATAATTGGTTTCCAGATTTTGATCATATTGGTCACCTTTTTCTGAACACATTTCATCTTGGCAATATTATTCCTGAACTGTGGTACTCAGAACTGGGCACAGTGCCCCAAATGAGGTCTGAACAAAGCAGAGCAGATTGGCATAACTACTTTTCTAGATCAGAATGCTAAACTATTGTCAATGGAGGCTAGAATTATATTTCATAAGACCCCAGATACTTTTTCTCATATCCTTGTTAGCTCAATTTTGGCAAAAAATGGGGGGGGGTCCTATGCAAACTGAATGAAGGGTTGTCCTAAATTGTTCCTGTATCACGAATAAAAATATTTTTAAACAAACAAATTCATTGGATGCAATAAAATACTTATACACGCGAGTATAAGCTAACCCTAATATAGGCCAAGTCACCTAATTTTACCAACACATCCGGGTGTCCCCTGGGCAACGTCTTTGTAAATGGCTGATTTTCTCACTCCAGAAGCGACTTGCAGCATGCAACCAAACTTACATTTACCAAAAGAAAACCTGGGAAACCTTATTGACTCAAGTATAAGCTGAGGGTGGGAAATGCAGCAGCTACTGGTAAATTTCAAAAATAAAAATAGATACCAATAAAATTACATTAGTTGAGGCATTAGTAGGTTAAATGTTTTTGAATATTTACATAAAACAGTAATTTAAGATAAGACTGTCGAACTCTGATTGAATCATTATTCTAACCTTCGTCAATGTACATGTGCTTACGTATCCTAATAAAGTAATATTAACAGAAATGATAGAGTAAAATAATAAATGTAACAACAACAACAATCCAATAATCACCATAGTTTATTTTAAGTATGGTATACATTTTGGGGTAAATGCTGTGTATATTTGAATAAGGTAAAGTGACAAAGACTGTCTTGGGAAGAGGGTGAGATAGAAGGACTTGAAATGGGAAAAAGTTGGAATGGAAAGGGGTGGTTGATAAAGTGGGAAAATGAGGTAGAAAAGGGGTAACTGGAAAAGTACGACAGATTGGGATGGAAGGGGCAACTGGAGAAGGGGGACTGACTGAGGTGTGAAAGGGGGGCTGGAAAGTTGGAACGACCACCAACTCTAGAATGTGAGGGGGGATTGGGAAAAGCTGGTGAAATTAGGGTGAGAAAGAAGGGCAGCTGGAAAAGATTGGGATGGGGAAAGGAAGATTGCAAAATGAGCAATCTTGGGTTACAAAAATGGGGGCTGAAAAGGTGGAAAGATTGGACTGGGAAGAGGAAAAGTGGAAAAGTGGGAAAGATTGAGGGTGGGAAAGGGGGCTGGGAAAGTGGGAAACTGGTGGGAAGAGGGGAAGACTGAAATGGGAAAGAGAGGGTGAAATCTGGGGAAGGCTGGGATGGAAAGGGAGCTGCAAAAGTGGTAGTGAGGAGCTGAAGATAGTAAAGACGGATAGGAAGGGGGAAACCAGAAAAAAAAAGACTGGGAGGAGAAAGGGGTGCTGAAAAAGTTGGAAAAAGCTAAGGTGGGAAGGGAGAAAGTGGGAGGGACTGGGGAGAAAAAGGTGCCCTTCTCGGTACAGCAAGCTGTTCTTTCTTTCCCTCCTTTTTTCCTTTATAAGAACATAAGAAGAGCCATGCTTAATCGGACCTCAGCCCATCTAGTCCAGCATTCTGTATCACACAGTGGCCCACCAGTTGTACACGGGGATCTCGAGCAGAAGGGAGGGCAAAACCCTGACCTGCTCCCGACCCCCCACAACCAGTACCCAGGGATAACCTGCCTACCTCAACCAACTCCGAGGTGGTACTTGAATGTCCTTTTCAGCAACTACCGATACACTTGGAATCCATGAATCTGTCTAATCCTGCCTTGAAGTTGTTCAGGCTGACATCTGTCACAACCTCTTCTGGAAGTAAATTCCATAACCCAATGACCCTCTGGGTGAAGAAATATTTCCCTTTATTAGTCCTAATTTTCCTACCTTGGAACTTCAGGGAGTGCCCTCTAGTTCTAGTGTTTTGTGACAAAGAAAATAATTTTTCTTTATTCACCTTTTCTATCCCATGCATGATTTTATACACTTCGATCAAGTCACCTCTTAAACGCCGTCTTTCAAGGCTGAAAAGACCAAGGCGTTGCAACCTGATTTCATAAGGGAGACGCTCCATCCCTTGGATCATTCTTGTTGCCCTTTTCTCTACCTTTTCCAGTTCCGTTATATCCTTCTTAAGGTGCGGAGACCAGAATTGTACACAGTACTCCAAATGTGGCCTTACCATAGATTTGTAGAGAGGTAATACAACATTTGCTGATCTATTTTCGATTCCCTTCCTGATCATGCCAAGCATAGAATTTGCTTTTTTCACTGCTGCAGCGCACTGGGTTGACATCTTCATTGAGCTGTCCACCAAGACCCCAAGATCCCTTTCCTGGTTTGTCTCAAAAAGCTTTGACCCCATCAATTGGTAGGTGTAGTTGGGGTTCTTTGCCCCGATGTGCATGACTTTACACTTGTTTAGGTTAAAATGCATTTGCCACTTTGTTGCCCATTCACTCAATTTCAAGAGATCTTTCTGGAGCTCTTTACAATCAGTTTCATTTTTAACTACCCTGAACAATTTAGTGTTGTCTGCAAACTTTGCCACCTTGAATTCACTCCTACATCAGATCATTAATGAATAAATTAAAAAGTAACGGACCCAAAACTGAACCTTGGGGTACGCCACTTCTCACCTCTTTCCACCCAGAGAAATGTCCATTTATTACCACCCTTTGTTTCCTACAGTTTAGCCAGGTTCCAATCCAGGACAAGACCTGTCCTCTGATTCCATGGCTGAAGAGCTTATTTAGGAGCCTTTGGTGAGGGACTTTGTCAAAAGCCTTTTGAAAGTCAAGGTAAACAATATCAATTGGGTCCCCTTTATCTATGTGTTTATTTACACCCTCAAAGAATTCTAACAAGTTAGTAAGACATGATTTGCCTTTGCAGAAACCATGTTGATTTTCTTTCAGCAATGCCTGTTCTTCTATGTGCCTAGTAATATTTCTTTAATAATGGTTTCCATCACTTTGCCTGGAACTGAGGTTAAACTGACTGGTCTATAATTTCCTGGATCACCTCTGGATCCTTTCTTGAAGATCGGTGTTACATTTGCCTCCCTCCAGTCCTCGGGAACAGTGCCTGATCTTAGAGAAAGGTTATATATCTTAGCTAGAAGTTCAGCAATTTCACACTTGAGTTCCTTAAGAACTCTGGGGTGGATGCTGTCTGGACCTGGTGATTTGTTGACATTTAGTTTAGTAAGGCATGTGAGAACATCCTCCTTGTTTATCTCTATCTGTTTTAGTTCTTTTAATTCCCTCCCTGAAAAAACTGACTCAGCTGCAGGCATATGTTGTCTGTCCTCCTGTGTGAAAACTGAGGCAAAGAAGTCATTTAGCCGCTCAGCAATCTCCTTGTCTCCACTGATTTTCCCTTTCTGACCATTGTCGTCGAGTGGCCCAACTGCTTTTCTAGTTGGGTTCCTGCTTCTGATGTACTTAAAGAAGTTTTGTTATTTTTTTAAATATTCTTTGCTATGTGTGCCTCAAAATCTCTCTTGGCTTTCCTGACTGTTGCTTTGCATTTAGTTTGCCAGAGCTTGTGTTTCTTTCTGTTCTCCTCGGTAGGAAGAGCCTTCCATTTCTTAAATGAGTTTTTCTTCTTTCCAATCACATCTTTTACTTCATTTGCCATACTGGTGTCCTTTTGGACTTTCCGTGCCTCTTTCTTTTTATTGGAATGCATTTTAGTTCGGCCTGTTTTAAGGTATTTTTAAACAGTTTCCAAGCATTTTGGAGGGATTTGATTTTTTTTTACTGCTCCTTTTAGTTTGTTCTTTACAATTTTTCTCATTTTGGTGAAATTCCCTTTGTGAAAGTTTAATGTCTCCATGTTAGTTTTCACTGACAGTTTGCTATCCAAACTTACGTTGAAGGTTATTGTGTTATGGTCACTGGTACCTATGGGCTCAGTTACAAGGACATCTTGAACGAGATCTTGTTCATTAGTTAGCACCAAGTCCAGGATCCCCTTTCCCCAAGGGAATAATCAGCTAGCATGTCAAGGAACCTTGTCTCTCTTTCATGCGTAGAACAAGAATTTGGCCAATCTATTTGGGGATAGTTGAAGTCCCCCATTATGACTAATGTATTTCTTTTTGAGGCCTGTTTAACTTCATTTTCCAGATAGCAGTCTGCCTCTGGAGTTTGGTTGGGAGGGGCGATAGCAGATCCCTAGTGCTAGATTAGTTTTTTGTCCTGGGACTTTTATCCACAATGTTTCTGTAGGTGAGTTTGAAATTTCTTGAAGTTCTAATTCATGAGATTCTAGCTCTTCATTTATGTACAAGGCCACACCGCCACCATTTTCCCTCTCCTGTCTTTCCTGTACAGTTTATAACCTGGAATCTTTGTGTCCCATTTGTTTTCCTCCGTCCACCAGGTTTCTGTTATGCCAATAATATCAATATTTTTTTTTTGCCAAATATTCAAACTCTCCTATTTTTGTTCAAAGGCTTCTAGCGTTTGCGTACAGACATTTATATTTATTTCTCTGGTGCACTTTCAACTTTGGCTGTTTGTGAGAATTTGTAGAAGGCCTACCATGTCCTACCTCTCGACTACTACTATCTATCTTTTCTGTTGACTCAGCCATTTGTGTGTGGATTTCCTCCTCCATACTTGGCATTTCACCCTCTCGAACCGGAAGCTGCCCAGCTCCTGTCGACTTTCCCCTAGGAATCAGTTTAAAAGCTGCTCTGAAATCTTTTTAATATTAATCGCCAGCAGTCTGTTTCCATTTTCATTCAAGTGTAACCCGTCCCTTTTGTATAGGTCTGGCTTTCCTGAAAATGTTCCCCAGTTCCTAACAAATCTAAATCCTTCCTCTCGACACCACTGCCTCATCTATGCATTGAAGCTCCTGAGCTCTGCCTGTCTGGGTGTCCCTGCGTGCAAGTAAATGGGTGCTGTAACAGGTAGCATTTGTCCCTGAAAATGCTACCTTTGAGGTCCTGGACCTTAATCTTCTACCTAGCAACCTAAATTTGGCTTCCAGGACCATCCGCTTAGCCTTCCCAATGTCATTGGTACCAACGTGTACCACGACCACTGGCTCCACCCCAGCACTATCTACCAGCCTATCTAGATGCCTCGTAATGTCCGCGACCTTTGCACCCGTCAGGCAATTTACCATGCGGTCATCACGTCCATCACAAACCCAGCTTTCCATGTTCCGGACAATCGAATCACCCACTACAAGAAGCCCACCTCCTACCATGCATCGAGAAGTATCTTCGGTGCACGAAGATATGGGCACAGCCTCTGAGGAAGGGGTCCCAACTAAGGGAGCCGGTCCCTCTTCCTCGGACTGATGTTCTCCCTGTCCAAGACCCCCATTTTCCAAGGCAGCTGGAGGGCTGCTCAGCACGGAGTGGGATGCTCCTATTGCATCTCTGGGGATCTTATCCTCCAGCCTCACTTCCTCTCTGTGCTTCTCCAGGTCTGCTACCTTGGCTTCAAGGGAAGAAACACGTTCCCTGAGGGCCAGGAGCTCACTGCAGCGAACACACCCCCAAGACTTCTGCCCGGCAGGCAGATAGTCATACATGTGACACTCTATGCAAAACACTGGAAAACCCCCCTCCCACTGCTGGCTGACTACCTCCATTTCTTATTAATATGTTTTTTGTAGATTAACTGTTTGTTGTGGTCTTAATTTATTTGATTTAATTTTTTACAAGTCTTTGGATATTTCTTTTTCGACTTGTTACAAGTTTATGCTGTATCGCGCGCCGACAGGCGCGCGGGCTGCTAACAAAGACCTACTAGCAGCTAAAACAATACTAGAATCTAAACAACAAATTTACCCCAGGAACTTACCAGTGCTCCTTTCTTTCTCCTTTATTTATTTTCTTTCTTCTCCTTTCTTCTCTTCCATTCCTTCTTTCTCATATTTCCTTTTCCCTAACTTCCCTCACACCCCCTTTTCTCCATTCCTCCCTTTTCTTACTCCTTCCCTGTAGGACCTGTGTCCTCCGCAGGGATTCTGGGATCTACTGTGCAAAGGATTGTGGCAGCCACAGTTCACGATGAAGATGAAATGTTTGCAAATGTTTTGCAGAGACAGCGTTTGGGAAATGCTGTTAGGGAGGCCAGTTCTCTTGAGAATCATCAGTGCACAGATAAGACACCTGTTTGTGCAACTTTGGATATCAAGAAGGAATGTGTTAATTGGCAACTCAAGGTCTATCTTTTCAGCAGTGGTTTTGGTTTGCCCTGTAAGGGAGGGGTGTGAGGGAAATCTGGTTTCTGATATAGCTATTAGGGTTGGTTGATAAAAAAAATCATGGTTCTAAAATCAAATGGGGGAGGGATTTTTTAAATTAGTAATAGAAAGACTTACAAAAAAATTCCAAAAATTTCTTAATTGTTATGTTATTAATAACGAATTTCGTAATTAGTTCTAAATTGTCCAAAGCAGGGAAACAGGACTGACACTGTTAAAAGCACAGGCAAATCAAGGGGGCAACATTTCCCTTCACCTCTGGAGTGCAATTCACTGGAGCTGAAAATTTACAGCATATAGAAATGGTACCACCAACTTATACAGTATGAGGTTCTTGTAACAGGAATATATCAACCTTCTCCAAAATATGGTTTTTCTTTCTTCTGTATTTTCCTTCTTCTCTCCTTGTCTTCTCACTCCCTCCTTCCCTTCTTTCAGCCTTTCTTATGTCCTTCTCCTCTTTCCTTATATCTACCCTCATTTTCTGGGTATTTAAACTGCTTTTTTCTCCTCAGTCCTCCAAGCTGCTCTAGGAGCAGCGATTTTTTTCTCTATGGTTCCGGTTGCTTTTTCACTTCCTCCAGGAAGGCCTTTCACTTTAATTAGGCTCCGACCAGGCAAAGGGCCGTGATATGACCGTGAGTACCCTAAAAAGCTATTTTGGAGGAGATAAATATTCCTATTAGAATAACTGAGAGAGAACATACGAACTAATTACAATAATTAAGAAAATTCCCCCCCCCCCCCAAGTTTGGTAAACAAATTCTACTTCCGGGTTGGAGGTTGTGGTTCAAAAAACAACAAAATTAGCTTTTTATACCAATTTAATCCAATTTCAAATAATTTTTAAACCGCAAAAACCAAGCCTAATACCTATGTCTGGCAGTTTGAATCTCAGATCCAGGTCAACTTTTGCAAAAAGCTTCATGTATTTCAGCTCCTGCATTTTTCCTCATATGTTTCGAGTCTCCTGGATTTTTAGCTCAAGTACTCAAGTATGGACTTTGGTCTTTCTTGGAAATCTTTTGGACTTTATCAATTACTGGAACTTGCCTGCTTGGATTTATTAAGGGACTTTACAGCATTCATTCAGCCTATGGGCTTTTGGAACATTTCCTTGGATTATTGATTGAATTCTATATTTCTTTTGATATATTTTCTATTGCTTATATTGCTTGCTGTTTGCTTTAATAAAAGACTATTTTCTTCAGCTGGAGTTGTGTGTTTGGATTCTAAGGGCTCAGGTCACTATGCTGGTGTGCGACATTCCCTCCCTCTTTTCCTTCCTTCCTCCTTCCTCCACTTCTACCACCAACATTCCATACAGCATGCATAGTAATCTATGTGGAGATGCCACTCCTGAGAAGATGCTGTCTTTGCAAAGAAGGGTGGCAGTGGCAGCGATGTGCCCCATTCCCACATTGCATGAAAAGGGGGAGAGAAAAGCAAGAGCGTATGAGGGTAGAAGAGAAAAGAAAGTGCCTGAGAGGGGGGAAGAGGAAAGAAGGTGTTTGAAAGGGAGAAGAGAGAGACAAGTGTACACAAAGGGGGAAGCGGAAAGAAGGTATATGAGAGAGGAGAGCTGGGTTGCTGTGCGGGGAGGTGAGGGTCCAGGTGAGAAGGCATGGGGTTTTCAGCCCCACGCTTTCCTGCCAGGACCCTTACTCGAGCATACGCCAAGTATAAGCCAGGGGGGGGGGCTTTTTGAGCCTGATAAAGGACTGAAAAACTCTGCTTATGCTCAAGTATATATGATAAAATAAAAGCTAGGCTATTCAGTGTTAGGGGAATCTGTTGGGCTTGTGGCTTCTTTGGATACCAAAATTGTGGGATCTGAAGTGCAAGCAGGTGCAAGAGGTGGGAATGTTCAAGAGCTGAGTTTCCCTGGGAATTAGTCTGTTTGAAGCAGAGCAAGATAACGCCTGAGCTGATAGCTACAGCTAGCAGAGAAGGAATTTTAATTGGCATTTCAAGGCCTTGCTTTGGGCGGTGAAGGAAGATGCCAATTAGGGGATATCGAAAGTGATTTGGTTTTGGGTATTTTACTTCAGCTTGCTTGGAAAAGCCTCAGATTCTGGCAACTTCGGTTCAAAGGACCTTTGCATTGGGTTTGCATTCACGTTCATGGACTTAAGTTTTCTGCTTTGCCTTTGGAAATTCTAGTTTGAGTTTTTGGGACTTTGATTCTCTTGGACTCTATTGGATTCTCTTGGACTCTATTGGATTTATACCATCTGTACTACTTTTGGCTCCTGAAACCTTCCTGCTTGGATTATAGATGTGTTTTCCTTTTACCCTTTTTGATTCTTCATTGCTTTGCCTGCTTTAATAAATGACTATATTGTAATTGTTTTGCTGCTGTTGTGAAGTGCTCGACTATGTCATTCTACATACTGTTTTAATGTGTTTTTATCTGTTTGCTCGCATTGTGTTTTTATATATGCTTGTTTTTTTCAAAATACAATTAATTTAAAATAGTGAGCCTGTCTCCCACTGAAAACCTTTTGGGGGCTTGTTTTATTAGATAAATGCTGTGAGCCAATAATAAATAAATAAATAAATAAATATATGTCAAGTGCTGGTGTTGTGTGATTACATCTAGAGGGTCCACGAACCTGGAGTGCGACAGAATCTGAATAAATTTGTGACCAGTTTCAAACTCCCCCCCCCCCAAAAAAACCCCATGGCTACCCATCTGCTCAAGACAACAAAGTCTGCAGTAAACAGGACTCTGTATTTGCAGGCTTATTGAGACACTGCAGGTGTCATAGGATATTACATTAAGCTGACTGAGATGGAGACAATATAGTTGATATCCATCTCTGAAAATGCAATGGTGATAACAACATCGATGTCTACCACAAGCTTTAGGAATGAGAAGAAGGAAAAGTCTCATATTTATACTTTAGATCCTTCACCATTCCCTATCAAAGACTATATATATATATATATATAGAGAGAGAGAGAGAGAGAGAGAGAGAGAGAGAGAGAGAGAGATATTAGTGGGTTTAATTTGTTTGTTAATTTGTTTCTTTCTACAGTCTCATTTTTCTATCTTGTATTGTGATAAACTACCCTGAGGGTACTTATGGAGAAGGTGTATGTAAATGTCTTTATAAATGTAAATGTCTTTATAAATAAACTCTTAAAATCATATTTATTATAAATTTATCAATTCAAGAAACACACCAATATTTCACAATTTCAAATCAATAAACAATAAAGATTAAGTTATCCTTCAAACATATGGTTCCCGATATTAAATAAAATCTTCCAATGTAAAAAGGAGGGGGCATATACATGATTTGCATATTCTATAATATAGTACTAAAATGCATTATATTAAAAGTAAATAATGGCTTCTAAATGGGTAATAGACACAATTCTGCACAAAATAGTAGACATTATGAGAAAATAAATGCAAACATGCCTTTCCCGCATCACACAAGATTAATTCAAACTAAGATTGAATAATTCTCAAAATCTAGAATGAGTAAAATTTAAGACTGGAAAATTATGAGAAAAATGTGATTGTTTTGTCTAAAGTAGGACTATATTCCCTTAGGATTTATTCATATACAAAATGCTCCCCAGTGCTAAGAAAAGAAGTCTAGCAAACTACATTTTCTTCTCTGTATACAAAAGAAAAATAGCATACTACAAAAAGTGTACGGACATCATAATAATTGATATTGAGACTGAACTCCATATTGTTTCACTTTTATTTCACTTCAACAGAACATAATTCTCATTACTTGGGTGGGTGGGGGGAACCTCTATACATAACTGTTTTGGTCTTGGAACTCATTAAAGACCAATACTTCTTCCTGTGTTACTGAATTTCATTGAATAGTTAGGATATACATTAGAACAAACCAGACCAGTATGTGGATGAGTTAAAAGTGGCATTTCAATGCTCAAATGCCCTTGCTTTCCAGAGAGGAAGTGGAGAAGTAAATCTGCATAATTTGAAGAGTTTAAGAAGGCCCTCTTAACCACTGTATTCTTAAGTAGTGAATAATTTGCAGTTCATTGAACCTTGTAGTGTGAGTATCACCGGAAGCAAAAAAAATTCAAATGCATTGAGAGAAATCACCAAATAATACCTTGGTTTGAATGTCTTATTCAGCTGTCAACCACATGTCTGATATTTTGAATGTGAAAAGAAGTCGAACAAAATCATAAAACTCAAACATAATGACAGCTAACCTTCTTCTCGCCTGACATTTTGTTCATGCCTAGCATTTAATGCTATTTGTGAATTGCCAACATGAAGTTACATTGCACTTTCACATTTATTTGCAGAATTGTCCATTTATTAACTCATCTAGTGTCCTTCATGAGTACAGAAATATCATAAGAATTCCAAAAGAAATTGAAAGGAAAAGTTGGCTTTTATTATGTAATGCACTCTTGAAGTGCATAAAGTGAGTAGAACTGTAATGTATTCTCACATTGTGAAATATTGGTGAAGCAGAAATAAACTTTTCTAACTGCAAGTGATAATTTTGAGAAGGAATTATATTATATTTGGAGAATGTCTCTCCCCCCAATTCTACAAATAATTAGAAGAAACTTCCAATTTCCAAGCACTCTTGAGGGATGGATACAAACCAACACTACCTAGTGAGAAGACTGAACAGTATCTTAGGCCCAATCTACACAGATCTAAAACACGGTCTGGGAAATGGATTAGAGGGAATACCTTTCTAGAAATTCTCTAGATCCTCCAGTGTGAGTATGACAACTTGTAGCTGAAGTCATTCATTACAATAGGATTCACTATTATTCATGGGTTTTTTTGTTTCCATGGTAAATTCTCCATGAGGACAGGGTTCATACTATATAAAAATGATAGTATTAATTAATTATAAGGGTTCTTCCTAATTTTTGCTTCCTGACGACAGTTCCTGGTAGTAGGCCTCAGTGGCCAATGAGATCACTGACGAACTGCATATCTTCCTTGTTAATCCTTGACTAAATCTGTTTTGAACCAGTTGTGCCTTCCTGCCTCTTATTTGAAATTCAACAATGTTTAGAGGTATGCTACTGATTTAGATGGACCATTGATCTGGCACACTTAAACATTTCATCTGTTGTGTACTGTCTTTTTGTGTCTACATGTAAAATGATGAACAAAGAGGAAGTGTACAGATGAACAAGCAAGAAGTGTCTCTTTTGAGGCAGTAATCAATATAAAACATGAACCATTGCATAGTGAAGAGGAACCCAGAGACAGTATGAACTCAAAGCAAAATAACAGAAACACTTCTGTAATGAGAACTAAGAAGCCGAGAGCAAAGAACAAAACAGCTTAAGGGTTTAAAGCAAACTTGAACTCAAATACACTTGCGTACCTCAGAAAAGTAATGAAATATTTTCTCTTTGCAGGTCAAGAAGGATATGCAGTGAAGTTTCTAGCCTAATCTGGATTATATGGCAGTGAAGATCCAGCCCAAGCAGTAAAAGGTTGCTGTTCATCATCACCACCACCATCTTATCCACCTTTCCATAAGACTTGAGGTGGGGTGCAACATAGAATTAAAATACAATATTTAACTAAAAACACATACAACCATTTAAAACACATAGATTAAAACACATAAACATAAGATTACAGTAATCTATTCTTATAAATGTCGATGTAAAATGCATAGTTAAAATCGACTGGGTAAGCTTGCTGGAAGAGATAGGACTCTAATGCTTTTTAAAATTCAGACAGCATATTTGCCTGTTGAATTTATTCTGGCAGATCATTCCACACTCCAGACAGCTGCCAAAATGTTGCAAGCTTAGCCCTAGCTAATTAAAGTTAAACTGGATCTACCCTGCCCTATATCTCAGGATCTGATCCCAGATTATCTGCTTATCCCAAATTGTGTGGTAGGATAGACTCATATAATCTAGTTCAAAGCAGATAATCTGGGATCAGATCCTGGAATATAGGGTGATGTGGATCCAACCTAAATGTCCTACAGAGAATCTGAGTACATGGGATGCATTATATGAGAGAAAGCAATTCTGCAGGTAACCTGGATCCAAACCATGTCGGACTTTAAAGGCAATAACCAACACTTGTACTTTACCTGTAAACTACTTGGCTTTTAAATACTTGTAGTTTATATCTGTTATGCTCATAGTATGGACTGAAATACTAATAAAGAAGCATTTACGATATTTTAACACTGGCAGATCAGTGCTGCAGAGCAAGATTAAAGTAAAATTTATTTATTTTTTGTCCAAACTTGCAAACTGAGGAGATGAAAGTCTGGCCATGACTTTGTAGGAACCAAAGACACTGAGTGGCAGCTGTTAACTACATACAGTAGAATTTTGCTTATCCAACATAAACGAGCCGGCAGAACATTGGATAAGTGAAAATGTTGAATAATAAAGAGGGATTAAGGAAAAGTCTATTAAACATCAAATAACGTTATGATTTTACAAATTAAGCACCAAAACATTATGTTTTACAACAAATCAATAGAAAAATCAGTTCAATATACAGTAACGTTATGTAGTAACTACTATATCCACGAATTTAGCACCAAAACAGACAAGGGTTCTTTCTTTCACCCACCCTGGATATTATTCTGGGTGGGAGGCAGACTGTGTTGAATAATACAGAATGTTGGATGAGCAAAGTTTGGATAAGGGAGACTGTACTGTATATGTTCAAGAAAAAAGGGACAAATAGAAAAACATGACTACATTTTTTTAAAAAAGTTTGATGAGCTGAGTACTGCTTTTCTCTACATGGTTTTACTCCCACTGATCCCCCTTGAAAGCATGATGACGAAAGGATCTACATTTTTCTCTTTCTGTCCTCTGGTGGTGCAGGGCTGTTTCATCAAGGATGGAGTTCGTGGGATGTATTTTTCTCACAGGATAGAAGTTGTCCCACTGAAGCTTCATTCTGGGAACTATGTGTCCAATGTTTAATGTAAAACTACCCCCTAGTACTTTAAATTGCTAAATGGATCCTGTCTGAGCTCAATTAAAACACCTGAAAACTTCAAGTATATTAGATAACATTTTAACTGGGCTCCTCTTCATTGCTGAAGAATTGAATGTATGAGAAACACCCAAATCTATACGAACAGTTAGCATTTTAATACACGTGCTGCACATATGCACATATGCACTTGGCATATTCTCAGTGTTCGCTAATGGATTCTATAATAAGTAAAGAAAAGAGCTCTGAAATTTTCATAAAGAAAACAGAACATTTCTTTTTTGCAGACAATGCAATATGTTCAACATCACAGACTGAAAATTAGCTAACATTTGAGCCAGAATGTCCACAGAGACAATTAGAAGGAAACTACAATGAAAATAACTGCATAGCAGACACTTGTTAGTGTGTTCTCAATTGTTTTTTTTAACAAGAGGTAAAATGAGAAAAATCCTTCAGTTGCCAATAAGTGAAATTCTAAATAAATTACACTCTCCATAAAAAACAAAATGTAAGTCAACAAGGTGGTGCTCATTTATGCTAATGCCTACACACAGCACAGAAATTTGGGAGGTATATCTCGGTATATCTATTTTTCTCCAGGGTCCAAAAACCTTATTTGCCTTTAAATGCCCCTAATGGGAACAATTCTTTATCATTCTTTGACCCCCATCCCAAGCAAACCACCAGGACATGTTTAGGCATCTGTGGTCTTTTATTTAAAAATATTATGTGACCTAAAAACGTACTTTCAGACATTTCCTTTTTTAGAAATTGCTTTCCTTGACCAAAAATGGCCTAGGGCACAAATCTGGACAAGTGTATGCTCTATGCCACCTAGAAAACATTTGGAGGCATTTGAGTGGAAGAACTGAATTATCTTTGCAAATGGCAGAGTGGTCATGGGTTTCAACCCTCCAAGTTCTTCTCGGTGGTTAATAAACCTCACAGTTGCTTACTCCTGCTTCTGTTCTTTGTAAATTAAGCCTTTTTCTCACTGATTTCACAGGTACTTTAACTTGTTGGTAACAATGAAAAATGTACTCTTCATGTGTATGCCATTGAACAAATTATATATTTTGAGACCCATCCCTATTTCTATTCTAGGGTTCGGCCTGAATCCCAGTAAACAAAAAAAATGTAGTTTTTGGTGGGCCATTTTCCATAATTTTTGAAAACAGAATGGGGAGGAGGGAGACACAAAGCCCAGAAAAACTGATTCAGAGAGCCGGATTTTTTTGTCTTCTGGAGAGGAAAAAGATAAGTCTACAATATACCTGAGGCAGGCGGGTCTGTCTTGTCTTTTCCTCTCCTCACAGAAGCAGCTTCCATTCATATTTTTTTTGGAAGGTTCTCTCCTCCTCCAGAGATGGCCTTGGAACTTGCTTTCCCAGCAGCTCTTGTATAAGGTGGCCATTGAAAAGTTCCTCTCGGGGCATGATGAGAGTTGAAGTTTCTCTCTCTCTCTCTCTCTCTCTCCCTCTCCCTCTCTGTTTCTCAGCTAATAAAAAGTCTGGTGGTGTCCATGCTCTGATTGGCTGAGAATGGAAACAACCAGTGACTAAAATTCCCAAATTCCTCTCTTGTGGTTTGTCTTATTTAAAAAATGTTATATTTAAAAATTAAAACAATTCTAAAAAATAAGTATATTGATGAATTGTTTTGAAACTTGGCAGGCCTGCAGTTGTAAGTGGAGTCTAAAACTCAGGTGGGTTTCATGAAGATAGACTGTAAAATGGCTGATGATTGGGTCTTTACAGTTTTAAATTGTAGCCAATGGCCCAAATCTCTGCCGAATGAAAATGGAAACATACCTCCTATTTCGAGTAACTTCCCAGTAAACAGAATGAGGGATCAGTTGGTAATGGAACCCAAAACAGCATGCCTTTTGGCTAAATTGCACACCTCTATACTATACCACTGATGCTGAGAGATTAGCTAACACTAAGATAATTGGAAGTTGTTGCTCAGTGGAGGAATGAAGAATTTTAGAATATGCAGAGTTCAATGTAAACATGGGGGCAGTCACATTAATTTGCATGTATTTTGTTGTGTTTTCCTGCATGGCAGTGGGTTGGATTGGATGGCCCTTGTGGTCGTTTCCAACTCTGTGATTTTAAGGTGTTTGTAAGTCTTTCCCTTCACTGGGAAATATGAATGTGCAGATGAATGCTGGGTTGTGTGCATCTCAAGAAAAAAGTGGTGCAGCATCTGAAAGAACCCTGCATATTGATGCTGCTGACATGGAGGAGGGCCACATACTGGCATTATGCATCTTTTGCCTAGAGCTAATCTACTCAACTTCCCTCCCTAGTTTTAACTATATGTTGAAAATATCACTTTTGAGTTGAGTTGAATTTTTTGTTTATGCACCACCTGACTGATGTTAGATCGTAGGGTTTTCACTACATTGCACAGATCTATTTCACTACTGTCTATTATTGAAAGGTATGGTAGATTTGTCTATTCCTTAATGGATTTGTCACAATAGCAGGACAGCATGGGGGAGAAAACAGAAGGCCTTTGTTGAGGAGTACCCCAGGACTGCCCTAGGCTTCTTTTTGGAGCTGTCCTTCATTGCTTGATTTGATTCAAAGTTTTGTACTTTGTTGATATGTTGATCCAAAAGGTCCTCTCCTACTCAATGAGGATTAATAGGATGGATATAGGGTGGATTCAGTTTTTTAAGGGGCATGCTTAAAATATCACAATGGAAGGAATATTCCAGAATGATACTTGCTTTGCTGAATTAATATGTAGATGGTTAGCCTCCCTGCAGATCTTCTAAAATGCCATTGTGTTCCAAGTTTGCATATTTCCATGTCTGTCTTCAGGGCATATTCAGTTATATAGACAATGGATGTACTTATGTAAACAGTCATCTGGCTGCGTTGTTTTCAGTTAATCACTATAGAGTGATCAAAATGATTCTGTTTGTTGAAAGCTGCAATAGTTAGTAAATGCATATTACAAATGGGTTTGAGAATAACAATTCAATGATCCAGTGTGATGAGTGGTTTGTATTAAAACTCCAGAAGACTGGGGTTCAAATCCCCTCACTCATTTGGATATTGAGCAAGTCATACATGCTCAATGATAGAGGAAGGCAATAATAAATATTTCCAGATAAATTCTATGATAGAATTACCATAAAATGGAGACAACTTGAAGGCATAAAGTGTGAACCTGGGTGGAAGTGATAATGCTACTGGAGAAGGTAAAGCTTGTATAATGTCGTAAGTAGCATGTCTGTCATGCACTTTATGGAATTTTAGGATCTATAGTGCAAGCTGTGATACTTGTCAGAACATTTCAGAAAGGTCTGTAGTGAGAGGGTTTCATGAAATTAGAAAGTATAGTGTGTGTCAGCCTTCAACCCTGGCAAAGCAGATACTTGCATTCTTTTTCTCATATAAAATTGTAATTTATTCAGCCAGATTTCACTCATGTTCACTGATAGAGCCAGTACAACAGTACATTAAAAAAGACAGATTTTATTCTATTCTCTTACTATTGCTAATTTTCTAGAAACATGTAAACCTCCAAGCCGGTTTTAATGTTACGAGATCTGCTTTGCTTGTGTTAATTGCTGGATTTATTCTTTTTATTTCTTCCTATTTATTTTTGTTCCCACCTGCTTTCACAATCTGCTTTTTATCAGAAAATTGATGCAGCATTGTCAGTCTGTTCCTGCATCATTAATGTCTTCTCGTAGAGCACAATGAGTCCTATTAAACTGGGAATCATTAGGCGATAGCAACACATCTCTTAATGTTGTAAAGTGAAGCAGATTTTCTTTGCTGTTTTGCAAAGGAAGAGCAGCGGGAGTCAACCATATGCAGTGTCAATTCAAGTAAATGACATCTGCTGTACAATTCCATCTTTGCCCCAGATATCCATTAATTGATGTCAGCACACCTTGGCTGCAGAAGCCTGGAACTTTATAACCCAGCAGGAATGACAGGCTACAACATAATCAATAATGTTAGCTATTAATAAAATACATATTAATTAAAACTGCAAGCTGTGGAAAATTTCTAAAAAGCGTAGATGATAAAAGACCAGAACTGAGCCAAGACTGTACATTCAACCTATCTGCACTGCACAAAGTATACATTTGATACTATGTTAAAGGTCATAGTTTTGTCCTAAGGAATCTTGAGGTATGTAGATTGGCAAGGGAGTTAGGAAATTTCAAGACACCAGACAAGAGAGGGACTAAGGATTACATCCATTAAATTTCATTGGGTAGTCCAGGAGTAGGCAAAGTATGGGGTGCAAGTGACATGTGGAGCAGCCCTAGATCCATAATATATGTTCTGAATCCAGGGTCAGTTTCCAACTGGTCCAGTCATGCTGGTATAATATTGGGATGCCAACTCATCCTGTGCATTGCTAGTAGCACTCCCTGTCAGCCACAGATTTCTATGTCAGTACCTACCCAGGTATTGCAGCCATAGGTGTCAGAATGAGGTGCTTAAATAACTCTCAGGAAGGAGGGATCAGCTGAGCCACCCTGTTCCCCTGTGATATTAATGCAGAGAAAAGGTGATTGAGCAATATCTGTCTAGACAAGGGATTGGAACAGAATGAACCTGATCCAGCTATGCAGAATGTTGCAAAGTCCTGGGATACCCTCGGGTTTCCAGCAAACTCTAGAGTATCACCTGATTTTGCCAGAAGTGGAAAAACGTTGGGTTAAAGATAGAATACTCAAGACACTCACCAGAAGTTTCTGTGCATTGTGGAGAAAGGCAGAAATGGATTCACATAATTATGAGCTTTTGAGTTTGTGCAGAGAAACTCTGGAACTAGATTTACTAAGTGGACACATCAGAGTAAGGTTTACAAAAATATATCCAGTTTCTGATAGATAGGTGCTCTTAGTTAGTGTTGCTATATTGAACAAGGCTTCACATATTCAGTGGAGCACACAAATAACTAAAGTTGCTGAAACTACTGACAAAAGAAGATAGTTCTTAAGGATCAGGTTCCAAAGGAATTTAGGCTTTGAAATGATCCCAGAAATTAATTGGTAACCTGTACAAATGAAACATTATTGGAACGACATGCTTTGAATTGCCATTCTTTATCAGGAACCTGGTAGCAGCATTTTGTATAAGTTGCTGTTATAGAGTGTTTCAAGGACATAAAAGAAAGGTGGGCAAAATGCAGGCCTGGGGTTACATGTGCCAAAATTGTATATGTGGTCCACAATCCCTTCAGATAATTTCTGTTATATTTTGTACCATCAACTTTTATCTGATTAAGAATCATAGAGGTGGTATACTGCTCAAAAATATGGGAATCATGGAGGTGCCATCCAGTCCAGCCCCCTGCCAAGAAGCAGGAAAATTGTTTTCAAAGCACCCCTGACTTATGGAGACTGTAAGGCAAACTTATCACAGGGTTGTTGTTGGAAGATTTGTTCAGAGACGGTTTGCCTTTGTATTCCTCGGAGGTTGGAAAGTGACCTATGCAAACTCACCACACTGAAGTAATTATCCACTTTCAATCCTGTGGCTGCCTCCTGCAGCATTCTGAGGTTTGTAGCTTATAGAGGTCCATGACTTCTCTGGCTGAGCCAGGCCCGGATTACCCACAAGGCCAGACGAGGCCATGGCCTCAGGCGGCGGGCTTTGGGGGGGCAGCGGAATCGGCCCCCCGAAATTACAAAAAACAAAAAACCACCCCCTCGCAGCGCTTTCGCCCCGCCCTCTCCCGAGAGAGTCAGGAGAGGGCGGGGGGAGAGTGCTGCGAGGGGGCGGGGAGGAGGGAATGGCACCCTCCCCTCGCCTGGGACACCCCCTTGCAAAGGAAGGAGGCGACGAGGAGGAGGAAGGGAAGCTCCGCCCCGCCGGCGGGCATGCATGCATGCGCACAGACGCCCACCAGCGGGCTTCCCTTCCTCCTACTCCTCCTCCTGGCCGCCTCCTTCCTTTGCAAGGGGGCGGCCCAGGCAGTGAGGAGGAGGGCAGGACTTCCCTTCCTCCTCGCACCTTCCTTTCGGTCGCGGGAGGAGCCAGGAGGTGGACAAACGGAAGACACAGCACCGTGGGGCTTTCGTCCGCCGCCTCCTCCACCTCCCGCAACTGAAAGGAGGGTGCGAGGAGGAGGAAGGGAAGTCCCGCCCTCCTCTTCGCGCCCTCTCCTTTTGGTCGCGGGAGGTGGAGGGGGCGGCGGACGGAAGCCCCATGGTGCTGTGTGTCTTCTGTCCACCTCCTCCTGGCTCCTCCTGTGACCGAAAGGAAGGTGCCGCATGTCTTCCGTCCACCTCCTCCTGGCTCCTCCCGCGACCGAAAGGAAGGCGCAAGGTGGACGGAAGCCATGGGGCCGGTGCCGCGTGGCTTCCGTCCACCTCCTCAGGCCCTCCTTCCCTTTATGGGAGGAGGAGGAGGCAGCGTGAAGCTACATGCCCGGGGCTGCTGCCGCACATGCGCAGCAGCGCCCTGGGGGCGTCGCTTTCCGTGCCCTGGGGGTGTGGCTTTCCTCTAAAACCGGCTAGAAGCTTATCTTTTAAATAGATCAAGAGCCCATCTAAAAACATCTATTTTTTAAACCAGAAATAAACTTTCAAACAGTTCTACCTTTTTACCATTTTTGCTACTGGAAAATGCATTTGTTAACATCTGGCTACTGACAAAAAAAGTGATTACACAGAGGACATGGAAAATGAAGCAGTCATTTTGACACTCATGTGTAGAGAGAGTTCCAGTGTTGGAAGGGAGTCTGAAGTGGGAAGTCAGTTATTATGGGAAGAAATGTTGTTAGCCCCAAGATGCTTTCAAAGACCAGGAAGGACAACAATCCAGACACATGTGGTGTCTCTCATTTATACAAGGATCTTGTCTATTTAAGGCAGCTTCACCCACTTTTCCCTCTCTCTTTGGATTTTGACAGCCCACCCTCTCACATCTTTGGACAGTATAAGTATTGCTGGTTACTTTGGGAATGGGTAGGATTCCCCCCTCCCCCCAACTCCTACATGGCAGTGTTTTTGCTTACCTTACACTGATATGGAGGAGTTGAGAAAGGCTTAGAGTGAAGTCTTAAATAGATTCCCATTTAAGACTCCACCCTTAAATGGAGGGTTATGGGGGAAGTGTTGTGCAAATCAGGCAGAAGTGTGCTGGCTCCGTTAGAGCCAGCACAACATTGTAAGACTTCCATGTTTGGAGGAAAGCATCCAAGGATGCTTTCACCCCAGTTGAGGGCAGGGCCTCTGCAGCAAGTCTCATGATACCATGTGATGGCAGGTGTGGCACTCTGCCCCGAAAGCAAGCTTAATTTTGCTCACCACCAAGAAAAAGTTTAAAATGATAATTAAAATGCCATTATTTCATCCAATATCTTGTGTCTGGTCCCTTTATTCCTGTGGTTGGCCAGTAAAGAAGCAAAGTTGTACTGCAGTAAAGATAGCTTGTTCCTACCTATGCTCAGATGAGTAGCTGATGGTAAGCTTTGCCCCCCACACACACACACACTGTATGGAGATGGAGAGATATTCATCACATGGGACAATAGTTTTCAAGACAGCCGTGATCAGTCTGATATGAATTTCTCATTTCTCAATAGTAGGAAGAGTAAAATTCACCCATCAAGGACCAGGTTGTTATGAGAACATTATGTTGCTAACAGATGCAAACAAAGCCACTTCATCACCACCTAGATATTTTCTCTTTTACTTCTTAAGAGGGGTTACATTTTTCTCTTTCAATAATGTCAAGCAAAAAAGCAAAGAGAAGAAGAATGGGTTGAGAGTGATAACTTTTTACATGGTCAGCATTTACACCATTGCTCACCAATAGCTAAGAAAGGCCGAGGGGGGGGAGGGGGGATTCTTAGCCCATTCACTGCAATTAGAACTTTATTGATTACTACAGCCATAGAAAAGATTTCATGTAGTTCTAATGATGCACAGAGATGATAGAACAAAAACAGCAACAGCAAGACTGAAATGCCTTTCTACAGTAATTTGCCATTAAATTCTGTATGCACTGAGCTAGCTCTACAGATCATCTAAAGAGGACATAGAAGTTGCAAGCACGTTTGTATACATCCACTCTCTGGAACACAAATCAAATTTATGTTTACATTCCCTTTTGTATGGTGTAAGCAATCCAACAAATCTGTTTGCAAGAATCCCAATGAAGATGATCACTGGCAATAGCAGAGAGAATAGTCAGTGTCATTACGGGAGTCATGTTTAGCTGGTTTGACATATTTGCTACAGCAAATTGCAGTACTTGGAATGGAAGCAAAAACCTCTGAGAGTTGTAGGCTCTTATTCACAGACAGTGGCAATAGAATGTATTCCTGGGGATGACATTAATCAGAGATGTTTTCAATGAACAACTTCTGCCTTAATGCACTATCATCATTAACTATCCAAAGGTTCCAGACAATAAAATTGGGCACCCTGCTAATGCAGGTAGACTTTTCTATTTTCCTGTCATCTTAATTCAGGCTTCTATTTGTTAAAAATCTACAAAAACTCTACCTGTGAAAGGTCTATATGGAGAGGAACGTAACAGTGTATTTGTCTGTGTTTGGTGAAGTGAGATGGTGGAGAGAGATGTTGCTTGCATATTTTGCAAATTGCATATATCAAGTTATATCAAAAGAAAATACATTAAAGCTTTAGGTGCCTTATCTTGATTTTTGCCCCTCATGCACACTACATGATCTCCATGTGCTACATTAGACATCATCATAGACAGTTATTAAATATGAGCTGGATTCCTCTACAAAATATCAAAAATACTGCTTATGTACCATTGAAATAGAGAAATTTAAAATGGCCATGGCTAGTGAAATCTGGGCCATGGATAGCGAAACCTGAAATGCAGATACCAAGTCCTGGTAAGTGGATACTGATACTGGCCACAGGATGCCTGTGAATCCATGTGCCTGGTGAGATGAAGAAGCTCCCCAATGTTTCCAAATACATTTCACCAAGTTGATGAAGAAGCCACCAAGGTATTTTATTTATGTCAGTTGAAGTGATGTTAGCGCAGGGTCATCCCCCAAAGGAAGCTGAGATGCCATAACAGTGAAAAACAGATATTTTAATACCATAAAACCCTTTGAAATTATTACTCCTGTCCCAGCTGGAGCCAGCTTTGCTGTGATTGTCTGAGTTCTGTTGACATCAGAGAGGATTCCCTGCAGAGACAGGACTGTGACACCCACCAGCCAATACATGAGCATTCCCCGTTTCCAATACAGATTCCTATTCTCCAATGGCTGACGGGGGGCAGGTTGGTCTGGAAGACAAAGGATTGGGAAAGAGTTCTGAATGGATCATCGGGTCCCAGCCGAGGGACAAACAAAGGGGGCCATCAGGTCTCATGCGTTTTTATTCAGATGATTGTGATATTATTTATTTATTTACAACATTTCTACCCCGCTCTTCTCAACCCCTGAGGGTGGAGTCAGAGCGGCTTGACAAAAGGCAGCAATTCGATGCCGATACAAAATATAAATACAATATAAAACCATAAACATTCAGCATTAAAATACAGTTAGCATTAATACATAATACACATTCACTTAAGTTAAAAACAGTGTTCCGTTCATAACATGAGCATTGAGCCATATCCATCAACTTGACATTACAATTACAATCCCAAAGTGCTGCATTGTGCTAATGTGCAAAAGCCTGGTCCCGTAGCCAAGATTTCACTTTTTTCCTGAATGCCAAGAGGGATGGGGTTGATCGTATGTCACTTGGAAGTGCATTCCACAGGTGGGGAGCCACCACCGAGAAGGCCCTATTTCTCGTCCCCACCAACTGCGTTTTAGAAGTTGGCGGGAGCGAGGGCAGGGCCTCCCCGGATGATCTTAAATTACGAAGTGGGACGTAGAGGCTGATGCGTTCAGACAACCAAGATGGGCCAGAACTATATAGAGCTTTAAAGGTCAAAACCAGCACTTTGAATTGAGCTCGGAAGTGGATCGGCAGCCAGTGGAGGTGACACAACAGGGAGGTGGTATGCTCCCTGTATGTAGCTCCAGTTATTAATCTGGCTGCCGCCCATTGGACTAGTTGCAATTTCTGAACTGTCTTCAAAGGCAGCCCCACGTAGAGTGCATTGCAGTAATCTATTCAGGATGTGACCAGAGCGTGGACGACCGTAGCCAGATCAGACTTCCCAAGGTACGGGCGCAGCTGGCGCACACGTCTTAACTGTGCAAAAGTTCCTGTGGCCACCGCCGAGACCTGGGATTCCAGACTCAGCGATGAATCCAGGATCACTCCCAAGCTACGATCCTGCATTTCAGGTTCGAGTCCCCAGCAAATGGATCCAGCATCCCTCGCGCTGCTATCCATTGAGTTTAACAGTAGAATATTGTTCATATTGATAGGATTAAGTAGTCTGGTCCTGGAAAAGGGGAAATGTCATTGTGGGATAAGAGGGCATGACCTCCTGGTTAACGGATAGCCATGCCGATGATGAATGGCATTGTAACGTACAGGTGAGTGAGACAAAGGACAGGCAGCCATGCAAATGGATCCAGTTATCCTCTAAACAGTCAGGGTCTATGAGGCCAGTAGAGATGGACTGACCCAGAGATTATGGGTGCTTAGATACTTTATGATTGAGATAATGCCCAGGAAAAAGGCTCCAAGTGCTGGCAAGAGCTCAGCATGAGGTCTTGGTTGGTGTCATACTTTACAAAGTTTTATAATGAAATATGAAATATTACAGATTAATACATACACATGAGGGTCCATGGATACCAAAAGGGCACCTGGTGAATAGAGGCCTTGGTATCCATGGAATGGGGAACACATACACAAAGGGACCCATGGATACTGAGGGGGATCCAGCAAATGGAGGTCAGGGCATCCACGAGGGTTTTCAGAGTCAGCGCAGGGTTATTGGGGCAAAGGTGAGGTTCATGCAAGGAGAAACAGGAAGGAGAGCCCTGCTCTGAGGGCTAGGGAGGGCTATGGGGGTCATGAAGGCCATGTGGCCTATGTGGCCGCTGGGTCCAGCTGCGGAGGGCAAAAGTGGAAGAAAAAGACTCAGGAAGCAGAAAGAGATATAAATTAGTAAAAAGTAGAGGATAATGCATTGAGGTGCATGTTTATTGAAGGGTTAGGGAAAATATAACTAAAAAAGAAAACATTGTTTCAGAAAATATCCTGGGCACTAGTAACTGCTGGTTTCTCCATACATCTGGACAACTCAAGCCAATCTATAGAACTCCCCAACTTCCTATTCCCACTACTTGCAGAACTCTCTGCTGCAATATTGATTTTATTAATTTGATATTTTGACCGGGCGGTGGTCTGTGCCTAACAACACCATCATATCTTCTTGATTGGTATAGAGTGGCACCTCATCTGTATCATTTTATTTGGGTTTTTTCCCCTCTCAACTGATTTGCCATGATCTAGTCACAAAAAGCATGGTTTGGTGTGGAGTATAATGTATTTTGTACAAGAATTGAGCCTTCTGTGTAAAACTGTTGATTTTTTTTTAAGCATTACACTTCACCATCCAACTTGTTGGCTGGTGGAGCATTTTGTCTCCTCCCCTCGGAGAAGAGATTGGTTAATTTTACAGAATCTGCTGGAAGGGAGGAGGGGCTGGCATAGTGGTGCCAGCCCCTTTTTTCCCTCAGTCTGCATCAAGACATCGTCAAGGAAGGCAGCTCGCATGACGAGGCCCCTTTTCAGGCGAAGGAAGGTTGGTTTGGGGCCTGCCGGGAGCAAGGAAGGGACTGGTGGGGCTCAGCCCCCTGATGGCGCCCCCTCGCTCCCTTAGGGCATCGGCTGCCTTATAGGGCCTTGGCAATACAATTGCAGGCCCTTCGCGATCCCTGCCCCGGGGGGCTTCAGGTATTGGGTAGGGATAACTAGGCTTTGGGATGTTCTGTGGCTGGGATTTGTAGTTTCATTCGCCCCCCCCCCCCAGCCACAACTCACCTTAAGTCCCCAGAAGGCACAGTGCCCCGCTTCAGGATGGCCCGGGGGGCTCAGGAGCCGCCTTCTTGTTCCATGGCTTGGGGGCCTATGTGTCCCGGGCCTGCCTGGCTGTGGCTGGGTGCGCCCGCTTTGGCCGGCACCTCCAGGATGGAGCGCTTCCCTGGATGGGTGCCGGAGCTTCCCGAACCTGCATGGTTGCAGGTGGGCAAGCCTCTTTGGGCAAGGCCCTTGTTTCGGCCTTTGTGGGCTCAGGCGCGTGGGCCTGCCTGGGCTGGGCGCCAACGCTGGGCGGGTAGGGCGCGCCACGGCCTAGCCGAGCTGACGTTAGCTCGGCGGCCCACTGGTGGCTGAGGCGCTCCGTGGCGCAGCCCGTTTGTGGCGCGCATGCGCTGTAGCGGCTGCCCTACTGTTCGCGCCGTGTGGCGCAGCTTTTAACTGGTGCGCATGCGCCTTAGCCCAATAACGATCGCCATTTGGAAGCATGGCGGCTCCCTATGGGGGCCGCCATATTGCCGTACGGCTTAGACATGGGAGGCAGCCATCTTGCTGTACGGCAGATGTTGCGTGTGGGGGCCGCCATTTTGGCCACATGGCGGCCTGCCCTGGGGGCCGCCATTTTGAATGGCGGCCATTTTATTTTCGGCAGAATTAAATAAATTTTAAAAAAAATGGGAAAGGAACTAAAAAATAATAATAAAATAAACTTTGAAAATAAATAAATAAATAAATATGTATATGTATATATAAAAAAAAAAAGAAAAAAAAGAAAAAAGATAAAATTATACGGAATGAAATAAAAATAAATGATTAATAATACTACTGATATCTATATATACAATAGTAATAAAAATATTTTAAAAATAAAATGAAATATAGTTAATAAAATGAATGGAAATGTTGAATGGATGGTATTTGTTTAATTATATAAATAATTGGAATGATACGAACAAAGCGCTATTATATTAATAAAAAGAACTAAGGGAATTATAAAAATAATAATAACAATGTTTGAGTGAGCTCATGACACGTGGGTTCAGCTTACTAGCGACCTAAGTAAATAAATTATATATATAGATGCATAATATATCTATATATATGGAGAGAGAGAGAAAAGGGAGAAAGAAATTTTTGAGAGAGCTCCCGACATGTGGTCTCAGCTCGCTACTGACCTATTATATATAAAAATAATAATAATTAAAAAATAAAATAAATATATATATATATATATATATATATATATATATATATATATAGCAAAGGAATACAAGGAGATGTAGGAGATGGCACAGGTCACAATGACATGGTTATCCTATGATATGAGTGTGTCCCTCCTTCAGGTTCAGCGGGCGTTGACCACTTCAATAAGCATATTAAGTGTATTAACTACATATATGTTTATATTTGATATACATAGCTATGGAAGAGAATGTGCAATAAAGGTATTAAAACTGAAATCAGAAAATAACAAATATTTACAACAATGAGAATAATAATAATAATAATAATAATAAAAAAAGAAAATGAAAAGGGTAATATGAATAATGAAGAGAGCATTGGACGGGATATATATGCTTACGCCTGGTAATTGACTATCCTATGTGCTTGAGTTGACCTAGACAACCCGATGGGATAGAGGATCCACGAGCCGGTAGCTCCCGACGGTGGATAGTCCAGCTTGCTGTTGACCTAGACAACCCTAATGGGTAGTGGCAGCCACGACTTGGTGGCCAAATGCATTAATATCATTACCGCCTAGGAGGTCACAGGGTTTAAGGCAGGCCTAGCGGCAGAATGAGCTCCCGACTTTGGTAAGTCCAGCTGCTGTTTGAGCTCCCGACTTTTGTAAGTCCAGCTGCTGTTGAACTAGTAAGAATTACCAATAGTGGCTTCCGTAACTGGTCGCCAACTGCAAAAGAATAGCTCCCGACAGCGATAGCAGAGCTCGATGTTGACCATGCAACCTAATTGATGGTGACAGTGCAAGTTTGGGGCCAACTGCAATAAACGCTTTGCTGACCGGGCAGACATATGTACACAGCAAGCTTGGGGGCAGGGAGAGCTCCCCAAGGTTTATAGCCTAGCTTGCTGTTGACCTACACCACCTTAAGGGAAAGTTGGATCTGCGATTTGGTTCCAACTGCATTAAATCTCTAACGAACGTGAAGGCAGGTGTTCGAAACAAATCGGGGGGCGGAGTGAGCTACTGACTGTTAATAGCCTTGCTTGCCGCTACCTATGTAATCTTAGGGATAGTGGCATTGGTTAGTGGGGAGACAGCTGCTCAAGAAGTTATGGGTTTAAAGCAAGCGGGGGGACAGAGGGAACTCCCTGCTGTTAATAGTCTGGCTCGCTGTCGACCCATGCAACTTTAAGGATAGTGGCCCCTGCTAGTGGTACTTAGCGGCATTAAATCACTGCGGACCATGAGGTCATGCTTGCGCAGCCAGCCCGTGGGCCGAGTGATCCCGCGACTGCCAATATGCTAGGGTACGGTTGACCTTTGCAACCTTAGAGATAGTGCATTGGCTGGTTGTTGCCAGCTGCACAAAATCCCTGCCGACCAAGAAGTCAGGCGTTCAAAGCCAGAAGATGGGAGAGGGCGACACCTGAATTTAGTCCTTAGTTCCAAAGCTACAAGGGATGCCTATGGAATTACTGTCTTGCTTCATAACTGTAATACATTACTGTTATACATGGCGAAGTGAATACGGATATGTAGTCGGTTGTTTATTCATTGGATCGGATCTACACAGATCCTGATATTCCCAAAGGAAACATGGGGGGGTTTGCGAATAACGGACATCGACATTGCGATTTGTGGCGGTTGGGATTCGTAGTTCACTGGCACACAGAGCTTGGGGAGCCACCGAGGCGGGAGATGGGGTGAACTTGCCTCACAGCGCTCCCGGGAGGGACGCACTGACATGAGGCACCCTACATCCTCGTATACTCTTCCTTAATTCATTGGCTCACTTCCTTGTTATTACAAGGGGACCCCAAGACGGGACCCCACTCACGGAGATATATTTCATACTATGAGTGGACCTGTTTTTCTCATTGTACACAGGTGCATGGGCTTGAAAAAGGAGGCTTGGGTTATTGGTTAACCCTTTAGCTTGGAAAGGGATCCCATCAAGGGGTTCCTCGGATTTCAGTTCATGGGCTCTGGGTCCAGGAAATGCCTCATTTTAAGCCGCGTTATACGCACGCACCCCCTAGCGGGCACACCTCAGCAGCAATGTTAAAGTAAGCAAGACTGGAATTGACTGTTACATTGCTAGGGGTGGCCTCTTATGCCTCAGGGCCCGGAGGCTTGGAAGTAGAGGTGGTTTTATATTTTGGTTCGCTTACTCTACATGATATGTGGGGTTGCACTTAGGGTTACACTTATACCGTGTGGGATGGTGGTTGGTCTTCAGTCTGGTTCCGTTCGATGGGGGGCTTTAACAGTGGCGTGGGCCCAGCCGTTAGTCCGGCCCAAGCTAACCAGACTATTTGTGCCGGTCGCAGCTGACATTTTAAGGGTATTACATGTTGCGCCGGCCCCTAACTTTGGGTGTTCTGGTACGGGACGGTAAACGAGTTTGCGGTATTTGGAAGGGCATACGCCCTGCCGCAGTTTACCCCCCCCCCCCGGGTTTCATCACGAGCATAACACCGTTTCGGGTGTTTTCAATAGGCGGGGTTGTCCCCACAAGCGATTGGCTGTGCCAGCTTATTACTCTGGGGCAGGTCAGATTCCATTAACGGTTGGCGACATAAAGTTGACCGGGCGGCCATGCCCTCAGGGCCAGACTCCGGATAACGGAGAACCGAGCTCCCTGCAGTGTGGAGAAGCCTGAAGCTCAAGGCTTACGCGGACACACATGAGTGAATTGGTCCAAGCGGACGCTTGGACAGATTCCCGGCAGCCCTATGGGATCAATGAGGATTCCTAGTAGCTAAAGCTGACAGGTTGAGGCGGCCTCGGTTGAGTTCGGCAGAACAATAATGCGTAATGGCATGGGGTGGCTGGTCCAGTCATCCAATCTTATTTGGGGTCTACAGGCATACGTCTTTAAACTGGCGGAGCAGGGTAACCCCGAGCGTAGAACTCCTGAGATTAACGCCAACAACAAAACACTGCAACAAACATGTTCCAGTTCAAAGTGCCACACATACCGTTTTCTAGGTGTTCCTTCCCCCGTATTATAGCCAGTTGAGGCTATGGTGCTTCAAACAGACTAGCAAAATTGGGCCTGGCTACCGTTTGGCACGCCGGATGGTATACAGCTAACAACTTACCAGTTGTAGGTAGGCACCAGTAAGGTGCTAACGAGGATGGGTTGTTGAACAATACAGGTTTTGCAACCTCTCTTGCTGCATTGGAGAAGTCTCCGTGGCCAATGCTATGGGACATGACTCGGAGATGATCAAACCCTGGGCATATATAAATCAAACGCCTTCAGGAATTATGTGGTACTCCGTTGTCATAAGTTGATTGTGCCGACCCAGGAGATCCGCTCTGCTGAACCTGGGTTGAGTAGCCGGTCTGCGAGCAGTTATTTTCACTGCGCTGCAAGGCATCATGGTTAGCATTTTGGGGGCGATTCAGGTTTGCAACCCAGCATTGGAGAAGCTTCGGCGGCCAATGCTATGGGACAAGACTCAGTGGGGGTCAAGCCCCGAGCAGAGGGCAATCTAATGCTTTCAGTGAGTGCCCGGCACTCCGTTGTTGTAAGTTGATCGTGACGATCTCGTTGAGATCCATTTTGCTGAACCTTGGATGGAGTATCCTCGTCTGCAGGCACGGTTCTTTACTGAGCTGTTAGGCAGGCCACGAGGACTCATTCCGGTCAGCATTGTGGGGGCAGTGCAAGGTTGCAACCCCCGATTGCTGCATTGGAGAAGCTACGGTGGCCAATGCTATGTGATATGACTCGGAAAAAAAAAAAAAAAAAAAAAGGAAAGAAAAACCTGGGCTGATGGAAATCAAAGGCCTTCAGGAAATACGTGGGTACTCCGTTGTCATAATCACGGTTAGATCTGTCGGTTCAGATCCTGCGTTGCTGAACCATAGATGGAGGATCCTCGTCTGCGGACACAGTTTCATACACTGGGTGTCCCGGCAGGCCATGAGGTCTCACTATGGTCAGCATTTGGGCCTCGCATCCGTCGCCGCAGTTGTGTGGCATGGGATCAGAGGTATGCGTTGGGACGGTTCTCTCCCACGTTTGCTGCGGTCTAGGAGAGGGCACCCTCCAGACGTTGATTATACACCTGGGAGGCAACGATCTAGGCCCCTCGAAGGGTAGGGCCTTGTACTTGCAAGCTCGTAGCAGCATCCTAGAAAGATGGCATGCATATAGATATAGAAGTGGCTAGAAAATGGGTGAACCGGGCCACGCACACGGTGCTTGCAAGGGTTAGGGGCTTCTACACATCCCAGGGGCAGATCTTGCTTGACAGCCCTCACCTTTACAGATCAGATGGACTCCATCGGTTTGCTATGGGCAATTTAGTGTTTTGACATAATGAATGATAGGTGTTCGGTTATAGTGGATGGCTTGGTGGGGGATGGGAGCTAAATAGGACATTTGCTCCCAATCCGTGGCGTAAATAGTTGAGTTATTCAAAGGTTGTAGACACTTAAGGCACCCCTTAAGGGGTGTGGGGCATTATGCAAACACTCACCTAGACGGTTAATTTTAGGGGTGAGGTGATGAGGAATGTCCCAGGAGCGGGGAGAGTCTAGTCTCAAAAGTTGAGAGAGATTTCTCCTGATGTTTCCCTTCCGGGTTACCCGGGTTGAAATCTACAGGGGACCCAGGCAGTACGCCTGAAGAGCTGAGGGGTAGACGTTAGGAGACGCTACCTCAGCTTACGCACACCAAGTTGAACTGACACCAAAAAGTTAGTTGAGTTACAAGTTAAATAGGTAACTATTCAATAAAAGTTGCCCAAATTTGAAACCATATATATTTGTGTCTGTCTCGTTATTTCGAGGGGTTGGAAGACAATACACTTCACCATCCAACTTGTTGGCTGGTGGAGCACTTTGTCTCCTCCCCTCGGAGAAGAGATTGGTCAATTTTACAGAATCTGCTGGAAGGGAGGAGGGGCTGGCATAGTGGTGCCAGCCCCTTTTTCCCCTCAGTCTGCATCAAGACATCGCCCACCACTCCCGCCCATGGATAGTATAATAATGATCGCTCAAATGGTTTAACATTTGGGGGTCGGATAGGAATTCGCCCACTGGGTTTTGCCTATCCTATACTGTCTATTAGGGGCTTAGATGGAATGGTTGGATAGTAAACTAGCTAAGCGTAAATAGTTGAGTTATTCAAAGGTTGTAGACACTTAAGGCACCCCTTAAGGGGTGTGGGGCATTATGCAAACACTCACCTAGACGGTTAATTTTAGGGGTGAGGTGATGAGGAATGTCCCAGGAGCGGGGAGAGTCTAGTCTCAAAAGTTGAGAGAGATTTCTCCTGATGTTTCCCTTCCGGGTTACCCGGGTTGAAATCTACAGGGGACCCAGGCAGTACGCCTGAAGAGCTGAGGGGTAGACGTTAGGAGACGCTACCTCAGCTTACGCACACCAAGTTGAACTGACACCAAAAAGTTAGTTGAGTTACAAGTTAAATAGGTAACTATTCAATAAAAGTTGCCCAAATTTGAAACCATATATATTTGTGTCTGTCTCGTTATTTCGAGGGGTTGGAAGACAAATAGTTTTATCAACTTTGGTATTTGCTGCCTAACTAGCCCTGCTGACAGACTAACAGTCATTGTGATGTGTTTCCTTTGCTGGGTCACAAATGATGCAGCTCTGTATCTGACAAATGAGAAGAAATCTCCACCATGGTGTGATAGTTGATACAGTTTTAAAGTTAAATTTGGAGGACTCTGTCTCTCCTGCTATAGTTTTTTTTTTTGTTGAAATGTGAGTACTGTTAAAGTGCCTATCGAGTCTCTAAGGTTTTACAGAGGACCTGGAGGAGAAATTCTTCCATTTGTAACCTCATTGCGTTACAAATGTTTACTGCACCATTTCTCAGTCTTATTCAGTGACTGTTGCCAAGGAAAGGATTAATGCTGCACCATTTTTGCTACAGTGGTGCTGCTGTAATTTAGGAGATATGAACTACATTACACTTCAGAAAACAGCCTTTGACTAGTTAAGGGGAAAGAAATTATAGAAAATTAATCTTTTCAAGAGTCTCAAGGTAAGATTTGCCACTGCTCAAAAAGTAGTGTCACTGATGACACCATTGCACATAACTAGCATTGCCTATTCTGGCATAAGTGTATCTTATGAGAACAATGAAAATGGAATGGTTAAAGCAATAGAGAGTAAAGTGTGTGAGCACTGAACAAAATATGAAGGTTTCATTTTCTATCCCCCTTGGTAATTTCGTACTAAACTACTGAAATCCATTGAGTTAAACTGGAACAAATGTGGTATAGCACTGCAGAGGAGTGCTTAAAGTTTAATTGCCCAGCATATGTAACTTTGGCTCCTGATCAAACATACAGTTTCATCTCTCATCCTCCTTCTTCTCTCTCCTTACAGTTTACAGTTATCTGCAGAAAATAAGGAAAATATTTAGCTACAGAGAGAAGTTGTACTCTCTGTACAACTCATATGCTCAAGAACTAGTTACTAGACTTGTGCATGAATTCAGAGTAATCAGCTCCCTTCAGCCAATCCAACTTGGTTGATTTGACTGGATGACTGTAATGGTAAGGGCCCAGTCGTTACGTTTTCCTGTCCGTAATGGGATTCCATAGCATTTAATCACAGTTGTTAAGTGCATTAATTCTCCAGTGTAGAAGCACCCTCACTCTTATTGGTGGGTCCAGAACATCAACACTTAAACAAGGTTTCCACAATGACATCTTTTTTTAAACTTTAGATTCTTAGTTCATAAAACATCAGAATACCCACACTCTCCCTCAGTGAAATTATTCTAGCCCTTCCCTCCCTTTTTTTTAACATTTTAAGATTATTGTAACCAAGGGTTAGTTCACTAGTAAACAAGGAATTATTGATCCAGTTGTGGTTCTGCCCACTGATAGCATGTGGCTTCTAACAGGTTACTCCAAGAGAGTATGCCCCTTGACAGATAAAAAAGGGGGCAATCACCTATTGTAAAGGCCCACTGTTCCACATTATGATGCTAAAAACACTGCTATAGCTACATTGAGGCTTGCTGAAATAGTGGACAGAAGAATGTCTCAGTTTTAAACTTTCAACTTCCAGAGTGCTCCTGTCTCTTCATGATGACTTTGCGGATGCCAGCAAAGGTGTCTATACAACCTGGGCTGCCCCTTCTTTTGTCACTACCATGGTCACAAAAAAAGCCACGGTGATTTTAAAAAAGCCAAATATAAGGTTGACCATTCTGTTTCCACAGTGGGATGGAGGGCAGCAATATAGCTGATCCTGGGACAGGTTCACAGTATTGCCATACACCCCTGCATTAAGTGGGCAATGTAGATGGACTCCATTCCTTATTTTTCTAAAATACAGTTTCTCGATGATGTTCAGACTGGGAAATTGTGGTTTAAATGTTCCCTGTTATTAGTAAAATAATTATTAGACCAAAAAGTTGCCTTTTTAAGATTGAGCCATTGTATATGAGACCACTCCATCCACCTCACTTGAAGTACCTTGAATGATTCTTTTGAATAATAGAAACATCAAAGCAAAGCTTCTGCATTCAAATAATAATGATAATGATTATAGGTATTGACATTTTCCTGTATGTTACAGTCATCTTCTGAAGTTGAAAATTATTGTGATTAATCTGTAAAACTTTTTAATAAAAACAGGTAAGTGAATGTACCATGATAATTGCCACTTAACAACAGATAATACTGCCATCAAGATAAATTAGAATGTGAAACTTTATAAAGCTTGAGGAAGAAATAGTGACATTGTTAGGCAACTGTAGACTAACATAATATTTTTCTATGTGGCTCTGCAGCAACCTATAATTTGAATTTTTCCCTTGGTGATAATTATTACTAAGGCCTTTATCCTCTCTTATTCCCATTGTGACATATTTCCTTCTAAGATAATGCATGAACTCAGATATAAGCATGAGAAGGCGTAGAAAAAGAAAAAATAGGGTAGTTCATTTATTAGTGAATATTTGTTTTTAGGCTTCATAATTAATTTATCTTTGAAATGAGGCAAGGATATGAGGAAGAGGAAGAATGAAAATGGCTTGAATGAATTCCATAGAGAATTCAAACTTTATTATTGGCACAAACCAGGAAAACCCTGGTTTGTGCTGAATTAATTTGACAGTGCATTTATTCTGCACGTTCTTGGAAGGCACAGGATAAACACATTATTTCCGGTGTCTGGACTACAGTCCAGACACCATTCTCATAGTTTACCGGGCTATCTGTTTCAAGAAAAACTATAAGGTGATTGATAGGAATGATGAAGCACCTCTCACATAGATCATTGTTTATCAGAAGCACTCTGGTTTCAATTTTTTTCAACTTATTTGTACTGCAAAACTGTCAGCGTCGCCTGGGCTGTTTGGTTTGCTGCCTAACGACCCAGCCATTGCCGCCATCAGATAAGAGCGACATCTGGCAGCCCTTTGAACTGTCCCTTGTTCCTGCCCTTTGAAATGTCAGGCACCCAGTTCCTGACCTTTGATATGCTGGACGGACACAGGGGGAGTGGCTCAGCAGGGGGGCTGGACTCGGGAAGTTTGAAGCTGTAGCCAGGCGGGAAAAGGCCAGTTCGGTCTTTGACTACCTGGATTAAGGACCTATTAAACTACTTTTCCTTCAACTAACCCTGGAGTGAGCGTGGCTTGATTTGGCACCCTACCGGAGCTGACATAAAAACCGAACTGCACACTTCCTTCTACTGCTGTGAACCCTATCCAGCTGCAACCCCGAAATCCCTGAGTTTATCATGACAGACCGAGTGGAGGAGGAGATCAAAACTCAAAAACACTAGTATCCCCTTAGTAGAACCGTAGAAAACACAAGGTAAAGCAATAGAGGAACGCTATTGTAAGGTGCAGTACAATCAGGGGGCCCAGAATGAGGCTACCTCACGTAATTTACAACAGGGATCTATATGCAGCAAAATAAACAGTATATGCGGGGGAATCCTGGTACACAATGTCCAGTAAACATACAATACAAAGTGTGTCCCACTACAGATCCGTGCGTATCCCTTCAAAAACAAATAAATGCTCGCAATGCGGCAAACTACATTTCCCAGCAGGCAGCGGGTGGGCGGAAGTGACGCCGAATGGATGCAATGTCCGTCGCTACCAGGCGATGTAGAGGTGACGCTATCAATGCCTACAAATCCCAAGAGGCTAAGCGGCACGCTGGGGGAGGAGTCCTTGAGGTCTCGTAGTATGATGGTCGCGCCGACTCTCGCGGTGTGACGACAGGCGATGGCAAATCCCGTGGGGCGAGACTACAGTGGCGTAGACTCGCGAGAGTTCGCCGGAGGTGGTTCAAACACGGAAATGGATAGTAAACAATGTAAAATATGCCGTACAGCGTGAAATGGGGAAAAGATTTAAAGTAATATTGTCTAAATATGCCTTCCCACTCACGGTGGTACACAGACGATATCCCCACTAGTAACAGCCGTGCATGCGTTCAAGAGTAAGTGCCGGCTGGCTGCTGATCCGGTGTGGGTGCCGATGGTACATAAATTGGAAGGTATCCCAAAGGGGCTTTGTATGTCCAGTAACCCCAAAAATAAATGTTACAGGGGTGCACCTCCTCTGTCAGGTAAACAATAGTGTGTCCTCCGATGTTCTCAAAATTAGCACAAACACAATGGTTCATCCGTAGAAATATATTTGAAGTTCCAGTTTCAGTCAATATCAATCACAATTCAATATACAATCTTCCAGATGCGGGTTGGGGGCATGGCGTGAGTCAACGGGTGTAGCCCAGACAATGTTATCCCAGGCAGTAGAAGGCACCAGCCCGTTTCGCTAAAGACCACATATGTGTGGCAGATGCTTCCTCAGGACTCGCATGTCACAACATAAACCACATCTACAATAAAATAAACGGAATAATCATCAGCAAAATGCAAGTAACCAAGTACTAGGGAGTCAAATCATATAATCACAGTATATACACAGGCAATTGCCAATAATCCATATTCAGTATACATACCAGCATCAGAGAATAAGAAGGGTGCAGCTTGAAGCACAGACAGCTTATTAGCCCATTCCCAGTGGAGGGTAATTAGGTGAAATACAGGTAAGTTTTATATGGTATAAAGACAATGAAGTAATTAAGCAATCAAGGCGGAGATACTCAATTGCTCATTGAGGCCTCTAGGATGCTCGGAACCCACTAATTGGATCCAGGAAGTCTCTGCCCTTAAAAGGGCTTTCCTGTGATCAGTGAGAGCACAATTAACTTTCTGTAAGGCCATTACTCTCAAGGAGTTCTCTGAATGGCCCATGTTGCTAAAGTGGGAGTACAGGATACTATCAGTGGCGCCAGTCCTAATTTTCGAGCGGTGTTCGGTGGTGCGTATTCTCAGAGTCCTGCTGGTTTGGCCAATGTAGACTAAGTTGCACGGGCAAAAGATGGCATAGACCACCCCTTGGGTGGTACACGTGGAGAAACTTTTGATGTCAAATGTTTTGTTTTTCCAAGCGTGAGCTATAGTTTTGCTGGAATCAATGAATTTACAAATACCGCAACGGCCGCAAGGTCTACATCCTGGTGTGAGGGTACTTTTGGTGGTGTGTAGGGCGTGGTCGGTATGAGTTAATATTTCGCCAATGTTTTTAGTTCTGCGATATGCGACCATCGGGGGTTGTTGTAGGCCGGGGATGGTATCAAGCAGGTTCCAGTATTTTTTGACTACGTTGTTGACATCCCGGCTGTGTGGCGTGAGTGTCAGAGGCCACACCAGTCGAGTGGTAGTAGGTTTTTTGGGGGCAGGTTGCAATGTGCATTCCCTGGGGGTGCGATCTACTCTCCTTTTAGCATTGTAGACAACCTGTCTTGGGTATCCCCTTTCAATAAAGTTGCTGGACATCCTGTCGACCTCGGTCTGATAGTCCTGATCAAAGGTGGAATTACGTTTAGCTCTCAGGAACTGAGAGAATGGCAAGTTGTTTTTAAGCGCATGTGCATGGAAACTTTTGAAATGTAAGTATGAATTTCTTTCCGTAGGTTTGTGGTAGGTACGAACTCCTAGGGTCTGTTTCCGGGTTTTGAAGACTGAGACATCCAAAAAGTTAACTATCGAGCGGCTGGATTCCATAGTAAATGAGATGTTTGGATGCCAGGAATTCATCCAGTGTAACAGGTCAGGTAAGTTGCCATTCTCTCAGTTCCTGAGAGCTAAACGTAATTCCACCTTTGATCAGGACTATCAGACCGAGGTCGACAGGATGTCCAGCAACTTTATTGAAAGGGGATACCCGAGACAGGTCGTCTACAATGCTAAAAGGAGAGTAGATCGCACCCCCAGGGAATGCACATTGCAACCTGCTCCCAAAAAACCTACTACCACTCGACTGGTGTGGCCTCTGACACTCACGCCACACAGCCGGGATGTTAACAACGTAGTCAAAAAATACTGGAACCTGCTTGATACCATCCCCGGCCTACAACAACCCCCGATGGTCGCATATCGCAGAACTAAAAACATTGGCGAAATATTAACTCATACCGACCACGCCCTACACACCACCAAAAGTACCCTCACACCAGGATGTAGACCTTGCGGCCGTTGCGGTATTTGTAAATTCATTGATTCCAGCAAAACTATAACTCACGCTTGGAAAAACAAAACATTTGACATCAAAAGTTTCTCCACGTGTACCACCCAAGGGGTGGTCTATGCCATCTTTTGCCCGTGTAACTTAGTCTACATTGGCCAAACCAGCAGGACTCTGAGAATACGCACCACCGAACACCGCTCGAAAATTAGGACTGGCGCCACTGATAGTATCCTGTACTCCCACTTTAACAACATGGGCCATTCAGAGAACTCCTTGAGAGTAATGGCCTTGCAGAAAGTCAATTGTGCTCCTCACACTGATCACAGGAAAGCCCTTTTAAGGGCAGAGACTTCCTGGATCCAATTAGTGGGTTCCGAGCATCCTAGAGGCCTCAATGAGCAATTGAGTATCTCCGCCTTGATTGCTTAATTACTTCATTGTCTTTATACCATATAAAACTTACCTGTATTTCACCTAATTACCCTCCACTGGGAATGGGCTAATAAGCTGTCTGTGCTTCAAGCTGCACCCTTCTTATTCTCTGATGCTGGTATGTATACTGAATATGGATTATTGGCAATTGCCTGTGTATATACTGTGATTATATGATTTGACTCCCTAGTACTTGGTTACTTGCATTTTGCTGATGATTATTCCGTTTATTTTATTGTAGATGTGGTTTATGTTGTGACATGCGAGTCCTGAGGAAGCATCTGCCACACATATGTGGTCTTTAGCGAAACGGGCTGGTGCCTTCTACTGCCTGGGATAACATTGTCTGGGCTACACCCATTGACTCACGCCATGCCCCCAACCCGCATCTGGAAGAATGTATATTGAATTGTGATTGATATTGACTGAAACTGGAACTTCAAATATATTTCTACGGATGAACCATTGTGTTTGTGCTAATTTTGAGAACATCGGAGGACACACTATTGTTTACCTGACAGAGGAGGTGCACCCCTGTAACATTTATTTTTGGGGTTACTGGACACACAAAGCCCCTTTGGGATACCTTCCAGTTCATGTACCATCGGCACCCACACCGGATCAGCAGCCAGCCGGCACTTACTTTTGAACGCATGCACGGCTGTTACTAGTGGGGATATCGTCTGTGTACCACCGTGAGTGGGAAGGCATATTTAGACAATATTACTTTAAATCTTTTCCCCATTTCACGCTGTACAGCATATTTTACATTGTTTACTATCCATTTCCGTGTTTGAATCACCTCCGGCGAACTCTCGCGAGTCTACGCCACTGTAGTCTCGCCCCACGGGATTTGCCATCGCCTGTCGTCACACCGAGAGTCGGGCGCGACCATCATACTACGAGACCTCAAGGACTCCTCCCCCCAGCATGCCGCTTAGCCTCTTGGGATTTGTAGGCATTGATAGCGTCACCTCTACATCGCCTGGTAGCGACGGACATTGCATCCATTCGGCGTCACTTCCGCCCACCCGCTGCCTGCTGGGAAATGTAGTTTGCCGCATTGCGAGCATTTATTTGTTTTAGTGGGACACACGTTGTATTGTATGTTTACTGGACATTGTGTACCAGGATTCCCCCGCATATACTGTTTATTTTGCTGCATATAGATCCCTGTTGTAAATTACGTGAGGTAGCCTCATTCTGGGCCCCCTGATTGTACTGCACCTTACAATAGCGTTCCTCTATTGCTTTACCTTGTGTTTTCTATGGAGGAGGAGATCCCCACTGAGATTGTGGTGGCGGAGGACGCCGAGGCCGAGGAGGAGCTCGGAGCCGGAGGAGCGGACGCGGAGGTCGGCGAAGCCCCAAGGGGAGACCGACCCGGGCTTCCAGGTACCCGACCTGAGAGATGTGACGGTGCGGAAGAAGACGGGGGCGGACGGCGGGAGGGGATCCTCCGCGGCCGGTGCCCCGAGCCAACCGCGGGCCCAGCTGGAGGAGCAAGTGAGTGCCCTGGCCCAAGCGGTGATGGAGCTGCAGTGGCAGCTGGGAGTGATGCAACGCCGAGCGGACGGGCCGGCGTGGGGTCCCCCCGAAGAGTCACGGCAGAGGGAGAAGCCCCTGACCCACATGTCAGAGCGGTTGGGAGGAAGAACCTTGGGGAGAGTGACTGTCACCAGTAGTGAAGAGGAGTTCGTCCCGGGGAGAGGGGCGTCCACCTTCAGCCTGGATGGTGCCAAGAGAAGCCAAGATGCGGGAGGCGGCTGGAGGGATTTGAAGGTGAGACCCGCGCCAACTCTCCTACTTCCTGACCAACATCCGAAACTTCATGCAAGATTACGGAGATACCTTCCCATCTGAAGGGGCACGCGTGTGTGCAGTGGGGGCTAAACTGAAGGGCCCAGCGGCGGACTGGCTGGTGCAGATGTTCGAGACAGGAGCCCCAGAGCTGGGGCGGCTGGAGCCGTTCCTAGGAGCCCTGCAGAGATGGTTCCAAGACCCGTTGGCAAGTGAGAAGGCCAAAACCCAGATCAAGCGCAACTATCAAGGCCAAAAGACGGTCTCTGAATATGCACTGAATTTCAAAACCATTGCGGGCAAGATCCGGGATTGGTCCGAGGTAACCAAGCTGGAATACTTCAAGGCAGGCCTGAGGTCCGACATCCTGGAGTGGGCCATGCACCGGGGAAACCCGGAGACGCTGGAGGACTGGATAATCTTGGCCGGTCAGGTGGAGTGTGACAAGGAGCAGATGCCTCGGCGTTTCCGGGAAGGAGGGAGAAGGGGCCGACCCGGGTACGTCAGGAGGTCATCCCCAAAGCCCCAGTCGTCCAGCCGAGAGATCCCTAAAGGGAAGAGAGGGGCGTGTTATTCCTGTGGCCGAGAAGGGCACCGTGCAGCAGAGTGCCGCCAGAAGGTGGCCCTGGCCAAAGGGGAGCAGGCCCCAGGGCCGAAGACTCCGGAAGGACCAAAACCCTCCAAGGCCAAGGCCGCGGCGGCCGCAGAGATGGCGCGCACCCCTCGCCCGGAGGACCCCGAGACTGGGACGGAGGAGAGCGACTCCGAGTGGCTGGCGGGAAACCACAGCGATCTGCTGTAGACGCCCGTGGCAGATCCAACCCAACCATGGGGGTGAGTCCGAACCCCTAAGCTGTGGCACCCTTAAGTTTGATGTGAGGATGAGAGACCCCGGGGGTGGCAAGGAAATAGCTACAGAGGCAATGTTGGACAGTGGGTGCACCAGATGCTTAATGTCCCCCCTACTAGCTCAGCAAATAGGGATAAAGCCCCAGAAGCTGGCAGCCCAGATCCTCTTTGCCCAGCTAGATGGGACCCGGCTAATGGAAAGCCGGCCACCCAGATGACAGGCAACCTACTGCTGCAGATGGGCGCACATAGGGAAACTTTGAACTTTGTCGTGACACCAATGGCCCACCAACCTGTAATCCTAGGCAGCCCGTGGCTGCGGAAGCACAACCCCCAAATCAACTGGAAAACGGGAGTAGTGAGGTTCCGGGATGGAATGGCCCAGGCCAGAATAGATGACCCCGAGGGGAGCGGAGGCCCCAGCCCTGAAGGAGCAGGAGTGGCCACGGGCGAAGACCAGCTGCCCGGCGTGCCGGCCGAGTACTGGGATTTGGCAGGGGTGTTCAGCGAAAGACATTGTAAATTAAATTATTTGCATGGTTTAGGGACTGGAGTAAGTGCAAAAATGCAATTAGAGATCTCAAAAAAGGACTTAGTGAAGTATGTCACTTAACAGCATCAAGAGCAATGATTTAAAAAAACCTACTTGCATAATCCAGGAGCAGGGAACCTGTGAATGAAGATGTTTGTATGACTGGATGACAATGGGTTTAAAAGAGCACAAGAAAAGGACCAGGTGACCACAGAGTAGCTAACTGCATTTTATGTAGTAGCCTTCACAGGGGAAGTCATGCCCTGTAGAAGAGAACAAGCGGCCAATGTAACATCGATATTTTAGAAAGGAATCTGACAGAGGGTTATTCATCCCATTATTTAGCTTATTGTCTGTTAGCTTATTGTTTCTTGCAAGTTACCATTAGCTTATTTATTTATTTATTTATTTGTTTATTTAAAGGTATTATTAAATATTATGCCTGTATGGCCACTATATCACTGTGAAGGTATGCGAGGTAGGAGGAGGATAGCTGACTAAGGTAAATGCAGCACATATGTGATTTCTCCTTGATTGGCTACCAACCATCCCATCACCAAAAAAACCCATGTGGTCATAAAGGTAGCTGGGAATAGGTGAGCCTCCTTGCTTGCTATGTCTACCCTCTTCAATGAATTGGAGCTGGGTTTTTTCCTAGAAATATTATAGACAAATGTGTAAATCATGAGCTTTCTTTCCATCCCCTCTACACAAAAAATGGCTAAAAACTTTAGACATATTTGACCATTCTCAAAAGCATTCAGCAGTAGTGGTGTTGTTGAAATATGGGCTGCAGTGGTCTTAAAATCCCAGAAATCTCAAACATTGAAAAGAAAGTGGATGATTCTAGACTATTTTAAGTTTAAGAATTCCAGATAAGGGATGCTCAATCTGTACTTTATCACTTTCATTTGAAAACAGTTTTGTGCTTGGGGGGTCTGATAGAGTTGCAAACCATCCCCAGGAATCTTTTGGGGGGTTGTCCGCCCTGTATTACAACATTTTAAGCTTAATTTAGAAAAAAACTTTCCCCATGTATATAGGGGTGTATGAAACAATAAATAGCATGGAGGAAGTCTATGGGGAGAAAACTCTCTTGCTTTTTAAAAATAATATTAGAACAAGGGACTATCTGCTAAAATTGAACAACAGGAAATTTGGGATAGATAAATGGCACCCATAAGCTGGCTGGGTGGCCTGAAGGTGAGTTGATCACAGCTGAATCTTGACCCATGCTGTGGGTCAGACCAGTTCAGCTTTAATCAATAAAGTTGTCACCTCTTCCATTCCAGCAATATGTGGTTTATGTTCATGTTTGCTAAAAGAAAGTCCTACATTCGTATCTGGATCCCCAAATAATCTAGTGAGCAAAGGCAGTGGAAACACTGTCCAATACATTCCAACCAGAACATTATTGGCTATATTTACTTATAAAAGCACCAAATATAAGTTGCAACCTCATGTAAACTGTTGATAATTAACATCATGTAGACTGCTGTTTGAATGTTGCCAATTCTTAGGGTTTGTTATTAGTGTGTGTGTTTTAAAGCAATTGAAATATTCCCAGAGGCTTGAGTAACAGATCATGACAGATATAAATAATAGCTGTGTTCTGTTTAATCATATCTTAATGTAGAAGTGTTATAGTTCAATGGAAATATATTAATTTGTACTTCAAGAGGCCGTATGGCCCAGAGGTAGAAGAGCATAAATTGTATACATTGTTTTTGATGTTACAGACAAAATTATGCAATCTCTGGCACTTTCAATTGAAAGAATTTCATCTAGCAAGTGTGAGGAAAACGTCTATCCTCTCAATTAGACACAGCTGCTACTGGACATGAGAGGACAGGAATGACTTGGATGGACCACTAGTTTGACATAGTTGTGAGCCACCTTCACATATGAGAATTAACATGCTATAATGCTTATGCCATTGTGATTGAATTGCAAGGACGTTGCCCAGGGGATGGCCAGATTTTTTGATATTTTACCATCCTTGTGGGAGGCTTATCTCATGTCCCCAGCCAATTCTGCCATACCAGAAGTGACTTGCAGCTTCTAAAATCACTCCTAGCACACAAAAAAGTGCTTGAACCATGAAAACATTAGTTTAGATACCCAGTTTTCCACAAAACTCATTGTCTTTCAACTTACATCAGTTCTTAAAGTATGTGTGAAGGATTCCTTTCACACTATACAATTACAACACTATATTCTATTTTTAAAATATCTTCATTGAATTCTGTGTAGTGGAATTCAATGAAGCTGGTTGGCCAGCTGGTTGACCAACAGCAGGCCCCACCCCCACCCCTGGATTAGTCAGGGCCAGCTTCCCCACCTTGCCCCAGCTTCCCCACCAGGCCCCGCAGGGCTCCATGGCTGCCAGGGCAAGGTGGGGAAGCCGGCACTGGCTGATCTAAGTGGGGCCTGCCTATGGTTGGATTGCCAGGGCCAGCTTCCCAACCTCACCCCAGCAGCATTGTAAGGCTGCCTTGGGCCTCCATGGCTGCTGGGGTGAAGTGGAGAAACTAGGCCTGGCCGATCCAAGCAGCAGAGGACCCCGCCCCTGTTAAGCTTATGTTGGTCAAAAAGTTTACTTATGTCATACACACACACACATTTTTGGGACTCCACCAGAAACTTTTTCTTCAAAAAGGGGAACCTCTGCAGCTTATCAGTGGACAACTCAGGTCCTGAAACAATTTTGTACTCAGTATCAGTTCTCGAAAATCTAGGTTTTCCAGCAGTTAGTATACCTTTTTATTGAAAGCAATACATATTTCCTGTTTTCCTTACACACACACCCCCCCCTCCAAACTTGCATGGCTTTCCAGCAGAGGCAGGAACTACCTGACACCTTGGATACTTGTATTAAAGGTTGAAATTTTCAGCACACTCTGTGCTTGGTCTCAATCTTTGTCCGAGAAAAAGTCAGAGCTACTAAGGATGTCTTTAAAGTAACAGGCACTTTAGCTTCAAGATAAAGCCTGTGATTTGCTATTTTTATTGCCTTGGTTTATGTAGAGAGATGTCTCAGTTTAATATCATATTGATTCAATGCCATGTGCCACATTTTAAACGGTTGATTGCATGCCCTAGCTTTTGATAGTCTTGGCTTATTGGAAAGATTTACATAGGACTCATAAAATCTCTTGAAACAAACTCTGTGTTAGTTTTTCATGTTATTTATAATTAGTGATTCTGCGCTTTGCCTTTACTATTTTCCACCAAATATTAGAAAACGTTGAACGGAAAAACCCATGATCTCAAAGACAAATGGCAATCTGGAGCATGTTCAGGAGCACCGATATATTCATGTACAAGTCTAGAAGTCTTAGCCAGAAAATCAACCCAAAAGACCTGTGTTGATGTATCTACAGGTCAGTGTTGAGTACTGTACTTTAACTGTACTAATTTTTAAAAAAAATATTTTTATTATCAATTTTTATATTTTAAACAATACATTACATATACTCACAAAACAAACCTATATAGGGGGAAAGGGAAGGGGGAATATGGTGACTTCCGTTCTAGTTCCATACTATTAATTTCCATTCTTTTCATATATTCTTTTAAATGAAGCATCCCTCATGCTCTTCTTTGTATACTACTATTTACTTTATAACATTATTCATTTCAATCTATAATTCTAACATAGTCATTAACCTTTGTCCAATCTGTCCTAATGTTCCCTTTGCCATTATTTTGTCGCAACCAAAAAGTGAGCTCGTTCATGTCCTTGATCTCCAATATTTTCTCTGTCCATTGTTCTTTCGTCGGTAAGAGATTAGTTTTCCACAACTTCGCAAATAGTATCCTTGCCGCCATTGTCAGAAACACAGAGCTTTTCTATATTATCATTATTAAAAATTTCTCTGTCTGTGAGTCCAAGCAAATATAACTCTGGTTTCATAGGATATTCTAATTTTAAGATTTTCTTACATTCGTTATGGATTAAGTGCCAAAATTCTTTAGTTTTGGGACAGGTCCACCACATGTGAAAAAAGGAGCCCTCTTGTTTCTCGCATTTCCAACACTTATTTTCTACATTTTTATACAATATATTTACTTTCTTGGGGGTAATTTACCATAAATGTATCATTTTCAGCCAATTTTCTTTTAAGTCTGTTGCATATGTGATTTTAAGCTGTTTTGTTCAAATCTTTTCCCATTCCTTTAACTGAATGGGTCTTCCAATATTCTGTGCCCACTTCACCATAGATTGTTTAACTACTTCCGCTTCTGTTGCCCAGTTTAATAACATGGAGTAGGTTTTAGATATAGTTTTTTTTCCATTTTTCAAAATTACATTCTATGGTCCCTCTGCACCACTAAAACCTTTGGCCTTATCCTTGTTAAATCTTTCCCTCATCTGGAAATAATATAGCCACAACACATTACGGTACATTTTAGATATTTCCTCCTGTGTTTTGCATTAGTATGTCCTTATACTTTGGCCATTCTGTCCAACCTAATAACCTTCTTTGGTTTGCCTCCAGGGGTGATAACCATAATGGTGTCTTAGTGTACATGTAATCCTTGTATCTTTCCCAGATTTTCAGGAGCAAGGAATGGATAAAATGATTCTTTCCAATTTTGGCACCTCCATACCATAGGTAGGAGTGCCAACACTTCCTCAGATCAAAGCCCTCAAGTATTAAAATTGTACTTTTCGATAACAGCATCCAATCCTTTATCCATGACATGGCACATGCCTCATAGTACAATTTTAAATCAGGTAAGACTTCCGGTGGGCAATCATGGAGGTAGGCACGACTTGCTAGGGCTCCCGAGCAAGCCACCCTGACCTAGCGATTTGGAGGACTGATGAATCCCCCTCTCACCCTGGATCGAAGGGGAGAGTGACGCTAATCCAGCAGGTCCCTCTGTTGGCCCCAGGTATCCTCTTCCCTCAAGGAGGGGGATCAGGGGGTCTGGGGTTTCAGACCGCGGTGTGCAGAAACTACCCTGCGCCCACTACCAACAAAATGAAACTTGAAGACAAGAAAGGAGTGCAACCGTAAGTCTCTCCGGATATTATTAAGAGTTCAAACCCCATACTAGAGAAGCATTCCTGAAACAAAAGGGGTCTTGCTAAAAGGAGCGAGCCCCAAACCAAAGAAAGAAAGGGTTTATTTGAAGACCCATTGCCAAATATTCCAAGTAAATTAGAAGCAATTTAGAAGAAAAGAGCCAAAAGTGGAGGTTAAACTATTCAGGACTTTATATACAATGGGAACAGAGATTTATGGGAATCCGGCCACCACATGGGAATGCAAAGGGATAACCGTGACTAAACTTTAAAGAATTGCAAAGAATTGTAAATTACTAAAGATAATTCCAACAAAGGAGTGATTATAAGAGTGAGAGACCGAACGAAGACAGTGGAAAAGCAAGATGGCACTGACCTTGAGGAGCCTTGTTTAGGCTACAAGTTCTCCTTCTTCATAAACAAAGACTGCTGATAACGAGCCAGCGCTTCCTCCGGAGGTTGGGAGAAGAAGAAACTGGAAGAAGAGAGCAGGAGGAGTAAAAGAGAATACCAACCATAGAGAAGAGGCTGGCGGACAGAGCGACTAGAGGAGGAGAGAGGTGGCGAGACGGACTCTAAAAGGCAGGGGACAGGAAGACGGAAGTGACATCGAAGGAGAAAACTATAGAGTTGAAGGAAAACCATAGAGAAACAGCGAGAGAGAGAGCAGCCTTTTAAGGGAAAAATAAACACCAACAGAAGAATCAAGGACGAGAAGTAGACGAGACTGGGGACGTTGAAGGAGACCAGGTGATCAGGAGCAGATAACGACGGAAGTAATGGAGGAGCGGACGGAGACAGGGACGAGAAGCAGACGAGGGCAAGGACGAGAAGCAGACGATAGCGGGGATGAGAAGCAGACGAGCTGAAGCAAACATTAGAAGACACCTGGGCACCTGGAAGCAGGCGAGACTTTGTTAAAAGATATTCTAAAGAACTATCTGAAGGTCTGACATCAAATTAAATTAATTATAGTTAAGGATGCAAAGTGTATAAGCCGGAAGGAGGGGAAATTAATTATTAATTAGAACGGGGATTGGATTAAATAGCATATTACATTGGGGAAAGGGAAATTTACTAGAGTTGGAGAATTCCCTAAGGGCAGGATAGGCCTACAAAATATTTTTAGTCCTGTATGAATTTAAGTGAATTGCCTAATTAATTTGCAATTGATTGGTTGGGAGAATAAGAATTGTGTGGTTTAAATGAATTGATTAATAATCTGATCAACCATTGAAAAACAACCAGATTAAAAATATATAAATTGAGAATATTAAATAATTTCATATATAATTGAATTAATTAGATTAGGGAAATGGCAATCTCTAAAGAAAATACCAAAGACATCAAAGGACTGCCGAGAAGGGGATCTCTTTCAGGCCAGGGCCTAGAAGAGGGAGGAATAAAAGAAATGCTGAGAGATATTCAAAGGGATATCCAAAAACTTTCGGTGAAACAAGACACACTCCAAACTTTGGCGGAAAAGCATGAATCCCAACGAAAGGCTACACAAGAAGATATGACCACAATGAAAAAAGAACTAAAGGAAGAATGGAGTATAATGAAGAAAGAGATGACAGAAACCCTTCAAGATATTAAGCAATTAAAAATCGATCAAACTGGGGGAGGAGCCAGTCATGGCCAGGTAAAGACATCTCCATTCTGGCTCGAGAACAAATCTACAAATAAGCAGTGAAAAGCAATTAAAATGAACCGATAAAGAGAACTGGATATATTCTTCTTGAATCGGAAAGAAGGGGGAAACCGGTGGAGGACTTAATATGAAATAACGAACCTTCAAAAGGTAAATAAAAGCTTATAATTAATGAAGACCGATCAGTGAATTGAAATCGAAAGTGCCATTTAGAAGAGAACAGAAGATAAGCAGAGGGAGTGAGGCTGCAATCTGCAAACTGAGAGCAAACTGAAAGCGGCTCAAGGTCTCCCCTGTTTTGCAACAATTATAAGCCAGAGAGTCTGTTTGCAAGAATTACAGGCAAAGCATGATGCAAAATTAAGACTTTCTTTTTGGCCATGCAGAGTGAAATAAAACTATTTACCTAAGGCTCTATAAACTTTATAACTAACTAACTGGATGGCAGAGTTGACTGTTGTCTGAATGAGAAGGTAGGAGCCAAAACAAAAGAAAAGCCCTCCAGATAGGAAGCCTCTATGGGTGCGAACTAAACCTTCAGATAAAATAGTTGCAAGGCTGCAAAAGGTGACCCCAGACAATTCAGACAATTTAGACAAAATGAGAAGAAGCCCTCCAGCAACTAAGAGCAGACAGTTACAACGTACGCCCCCTTCCACCTTTTCACCAACTTCCACTTCCACATCGCTCCCCTCCCTACCTACAGGAGAAGGAAGTAGCAGGAAGAAAGAAATGGATAATAATCAGCTGTTAAGTAAAATAACAGAAATAATAAAAGAAGAGAGTGACAAGACAAAGAGAGAAATGAGCCTGATGTTTGAAAAAGAGAGAGAGAACAACAAATTCAGCAAAATGACAATAAACTTTCAGATATGGAAAAAAAGTTTGTGTACATGCAAGACAACCAGAGAAGGAATAATGTTGTAATTAAAAACTATCCAGAAGGGAAAAAGAGAGAAGATTTGAAAACTGAAATATTGAAGTGGTTGCAAAAAGTTACTCCAATGTTAAACTGGACAGACATGGACCTAGAACGAGTACATCGTCTTCTGGCTGGAAGGAATAAAATAACACCAAGGAATGTTATAATTCGGGTTCATAATTTTGCAAAAAAGAAGAGTTGATGAAAATACTGAGGAAGAACCCAGAGAAATTGAAGATGGGAGAAACAAAGTTGGAAATATTTAATGACTACTGCTCCGAAACCAAAAACTGGAGATATTCAATGAAGCCAATTACGATTCAGCTAATGAAGGCTGGAATATTGTATACCTGGGGATACCCAATCCTTCTCAAATTTCAATGGAGAGGCAAAAGGTACAGAGTCGACTCTTTGGAGCAAGAACTTCAATTATTGAAGGAGCTTGGCATAACAACAAAACAAGACTGAGACAGAACAGAAAGAAAGAAGAGGAGGAATGAGCTGTGGGAGGAAATATACCAGAGGAAAAAGGAGAATTGGAAGAATTAATCGGCGCTGTCGGAGGAATTGAGATGTAAGAAGAAATTTAGAATCACTGCAACCAAAAATTTAATATTTTTTTGTTCTAAATATGAGCACTCGGGGGGAGGGAGACTCTGGGCCATAGGATGACTTCGTGCCCCCCCCCCCACTTGGGAAGGCCGGAGGCCATTGTTGGGACAAGATGTCCCAAAGGATGGAAGTGGGGAAGGGGGAATGAGGGGAGCAGGGGTAACGGGGAAGGGGGAGGGAGGGGAGGGGATTTAAGGGACCAGGGTTCACAAGGGTTCAAGCCACAAAACAGTCTTTTAATGTAAATCATAACGATGTCCAATAAACTACGAATCTCAACATTGAACACCAGAGGCTTAGGGACAGTTATTAAAAGAAGGAGGATTGAAACTCTACTGAAGAAAGACGCAGCGGACGTTATCTTCCTACAGGAAACTCACCAGAATAAACCGGGTTCAAACGAACTAAAAATCAGTTGGATAAGAAGCTATGAAAAATCCTTTGGGTCATCAAAATCAAGAGGTGTAGCCATAATAATTGCTAAGAAATGTAATTTTGTAATAAATAAGGTGTTGAAAGATGATGAAGGTAGATATATAATAATGTATGGTGAAATAGGGGAGGATAGATATGTATTAGCAAATGTATATGCACAAAATGTAAAACAACAAGAATTTTATGAAAAAGTACTAGGTCAGATAGAGAATTATCACCAACAATATGTAATATTTGGAGGGATTGTAACTGTTATATGGATAAAAAAATAAAACTACACAAATGACAAAAATAGAAATAGTGAAACAACGGATTTAAGTAGAGTGATGAATAAGTGGCATTTAAAGGATGTGTGGAGAATGGTAAAGGGAGATGAAAAAATATATACATACTACTCGGCTGTAAATAAAGTTTATACAATAGATTATATTTTTGTTTCTAAAAACATGTTAAGTAAATTGTTAAATGTTGATATTGGAAGCATTAAGATTTCAGATCATGCTCTGGTGTCAATTGAGATTGCTTTGAAATGTGATTATGATAAAATGAGGAGGTGGAGACTGAATACAAGAATTTTGAACCATAGAGAGATTGTGGATAGAGTGAAATGAATGGCAAAAAACTTGGGACTTTAATGGAAGGGAAGTATCAAAAGGAGTATTATGGGACACAATGAAAGCGGTGGCGAGAGGGTTATGTATAAAAGAGACAATCAATCTCAAAAAAAGGCAAGAAGAAAGAAAAAAGAATTTAGAAAAAGAAATAGATGAGTTGGAAAAAAGTATGTAATAAAGAGAGAGACACAAATTTATGCAAGGCTGAGAGCTAAAAAAGAGGAATTGGAAAAAATGGAAATAGATGAAGTACAAGAGAATTTAATATATTTAAGGAGAGAATTTTTTGAATTTAGTAATAAGAACTCAAAGATGCTAGCCAAATCCACACAAAAAAAGAAAATGGAAGGTATAATAAGCATGATAAAAGAGAAAACAGGTAAAACATGTAGATCTATGAAAGAAAATTTGAAGGTTTTTGAAGAGTTTTACAAGGAATTATACCAAACAAAAGCCAGCTCCATAGAAAAAATTAGGAAATATACGGAGGAAAATTGGGAGAGTAGGTTGGAGGAGAATGACAAAGAAATGTTGGAACAACCTATCAAGAGGATGGAAATAGAGGAAGTTATTAAGAATTTAAAAGTTGGGAAGGCTCCGGTCTGGACGGTTTGGGAACAGAATATTATAAAAGCTTCAGAGATATATTGATTCCAAAACTATTAGAACTGTACAATGGAATAATGAAAGGAGAAAATATCCCAGAATCATGGAGGAAGTCATTAATAATATTTATACCAAAACCCGATAGAGATTTAACAGACCCAGGGTCATATAGGCCCATATCACTAGTTAACCAAAATGTGAAGATTCTATCTGCTATAATAGCCAATAGAATGAACAAATGTATGTATAAATATATATAAAAAGACCAATGTGGGTTTGTAAAAGGAAGACAAATGTCAAACTTGATAGGGAAAGTACTAAATAAAATTTGTGTGGTTCAAGAGAGGAATTTAAAAGTAGGGATATTATCATTAGATATATTTAAAGCTTTTGATTGTGTGGAATGGCGGGCTTTAAGCGAGATTATGAACAAATTTGGAATGGGAAGTAGAATAAAAGGTTTACTAGAACAATATTATTCAAGAAATTCAGCAGTCGTAAATATAAATGATGGGGTGACAAAAGAAAAAAAATTGACAAGGAAACAAGACAAGGATGCCCTCTATCACCAATTCTGTTTGCAATGGTGATAGAACTATTTGCAAATGCCATTAGGAATGATAAAAACTTAGAAGGGGTAGGAATAAAGGAAAAGCAGAAGGTGAGCTTATTTGCAGATGATACATTGTTATTTATTGAAAATATAGTAGGTAAAATGGATAAAGTAAAGGAACAACTAGAGAAATTTGGGGAATCAACGGGTCTACAAGTTAATTGGAATAAGTCAGAAATGATGCTATTTAATTATACAAAGAAAGAAGAAAAAGATTTTACAGAACAAAGAAAAATGGGAATTAGATTAAAGAACAAATTAAAATACCTTGGAGTAATAATAACAAAAGATTTAAAAGAAATGGAAGAGGTAAATGTAGTAGCATTGAGAAAAGAGGTTCAAAAAATTAACAGAGTATGACAGTATACATCTATCTTGGTTTGGAAAGATAGCATTAGTAAAAATGAAAATACTCCCAAAGATAAACTTCATATTTAGAATGCTGCCACTGCAAATTATAGAGGAAGAACTAAACAGATGGCAACAAATGATAAATAAATATTGCAATGGTAGTAAAAGAAATAGACTAAACAAACAGTTATGGTATAAATCGCAAAAGAAGGAGGTTTAGCACTCCCTAACATTAAAAAATATTATGAAGCGAGTAGATTGAGACTGGTTATAGAAGAAATGATTAAAAAGATGGGGTAGAATGGCTAAGAAATTACTCAGGAAAAGTGGAAGAAGAAATATGGAATATAATTTATAAACAAATCACGAGGAAAGAAATTAGGAAATTAGAAATCCAATGTTGAGTAATATATTCGAAGTATGGAATAAATACAGGAGAATGTTAATAATGGATGGATCAGTAATAACCCCAATTGTAATGGAAAAGAAATTTCCAAAGAATTTAAAACAAATAATGGATAAAAAGTTAAGGGAATTTTTTTTAGATAAAATGGGGATTGGATAAAAGTAGGAACGAAGAAGGAAATGATTATGGAAGAATTTAGAGAAATAAAATTGACATGGTTCCATTGTATACAGTTAGAACAATGGTTTAAAAATTGGCTAAAAAATAATAAAAAAGGAAGTAAGGTTAACCAATTTGAACAAATAATACAAAATGGGAGGGATGTAGAAGAGCACGAAAACTTGAAAGGAATAACTAGTAAAATATATAAGATAATAATTGAAATAAAGGAAGGAAAAATTAAAAATAACACCCTTAAGGAGGTCTGGGAAGAAGACTTAGGGATAAAAATAAAGGAAACAGAGTGGAAACAATTGTGGAGACAAAGACATCTTAAAAATTTATCAATAAGGATTAAAGAAAATTATTATAAATTGATATGGAAATGGTACCTTAGACCAGTAAGAATGGCAAATATAAATAAAAACTACTCGAAAAACTGTTGGAGAGGATGCCAAGAAACAGGAACATACATACATATGTGGTGTTAATGTAAATATGTAAGCACATTTTGGGCGAAAGTATTTAAAGAAATAGAAGATATAATGAATATTAAAATAGATAGAAGTCCTATTATAGCTTTATTATCATTATATAATAGTATACAATTGGGAAAAAAAGGATAAAGATGCGATAACAAACCTATTAACAATAGCAAGACTGCTTATAGCAAGGAATTGGAAAAAAAGAAATAAATATACAAATAGAGGAATGGTACAAGGAAGTATGGAAACTGGCAATAAATGACAAGTTAACATGTATATTAAAAGTAAAAAGAGGTATATGGAAACAAAGTGATTTTTATGAGGTATGGAGAAAATTTATTGAAAAAGGATTAGAAAAGGAAGAAGGAAGGTTACCTCCACAAGAAGAAATGAAATTTTGGACGAATGATATGTAAAAGCAATGGCTTGGGGGAGGGAGGGGGGGGGGAGCACAGCGGTGAGGGATACAAAAATGTATAAGAAAAACATAATGGCAGATGCTAAAGATTGAAGTATTGTACCTAGAAATAAATAGCATGAATCTGCTGTAAATAGACATTGTATAATATTGTGTTGATAATGATAAAACAATAAAAAAATTTAAAAAAATTGATCAAACTGCAACAGATAAAGCCCAGAAGAAGATACAGAAGAAGGTGGAAGCCATAGAAAAAAGAAATTATACCATGGAAAAGACCCAGGAGAGATTAGAATACAGAGAGATGGAACATCAACTCTGCTTTAGAAATATCCCGGAAACTGAGGGAGAGGACATCAGAGCAACAATAATATCACTGATCTCGAATTTGATGGGAATCCCCGAAAGAGAAGTGGACAGAGAGGTGGACAAAATATATTGAATACAAACTAATTATGCAAAGAAGAATAAGACACCACGAGACGTCATAGTGAATTTCATACGGACAAGAGTCAGAGATGAGGTTTGGAGGAAAGGTAATACTAATCCGATTAATTATAAAGAGGCGAACATATTGGTTCTCCGAGAATTTCCAATAGCGGCGCTGAATAGAAGAAGGAAATATTTCTTCCTTACTAATGAGATTAAGCAGCTAAACATTAGGTTTAGATGGGAAAGAACGGGGGGAATTATGGTCACATATAAAGATGAGAGAATATGGCTCACCTCAGAAGACAAATCAAGAGAATTTTATAAAAGGTTGGAAAAGTTAAAAAAAATAAGAACACCCCTCAGCTCAGCTGAAAGGGAGAAGCAGAAGAAACCGATAAGGAAAAGATTGAGTACCCCGGAGTACCAAGGTGCAGCGGCTGCAAGTGCCTTGTCTGCCAACCTAATAAATAAAGAACAAAACCCAGGCTAGTTTAAAGAACAAAATGAGTAGTTTTGTACAACAACTGGAAGTATATTCATACAATGTAAATGGGCTAAATTCTCCAAATAAAAAAAAACGGATTTTCAAACAAATAAAGAATGGGAAATTTAATGTGGTGGCACTACAGGAAACACATATTAGCCAAAAACACATCTCGCATTTAACATTTAAAAAATTAGGACAATTGTACTTCTCCTCCGCTCCAGAAAAGAAAAGAGGGGTGGCACTATATATTGAAGAGAATATAACATCGGAATTTCTCTTCAGAGACGATGATGGTAGAATGGTGGCAATTAAACTTACCTTAGGAACGGAGACAATTTTGGTTTGTAACATATATGCCCCCAACGCTTCAAAGAAGAAATTTATAGAGACTCTAAGGGGAAAATTAGTAAATGAACATTGTGACCACCTAATAATCTTGGGAGATTTCAACAGAGTAATGGATAAGAATATAGATAAGACAAAGAGATCCAAATACCAACCCCAGATGAACAAAGCACACTACAGACAGCCTCATTAAACTGAAGAAGGAATACAATTTAGAAGACGCTTGGCGAATACACAACAATAAGGTAAAGGACTATACCTTCTATTCCAACCGTCATCTAAGTTGGTCGAGAATAGATATGATTTGGACAACAAAGTCATTAACAACCAAAGTGGAAGAAATCAAGATTCACCCTCGGGATATGTCTGACCATGGTGCAGTAACAATGGTGATAAACCAGAAGAGAGGATCGAGGAAATGGAGGTTAAATGAAAACTTGCTGAAAACCAAAGACGATATCAAAAAGTATAAAGAGAGGACTAAAGAGTATTTTGATCAAAACATCACAGAAGAAATAAAAATTCAGACGGTTTGGGACGCCTACAAAGCAGTGATGAGGGGCTACCTAATACAGCATAATTCAGCCAGAAATAAACAAAGGAGACTAAAGTTATCTAAAATTGAGGAAGAACTTGCTAATCTAAAAAACAAATTGAAACAAAATCCAGGTCAAAAGAAAATAATAAAGAAACTGGGAATAATAAGGAAAGAGAAGCACAACTTGGAAGTTGAACAAATGGCAAAACAAATGAAATATATTAAACAGAACTTTGAAAATGCTAACAAAATAGGTAGATGGCTGGCAAGAAGATTGAGGGGGGAAAGGCAATCCCAACAAGTCGTCAGAATCAAGGTGGGAGATAAATATGTAGTTGAAGATGAAAAGATTAAACAAGAATTTCAACTCTTTTATCAACACTTATATACGGAAGAGCAAGTTAAGAAAGATGAAATAATGGAATATTTAGGAAAATTGAAGTTAGCAAAAATTACAGATGATCAACGCCAAAGATTAAATAATGAGATAACAACTGAAGAAATTAAAAAAGCAATTAAGAACCTAAGAAATGACAAGGGACCAGGACCTGATGGTTACACAGCATGTTTTTATAAATCCATGCAAGATGAAATAGTCCCAACTCTCAAAATAATAATGAATAAGGCATTAATTGAAAAAGGGATTCCGGATTCATGGAGATCAGCAGATATAATAATGATACATAAGGATGGAGCAGACCCAGAAGACATTAAGAACTATTGTCCAATTTCACTACTGAATACGGATTATAAAATATATACAACAATTTTGGCCAACAGATTTAAAGAATTCTTAGTGGAATGGATCCAAGAAGACCAAAATGGATTTCTACCCAACAGATATATTAGAGACAATGTTAGAACAATTTTAAATGTGATAGAATACTATGAGACTAATCACCAGAAAGAGCTTGCTTTATTATCAATAGATGCGGAAAAGGCATTCGACAACCTTAACTGGAAGTATTTTAAATTACTTCTCAAGGAAATTGATAAAGATTCCAGTCGAGGCAATATATCAACAACAAAGGCAAAGATTTGGATAAATGGAAACTCAACAAATGAATTCAATATTGAGAAAGGAGCCAGGCAGGGATGTCCTTTGTCCCCGCTGATCTTCATCTTTGCGCTCGAGACATTACTAATGAAAATAAGGAAAGGTACAGAATTAAAGGGCCTAAAATTAGAAAAGCAAGAATATAAAGTAAGAGCATTTGTCGATGACGTGATTTGTATAGTTGAGAATCCGAGAGAAAATATACTAAAATGGCTGTCGACCTTTGACGACTATGGAAGATTAGCAAGATTTAAACTAAATAAGAAAAAGACAAAGATTATAACTAAAAACATCTCTAAATCGGATCAATTACAACTACAAGAAATAACGGATATCCAGGTGGTCAATAAAATCAAATATCTAGGGATCTGGCTCACATCAAGAAATCTCCACCTATTGAAAAATAATTATATGGATCAGTGGAAAAGAATGAAAGAAGAAATAGATCAGTGGAAAAATTGAACCTTTCCCTGTTAGGGAGGATCGCTGCTGTGAAGATGCATCTATTACCGAAGATGTTGTATCTGTTTCAGAATTTGCCTATAATTAGAAATATAGAGACCTTTAACAGATGGGAAAAGGACTTGACTAATTTTGTATGGAAGGGCAAAAAAAACAAGAATAAAATATAATGATCATGCAAAAAGAAAAAGGAGGCTTTGGCCTACCTGATTTAAAACTGTACTTTAACTGTATTAATTTTTAAAAAAAACAATCCTCTTCTCTGAATAAAGTGTTAAAATAATAATACAGCTTAGTCCACACTAGAAAAACATAAAAGGAGCACCAAATGACTTGGTGGAGAAATTCTGGCAGTGAGACAGCTGACACCCCGAGGAGGCATTGGTGTTGTTCCCTCTCTACAGAATGACCCTCAACATAGTCACAGGCCATATCAAAACCCATAATTATGTCCATTGGCCTGCCCTCAATTTTTGCATGAGGTTGACTTATGACCTCATCACATAGGGATAAATTTGGCATCATGCATTGATTTAGCCCAGGTCATCCATGGAGCCTATCAATTCCCATCATATGATGTCAGCGCAGCTCTGTGGGTGAAGATGACAACATGAGAGGCTTCATGTATTGCCACTGGAATCCATGAGGGAAGATGTGCGCTCCACACTTCCACCCATGGGATCAGCTGGAAGAGGAGCCGGGCACTCTAGGGCATGGTGTGCCAGGTTCCCCCACACCCCCTGATGAAGTGAAACAACTCAAGGTGGCTATGTGACAAGGTTGTTATAGAAGAGTATATATAGCCATTTTTGGCCCTTCCAGACAGGCCAAAAAGCCATGATTAACATGAGGTATCCAAATTAAAGGAGATTGATCCAGAGTGAACAGGGATTTCTTGATTTACTATGGATTTTTTTTAAAAAAACCTGAAAAATTCCTGAATAAGCTGAATTACACCCCACATTCCCCTACTAGCCCCCCATTTCCCCTGTAAATTTACCAGAGGGGGCTGGTAAATCATCAGGCTCCTCAGAGAAAGCTTCTGACACATCAAAATGACATTTCTTTGGAGGGGCCTGAGGATGCAGTCAGTCCCCCTCAGAAAAGTTTACAGGGAAAATGGGGGCTGGGGGCTAGCTAGCTACTCTGCTGGGTCAACCTCTGGTCAACCTGGGAGGGCATGTAGCCACCCCCTGCAAAATCCTGGGGTTTGGGGTTTTTGTGAGATCTCAATTCTGAGTTCCTCTTGGGATATGGCCTGTTGGGAGGGCTGTTTGCGAACTGGATGGATCTGGTTGCCTTAACCCTACTGATTATGAGTTTACTTTTTTCAAAGCTAAAATGACTATGTGGAGCTAATTTTCTTTTCTGAGCTGGACCTTCTGGTCACTCTTATGTAGCTCTAAGACCCTTCCAGATAGGCCCAAAAATGCGGGTCCTGGCACACTTTTACCAGAGGTATCCAAACAACAACTCTGGTAAAAATGAATTAATTTGGAACAAAGCAAGTTTTCCCTGCTTTGTTCCAAATTAATTACATTCCTCATAAGATCCGGGGCCTTACCAGGTGTGCGCTGTGTGTGGATTAGGCCCAGGGATCACGTCATGCAATCTCAGAACTCAAATCCACATAGCCATCTTAGTTTCCTGAGCTCCAGGATCCTGGAAAACCAAGGGGGCACCCACTCCCTCTCCCAAAACCACAAAAGAAGCCCTTAAAAAACTTACCTGACTGCCATTAAGGGAGTCCTGGAGTCTTCCTGGCATGTAGAAATGACACTCCAGGAGATGGGACAGGGATGAGGAGTTATTATCTTGGATTACCTTAATGATGGCAAGGTAAATTGTTTTACATTTTAATGGCTTCTTTGGGGGGGGGGGAGCTTCTGGGTGTCTGGATGCCACCCCAGAAGTTACCGGGCTGGCATCTAGACACCCTGCCCAGGAAAGCCTGGGTTTGAGGGCCCTTGTGAGCACAAAAAACCCACACCAAAGCAGGTTTTAAAACCCATTCTGACGTGGATTTTACTCCTGTCTGGAAGTGCCTTTAGCTTCCCATTTGCTGCTGTCACAAATTCTTGCTTTCCAGCAATATCCTCTATATTTCCGCTTCACAGAGTTTAAGCTTCTGGTTTTTATTTTATATTCTCCATGCTTTCTCACACACAAATATTACATAGCAACCAGACTGTCTTCTCTCACCCCCCCCCCCCCCCACACACACACTACTTCACAAAGGGAAAAGACAATAGGCCATGTCTGAGCAAATTGTTAACATTGTGAATGGGAACAGCTTAATTCTTGCAATGGAAGTTAGAATACTTTCATGGGCTGTGGAAACGCCAACAGGCTTTCTTGCAATGATTACATTGTCTGTCTCAACTATAAATTGATATAATTTCTTGACATCATTATATAGGAAGATCAATTTACATTCATTGACTTGCCTTCTAATAAATGCCTGTCCAATATTTTGCAAAAATCCCACTGATACCATTGTTTGTTTAACTTTTCCCTGAGGTGGGATCCCATGGATGATGTTTCCAGTACACAAATATTTTGCAATTTGCTATTCTGTGCTTTTGCTATATCTTGCAGTTTGTTAAACAAACTGAACAGATCTTGACAATGAAGTTTGGAACCAACATCTTTTTTGTTCCACCTCCTTAAATCTGTATAATTCTCTCAACTTCTGGTTTGACATCTGTGTCGTCCAGATCGATGAAAGCTATCAAGGAACACAATGGGTTTTGGCAGGACAATAAACTAGATAATTTCAAATGAAAAATCTTCATCACTTTTAGATATTCTAACATTTTCCTCTTTTGATTTTATTTTTCATTTTAACTTTCACTCATTAAACTGTTTTATGACACATGCAACTTTGTACTCAGCAAGCCATAACAACCTAAGATCTGAATATAATCCCCTCCTTAATCGGAGAAATAGAATAAAATCCCCTTTTGCTTTCGTGTTTTTCAAACATTCAGTTTTGTGTAAAACTCTAGACTTTTAGTCACACTCAAGGCTGTCCTTTTGATTCTAATTGTTGTATGACTTTCAGCTTTAAGTGGCATCATCATGTAGCTGCTTTTTTTTTTTTAAAGGAAAGCTCTCACAAAAGCGCTGGTGCTTATACAAATGGTACTTTATTTGGTAAAAGGGAACCAGTTAGATGTTGTTCATGTCTGTAAAATGGTTGCCTAGTTTTAAACAACACAACAATAAATTATTACTCTCTGTGTTAAGAGACAAAACAAAATTGTTCAATGCTCTTGTAGCTAGTATTCCTGATCTTATTATTCTTCTGTCCCTGCACCATATTAAAAATACAAATGGCCTTGGCTTTGTATCACATAAACAAGCACTTCCATTGGTCATAGCTGGACAAGTGTTCATTTACAAAGATCCACTCCAAATTGGACCATAATAACTGAAGGCAGGATCTCAGTTCTGTTCATAATAGGCATGCAAATAATATTCAAGCAGAGTCCATTTAGAGCAGAGTGTTGCATTGCTATCACTTCAATCAAACAGCCACAATTCTTTCCTATGGAGTCATGTGAATAGTAGTGTTGGGAAAGGCATGAGCCATTTTCAAACTGAGCATAGTAGCACATCTTCAGACTGAAAATCACAGGTCTTCATAGGCAATTAATCATGAATAACAGTACTATAATTGTCTGTTGTTAATGAGATCCAGGTTTCTCCTTCTTAGTAAGAAAGATAAATAATACATGAATAAAACAGAATATACCTCACATATTTGGGTGCTTTTGTCTGCTCCATCCACAGGATACTTTTTCTGGATTTTTTTTCCTGTGAAGATGTACAAAATGTTTATTATTTTGTGTATTATTTTCCAGCACATAACATACAACATCTTATGTGTATTTCTTTATGCAAAATGTGTTTTTCTTTCTTTTTTTATATATTTGCATCTCTTTCATCATTGTCCATCACATTCAAAAGCAATGCAATATTTTCCACAGGCCTATATGCAAATATTTTGTAAATATCTCAGTTATAAAAAAAATTGAAATCAGGGAATATTCCCCACTGAGGCATAGACCTCAGCAAGGTAAAACATTCAAAAGATGTTGTCTTTTTGGAACAAGGGAAATATGGTACCATTTGGTTGTGACTTTCTCTTTCATTCAATTTGGTATCACTTTAAATATCATTGCTCAATGCTATGCAATCATGGGAGTTGTACTTTTACAAGGCCTTTAATCTTCTCTGCCAGTGTGCTTGTGTACAGGGCTAATTTGAGTTAACCTGGGGGAAAGCTGCTTAATATGATTAGTGTGGGGGAGGGCGGTCCTGAACCCTGAAGCAGGATTTGGGTTGTCCCCCAAGTTAGGAACAATTGAAACAGCTAGGCCAGTTCCTAAACTAAACTGATAACAACTATCTCAACTGGTGCCAAAGTGCTGGACAGCAGAAAATCAGAACATCTAGTCAGAAGAATAGGTTTGGGGTGCTCCTGTGGTGTATCTAGGGTAGCTCTCTAGACCATAGTCCTTCAGAGTATTTTAGCTGGTGTTAATGCAGTCCTAGAATGCAACTACACCAGACTTGCACAACAGAGCCCACAGGCTGCTTCTGGCATGCCAAAAAATTTCAAGCATCAAGTGAAAAATGTAGATGATGTAAAATAAAGTGAAAGAGAAAAAAAGAAGGGATCATGAAGTTCATTCTTCATCCAAACAAAAGGAGCTTTCCCTTCATGCCCTCTCTTCCTTGTAGGAGGAAAACATACTCCTCAGGAGCTTCTGGTCACACATGACAATGGTGCAGGTGAATGCTGGACAGGTTCTTTTCCCTTTTCTCCTCATGGCTTTGGCCTTATGTAATTCAAACATGACAACAATCCTGCTTTTAAAGTTATCATCTCTCCACATGTTCACAAAGCATGTAAAAAAAAGAGTTTCAATTGAGAGGGGGGAAAGCACAGACTATTTAAATGGTAGTGGAATCATAACACCAGAACAGTCTGGGCCCCTATAATACATTACACTGTTATAGTGTTATGCCAATTGAACTGCCAGGAAAACATTCTGTGATATCTTGGGAGTTGGAGATTAGTATTACCTTGCAGCAGTGGTAGGAGTGAAAGTTTCACCTCTAAGCAAAGAAATTGGGAGGAAAGTCCTTTGCAGGAAAAGCTGCCCCTGAAATAACAATACTGTACCAAAAAACTTGCTCAAGACTTGGGGCATCCCTTTCCCATTTCAGTGTGCAACAGGGATTGTGAGTGCACATATATCCATGCAGAGAAAGAACCACCTCATTTACAAAGCTCTCCAGTCACATGGTCTCTAGAAACTATTTGTTTTCCTTCTGCCATTACCTATGTGTGCTTAACCAGGGCTGGGTTTTTTTGTGTTTTATTTTGTTGGAGTCGCATTTCTGATTGCTTGTAAACAACAAGCATGGAAAATGTTGTGGTATGTGGAAAGGAGAGATTCAGGTATAACCTTAGGAAAAAAAGACACCCACTTACAAGGGGGAATATGCAATTATGTAGAAGTTAAAGTCAAAGTTCAGACCAAAAGGAATTCATTACTGGTTGCTTTGGAAGAGAGTAAAGATGGTTCTCCTCATGGATCAAGGAGAAGGAAAAGTAAAGCAAAAGTAAAGCAAAAAAGTTTTTAAACATTAATGTGAGTTCACGATAAATACAAAAATAATGATGCCTTTACTTCAAAAGTGTGGTGCTAAAAATGTAGCTCTGGCCCAAAAGGACTTTAGCATATTTTAATTTTGATCCTTACCTACTGCTAAGTTGTGCAGGTCTGAACTACACTGGAGAAGTAATGTGGTTTGGCAGCACTTTAACTGCAATTGCTCAATGCTATGGAATTCTTGGAGTACCAGCACTCTTTGATGGAGAATGTTAAATATCTTGTAAAATGACAATTCCCATGATTCACGATTCCCTAAAATTGATCTGTGACCATTAAAATGGTGCCAAACCACATTAATTCTAAAGTGTAGATCTATTCCTGATCTCTGGAACAGCAGAAAATAAACTTGCTCAGTCTTCAGCATGATATTTTTTCAAATATTTAAATGTGACTGTCAAGTTACCTCTTAAAATTTAAAAAAGAGAATCATTAATTAATTTGGTGGGGGGAAGTATTTCCCTTATAATCTATGCAGATTAGAATTCTAATATATGCTTTGTTCACAAATAAATAAACTTAAAAGAATGGTCAGATCTTATTTCTCAATACACTGGATATTTTATCTTTTAAGTATCTGTTGTCCTCCACACTGTTTTTTAAAAACTCACAAAATATGTTTCCTATCAAGAAGACCTTTGTTTCCTAACCATCCATATATTCCTGCTACTGATGCTATTCTTGAATTCATAATTCTCTCATTTGCAATACTACAATTAGCTGTGAAGTTGGCTTGGATATTACATCTACAACATTATCCATCTGAATTTAAAATAAGCAGCAGGACAAGGTGAACCAAGCTTTATAAATCCTGTGTTAATACAAATGGCTCCAGGAAACCAAGAGAACTGGAGAAAAGGGGGGGGGGGGGGGTCAAACAACACTACATGCCAAAAGGATATCAATGCAGCAAGAATGTGTGCACACTACACACTCTCTCACACACACTTGGCAAATTCTTCCTCTGAATGATAACTGTTATATTTGAAAGCATGTAATAGTGTCACGTTTAGTGCTTTTGCCCATGAGCAGTTAGTTTCAATTTCCTATTATTAGGAAGCAACAGTCCTTAATGATATTTGGTGTCTGCTTTCATGTTACAGAGATAGGATCTTTGATTTCCATGAATTGCTTCCTAATTGCTTCCTAAAACAGCTCCATGCCAGATATTGTATGATTTGGACTAAGTGATTCAGAGATATCTAGGCCTCCATCTACAGTGCCAGATAAAATCCTGATTATCTTCTTTGAATTGGATGATATGAGTCTACACTGTCCTATACTCCAGTTCAAAGCAGATAATCAGGATTTTATCTGGCACTGTAGATGAGGCCTAAGGAAATCATGTTGTTGTTGCTGCTGCTGTTGTCATTTAATTGATATAATACCTCCCCCCCTGTAATAAGACTCAAGATGTCTGACCAAAATTGTGGGGAGATACAGATCAAATATGCAATATGACCCCCCCATCTGCAAATAATGCATTCTAGCATGCACACAGTTACTCGAAACTATGAACAATAGTGAATGCTATATTTTAATTATACGTGGGTCAAAAGTGCACCATAGAATCACATTGGAGGACGTAGAAAGGCCACAAACAGTTTTGAATGGAGCTATTTTTAGAAAGTAAGTAAGCAAAACCATGGACATTGAATCCGTGGGTAAGGGAGGTCATAGTATATACAAAGACATTAGCAAAAACATAAAACGATTATTTAACAAAATATTAAACCAATAGACTTAAAACCATTTAGTCACTATAATAATAATAATAATAATAAATCAATTACTTGCCTCTCCCTGCAACTTGAGGAAGGATATAATATTTTATTTTTATTTATTTATTTTGAGATTTATTAATCGCCCATCTCAGATGGCTCTGGGAGATTTACATTAGAACACACAACTAAATACCTACAATATCTTTTAGAATTTGTAACCATGTAACCCTGGTTTTAATACTGTTGTACTCTGTTGTTTTTATCGAATGTTGCTGTGATCCGCCCCGAGCCTGCAGGGAGGAGCGGAATATAAAACTGAATAAATAAATAAATAAATAAAATAAATAAAACATATTAATAATTTAAACAATCTAAAACAGTTTCTTCTTCGAGAGCTCTGTGAATGCACACTTATGAAGTTTATACGGCCAGCCGGGCTTCCCAACGGAAACTTTTCCAGTTTGAAACTTTTT